>OX101788.1:25253890-25503890 GCA_944452715.1 Ophion slaviceki
GGGGTGTATCTTAAGGAGGATGGCGCGGTGGCCACAATGGAAGATTGAATTTGAAAAAAATATATGTTATTGTACAGGCCATACTGAGACTTGACGAATTTTTTGAATTTTTTTCACCACCAAACATCAAAGATAAAAAATAGTTGGATGTATGTGATTTTTGGTGCGGTTGATGGGCAAGACGTTCACGCTATGGATGATGTTATTTTTTTGTCTATTGAGCATCAGGATAAACCATTTCTAGCAACGTATTAACGAAAAGTACAAGTATGTAAACATTTAGAAAATAGCATTAAGATTAAATTTTTTAATAAATAGAATTCAACTATTAAAAGAATAGCATTAAAAATAGCATTAAAAACTTATACATTTTTAACGCTATTTTTAATGCTATATTTTTTGAATGCTAAAAATAGCATTCAAAAATTATATTTAAAAAATAGCATTAACACAAGAGGTAAACGAGTTAGTATCTAATTTTGGGAACATTTTCAAAAATCATACTCACCATGATAACTCGAAATCCTTCGACTTTGGACTAAGGTAACCTAGGTTAAATATGTTCCTAACGAGGTGACCTATCACCCCCTTAAGGCTTTGCACCGACCTTCCTAACACCCTGTATATTCAAAATGGAACCATCAAGGCTTGATGAAGCATTACGAATCTTGGCTGGAGAATGAAGAGCATTGTCGTTAACCTCAATGTCCGAGAAGGTGCCGTATTTCGCCAACACTTAATATTAATTAATGGGAAAAAGAAATACCTTCGTGACATAAATACGAATAGGCATAATTATAAATTACTCACAATTTCATTCTGAGTTGTGTAAAACATTCGCTGTCGCAGTTTTTTCATAATAATCATCCACAATGTTATACTTTTTCAAGTTGGTAGTAACACAAAAGTTTTTCTCATTTGTACGTCATAAAAATATAAAAATACAAAATTATGCCGTTTAATTATACATTTTATGAAAAATTAGTATCTACAAAATAAATCTATACCTACCTCGCATACATTTTTTAGAGGTTCATTGAAAAAAAAAATCATAATCTGTTATGTGGCTCAACTGGACCGCTTTAACCTCCTTAAGGGGTGCCTGGATGGATAAAAAGACACAAATAACGAGGCACCGTTCGCAGTTCGTTTTTGGAACTCACCTTCTTCGAGAATTATCACAAAGTTATAGTAAACTCAGTGGCGTAGCTTGGGGGGGGGGGCAGAGGGGGCCATGGCCCCGGGCGGCGCAGATGTGCGGCGGCGGCGGCGAGCGGCACTTAGTTGCGAAAATAGGGAGGGGGCGGCAAATTTGGGGTTAGCCCCGGGCGGCAAAAATCCACGCTACGACACTGAGTAAACTTTAATCACGTGTGGAAAATAGCTACATGTTTAGGCTTCGTCCTGAACAATTTCCGATCGTAACAAAAAGTGGGAGATCCTAGAGAATGTGTAAACCTTTTTCAACTCAATGTAATACACATTCCCATATCTATCATACAAATATATTAGAGCAACCTGAAAAAGTTTCGGATTTTAAAAAAGCATGCCTATATGTGGGGAAACAACATTTTGAACTTGTCACAAGTATTCATGAATCGTTGGCTATCAGCAGATCTGGCTATTTTGCGGACGATTATTACCCTTCTGATGAAACGAAGCGTTACTGTCAGGAACCGGAGAGTTCTTTTTAATTACCTTTATATAAACTAAATTCAAATAAATTTCAAGTTATATTTAATGACCTTTTTAATGACCTTTATATAAACTAAATTCAAACAAATTTGAAGTTATATATTATTATTTCATTTATTTATTTTAACGTGGTCTCAATTAATTCCTGAGTTCCAACGTATACCCTTGGGGGGTTTTAGTTAATTTCAAGATATGGATTAATATATTTGCTGTAGTAAAAAGAAATCCATTATTTTTTAATGAAATTAAAGGCAAAAATAATGGATTTCTTTTTACTACACTTGATATTTACTTTGAAATGATTTCGACGACACTCTTATTAAGATAATGTTGTGTATAAGAACGATCCTCGAAGCCGAATATCTTCAGAATCATCTTTGTCTATACATACATATATATATATATATATATATATATATATATATATATATATATAAAATCATCTGCTTTTGATTTTTCGCATGCCATTTGTGCAAATGATAACTTTTTTCTACCCGCTTTTTAAAAAATACTCTTGGTTATTTGTTTTGTCTAGAAAAGTCTTCTTTTTAACCTTAAATGTTAAGGAAACTTTATGAAAAAAGATCTTATGCAGAATTTTCATACAACCCAATTCGACCATCTGACCTTGATAGCCTGCGTACTAAAAAAAATGTACCACGAATATCGTCCCAATTACTTAAAAAAGTTGCTTAGTTATTCTCGATTCCTATAATTTGTAGAAATGGCATGCGAGAAACCAAAAGCAGATGATTTTTTTTCATAAAAAAAAACAAAGCTCAAAATCTCGAAAACTTTGACGACGTGAAATGTTGAAAACGTTGGCCTTTTACTAAACCGAAATTTCAGCATATAGTAGTAAATGACTTGACCTATCGACAGTTGCAGGATTATCCATTCATACCAGGACACCTTTTTTTTCTATATTCATATTTATATTGCGGACGAGTAATTTACAGGAAAACCGAGACGCTCACTGTTGAGGGTCGCTTAACTCTTGCTAATGGGAAGGTTGGGGGTTACCACTAAAATCCTCGCACGTAATGCCTTTATGTACATGTATAATTAAATATAAATATTGATATGTATGTGTGTGTGTGAATGCATGCATGTATGTAAATATATGTATGCACACACCTGTGTGGGTGCGTAAAAGCTGTAGAAGTTCGTTAGCGCCGTTGGTGCGGCCCTCGGCTGCGGAGAACCGCGTTAGACCTACGGCTTTGTAGGATGTTATTGGGAGCATGCTGTTATCGGAATGCGGAAGAGAGAGAGAGAGAGAGGGAGAGAGAGAGAGAGAGAGAGAGAGAGAGAACGAGAGTGGGCAACGGCGAGACGGCCAGAGGGAAGGAGGAATACCCTCTCATTCACTAACGCCACCTCCGATAAAACGGTCGAACGGAAATCCTGCCAGCGGTGTTTCAGGTGTACGTATAGTCGATGGCGCTGACGGCTGGCGAAGGGGACCGGGGGTTGGTTCTCTGTGCAGCGCGGTAATTCATAGCCTCCTGGCTACCGTTCGCCCACCATGTATATATATATATATACACATACAATGGGAACTCGTCCTCGTGCAAAGCGTCTGTCCAGGGCTCTCGTGTTATCGTGGCTTAACACCCCCTCGATTCGTTTCGCTCTTGCTTCACCGTACCCGGATTTTCGATCTTTCACTCCCCTATTCTCTCTCTCTCTCTCACGCTCTCGTGGACGCTCGTAACGATTTTCGCATGTGCGGTCATCCATCTTGGCAGGCCTGGTCGCTTCCTGCAACACCAAGAACCACCGTGTATATCTCTGTATTCGCATAAAACGGAGGAAGTTATTGGCAAGGGAAAAAAGTAGCCTCGAAAATATGAGAAACATGAGAAAGCTCCGCTTTGCACGAACTTTTCTACTCCCTTTCTATATTGCTCTCTCTCTCTCTCTCTCTCTCTCTCTCTCTCTCTCTCTCTCTCTCTCTCTCTCTCTCTCTCTCTCTCTCTCTCTCTCTCTCTCTCTCTCTCTCTCTCTCTCTCTCTCTCTCTCTCTCCCTCTCTTCGTTGCTTCGGAGTATCGAGAGGTCTGCAAGCAATAACGCGTGTTTCACAAGTGTCAGTAACACGCCAGTGCAACGTCAACTTTCAGTAATAAAAAGTCGACGCAGCTGCTGCTACGATGTGGAAGTACAGTTATAAGTATATATATATCATGGAGTGTAACATTAGTCTGCTTGAATTCGCTTACAATTTAACGTCCGCTGAAGCGTTATGGACGGGATTTTTTCCACCGGTAGCTTAATGCTCAGGATGGTTATGGGCTACATCGCGGTAAGGAGCTTGGGGACCCAAGAGTGACGTCAAACGTGAGAGGGATCGGTGAAAAGATGCAAAATTCTTCAACTTCGATATACATATATAGAAGACCGGCAAAACATCGGGCGTTACCCAAACAATTTCATACATTTCATACAAATTCTCAATATAACGAAAACTTGATATAACGAACTTCCCTTGAGGTTCGACTGTATATATATATATATATATATATATATATATATATATATATATATATATACATATATATATATATATATATATATATATATATATATATATATATATATATATATACATCGATATAACGAATCTCAAGGGAAGTTCGTTATATAGAGTTTTCGTTATGTTGAGGTTTTGTTAAACCAAAGTCCTTAAAAGGTTCTTAAAAAAAATAGATTAGTACAATAAGTAGGGGGATGTTTTTTAAAGAAAAAAAGGTTTGAATTAGAGCATTTTTACTGTACTGGAATTTTTCACTGGGAATGGACAAATCTTCGTTATATGGAGGATTTCGTTACATCGAGGGTCGACTGTACATACCATACACTACCGGCGAAAAGTTCCCGGACACTTCAGATAATTGCGAAACTTTCGATCACTGGATAATTGTTAAATAATGTTAGAATAATATAGTCCATTTCATTTATTATTGTACGCAGATATTATATAGCTCTGTATAATTAATTATATTATTCTGATATAATTTTGCAATTATCTGAAGTGTCCGGAAGCTTTTGGCCGGTAGTGTATACACAAGTATATCCATTATTCACATTGGATCTATAGAATGTATACAATTGTTTTGAAAATCTTAACTGCGATAATCGTTGCGCGCAAAAGTATAGTGAATAAAAATGAAAAAGATTATTTTTGTTGTAAATACTGGTGGTATGTAAATCTCTGGAAAAAACGTTGTATTGTGTTTTGGTGAACAAAGGAAAGAAGGAAAAAATTATGGCAAAAAGAGAGACAGAGTGGGAGAGAGAGAACGAACAGGAACAGAAGTTATTCGAAGTGATCTCGAGAGGCTGACACTTGTGTATTTTTCTCGTTTTCCGCAGTTATCTTTTCCACCCGGATAACGCGGGAAATTCTTTTTCTTGCTTTAAAGTTCAAAGAGAGAGAGAGAGAGAGAGAGAGAGAGAGAGAGAGAGAGAGAGAGAGAGAAGAGTGGCAAGGAGAGGAGAGGAAAGGGACAGATAGGGAGAACGAAGGAAGATAGGGACAGTGAAAAGAAGCTTTTCCAACTCCCTTAAAATCCCAAGGCACAAGGACGGTCGCATTCACGAGTTTTCTTATCTCAAGTATATATACGAGCTTTTAAGCTCTCATCCTCGTGCTCGCTGTCATCGACTTTTAACTAATCGTAACTTTTTCATTGCCCGCTCAAGCTGCGTCGATCCTCGCATGTGAGGCGAACGCTTCAGCTGCATTTTCATTCCGAAATTTCCGCAGTCCCGCTGAACTTTGCGGCGCTCAAAATTTTCCGTCACTGTACTTTCATCCACGGTATAAAAATCGACTGGGACAATATCTGCGGAAAACAAGTCGAAAACGGCTTCTGCAAAGTGCCAATCATTTTTTTTTTCGTAAACTATTGCTGACAAAATTGACCAATTGTATACTTTTTTGGGGTAACGAATTTTACGCGGTTTAAATTTTCACCCGTTCGAGCAGACATCCCGTTGCTGGTATTCGCTGCATTGGAGGACGATGATGACGTGCGAAAAAATGGACAACAAAAAAGCTCGTCAATTTCAGAGACCCGGCGAAGATAACGAATGATCAATCAAGCTCGTAATTGACAGCGAACGAATCCACACGGTATATTTGGATTTTTACAGGTCACCTGCATTTTGTTGAAAAAAAATTGAAGTGGTTTTTTTAAAGGACAGGGTACTAGGTGTCGCTCGAAAAAAAAATAGTCGATTTCGAAGCTCCCGGATGTATGGACACTTTTCGTATTTGAGCGCGGACCCAGCTGCGCATCTCTTGCAGTTTCAATTGCTTTTTCATTGTGTTCGAGGGCCAAACAAATACGTTTGAAACCTCGTATTTTATTGACGCGCAAAAAGCCACCGGTGGATGCATTTTTCAACGGAAAAAACCGAGTCTCGTGGCGAAACGTGAATAAATGGTTTCACACGAGGGCGAGAACTTCCTGCGTGCGTTTGCGTTCGTTTCCGCATATCCAGTGACACTCGGGCTCGAATTTAGCAACTGGAATTCAATCACGCCATAAATAAGCAGAGCGTTAAAATTTTAATAAATCGCGATAATGAAGGAGTGACGAAAATGACGCTGACGTTTGCATCGTTTGAATGCAACAAAAATAAATACTTTTCAACTGCTCAATTTTTTTCTGGTCGATTTAGGCAGCCGAAATCACTCAAACGTCTTCGCGTATTCTTATTAGATATTTATGACCTTAATTCGCGAAAAAAGGCTCTGGATAATGATAAAAGTGAAGAAATTAAAAAATTAAAGAAATATCGTTTCATTCCGACGATGCAAACTTCAACAACATTGACGAAAAATAATCGTGTGGCAATTAAGCAATGATTTTTTGTCTAAAACAATATTATAAAGTGTTTTTGTCGGGAGGTATATAATGGTTAGGATGCTCTTCACTCATGATCACATTTAGCAATAATAATTCATTATTAAATATTGAGGGAGGTCCCTTCTGTGACGGGACGAAAAAAGGTCGTTTTTTAGATTTTTTTATCTGCTAGATTATTTATTTGGGGTTTGGCAAAAATATATGTTATCAAGCATACATTGAACTTCTTTGAGGTAAATTTTTATTATAACAAAATTAATATTAACAACGTTATTGAGGTATATCATAGCCGCTGTATAAAAAATGTGGTCCAACGGCCGGATTGGTAACTTGACAATGGGACGCCTGAAAAATGAAGATAATTTTTTTATAACCTATATAAACGTAGTTTTCGTGGTATGTAGCCGTTTTTCCGAAAAGACATTCATAAAATTACGGGTGTTCAACGAATGTGTAATTTTGGGGATTTTTTTTACTTAAATTCGGGGGCTTCCAAAATGTTAAATAAAAAACGGCTACGTACCACGATAGCTACTGTAATTACGGAAATTTTGGTATTTTGATAGAAAATCGGAAAATATAGATAGAGTTATGATTCCGGCCATGTCGAGAAAAGTCGTGTCGGGAAAAACGCGATTGAAAGTGTTGGTATACGTAAATCTTAAGTATATTATTTTGGCAATTACGTATATTACATTTATAAAATTATTACGCATATTAAATTTAGAATACGTTGCGCCTCCTGCTCTCACTAAATTGTCTCTCACTTGGTCAATTTTCAATATGTCAACGTGAATTTTTTTTCACCTCATACTTAAAAATACGTACACTTCGGAGAAAATGCAAGAAAAATCGTTTTCTCTTAATCCGTCACGGTGATGGCCCGTCGTGAACCTTCCTTGGCTCACTTATATTTAGCCACGGCGTTGACACACTGGGTCAATTTGACCCGGATAGTACTTCACCCACCTGCCCTTAACAACCCTTCGATCGGTCTTTATTGAAAAAAATCCGGGATAAACTGTAAACATTTTTTAATATGTCGGCATAATTGAAATTAGAAACGTGTAAAATTGTATTGTTGTAAAAAATTATTGAAAACTTTCAATTTTAGGAAACTGAGCATCTTATTTCAAATTCGTCCGGATCAAAATGACCCAGGGTGTCAAGGAAGGGTTAATAAAAGTACAACCGACACTATCTTATTAATCCAAATACAATAAGTATTTGCCATTATTGATAACACTTTTATTCGTTATTTAAAGCGACAACATTTTAGGATGTTTATTAATTTTTTAAAGCACATATTAAAGCACCACACCACGGTAAAAAAAATTGTCATTTTTTTTCTTTTCATTTCCTGAAAGGTGCATTTGTTAAGAATGCGCTCACCAATTGTTTAAAAGAAATTTGTAAAATTGGCGGAGATACAGCATTTTATGTAAAACCGGTCAACATATTAAGTATGTTAAAAAACATAAAATATTAATATATATTAAAATATATTTAAAAAACTATTCATCCGATTTGCATGCGCCAAGTCTTAAACTGTTCGAAAATCCAGTTTTTATGGCACCACGTAGGGATTTTTTTTTAAGGACTTCCTTCTATTGTTTTTTACCAATGATGAAAATTTTCCATGAAAATCGGAAATAAAATTCGCTAGACCGACATTTTTTTTAGATATCGAAATTCCCCTACGTGATGCTGTAAACCTATATATTTAGTTTCTAAATATATTTTTATTTTATTTTTTAAATGAACTGTATGGCTTAATCGCTGTCAACCGCCGAGCAGCAATTTCGTCGGAGTGTCCTCTTGGAAGCGGCGTACACCGCAAACTATAATTTAGATTCGAGTACAGAAATTTGTATACATTCTTCTATATGAACATATTGACTATGAGTATTAATAAAAAAAACCACTCATCGTTTGCTTGAAAATAATTACGATAAATACACCCTCGTACCGCGCACGAACCGTGATGTGGTGCCTTAAGAGATAAAAGAATAAAAATGGTATTATTCAACCGCGCGGGTAATTCTGAAGGCCTTAGTCCACTCTAGAGGCAAAAAAACGTTTTTAAAATCACATTTTGTGATTTTATCTCAGCGAAATTATAAAATAAATCGAAATTATCAAATAGGGGTTTTATTATACACGCAACTGACTATACAAAATTATTTTTTCGCAGCGATACATGTCAAAATGGCGACTGTGCAGCATTTTTGCGATGTCGCCTTCATTTCTGGAAGGTCAACGGCCGGACCAACATATAGCTCCTACAATTTTGGAGTTATGATGAGACACTACAGTTTTTTCGATTATAAATAAGAATAGCTATAAAAGTACGTAGGATTTTTTTGATATACTGTTTTTTTGTCAAAATGGCGCATTTCTAAAACAAAAAATATAAAATGCCATGAGAAAATCGTCAGAAAATTGTTTATAAAAAAGGAACTATGCAATATAAGGTAAATATTTACAAGTGGGGCTCCAGCTAGAAAAGGAGTTTAGAAATTTTGTACCGAGTCGATGTATTTCATGGCACTCTGTTTATAATATTTAAGTCGGGGGAAAACAATTTCAACCCCAACCCAAACCCAAACAAACCCAAACTAATAAATTAAGTCAAATTAGAGTAAGCATACAGCAAACGTATTTCAAAAATCGAATATTTTCCAGAACATTTTTTTTTTATTAAAATACCCCTCCCCATCATAAAAAACATTTTCATACTGCAGAATAGCCTCGAACGCGTGAAAAAAAATTTGGAGCCGATTAGGTCTGGAACCCCACTTATAAATATTTACCCAATATAATAGAAAAATCCTACGTAGTGCCTTAGAAAATGTAATTCTAAATATACAGTTAAAATTTTAAGTGAATCGGTTTAAATTTGTTTGCGTCACGAGTCCGGCCGACTTGAAAAACGTAGTTTCGAGATAAACGCGTTCAAAGTTAGTAGAAAGTCACGACATGAATAAAGTTTCAACGCCTTTAATCTGCTATGCCTGCAGATGAATTCGAAAATCGAGTACTCAGAGGTTTTTCACACCCATCATCTTTTGGAATATAATTTTCTAGCCACTACGGTACCTTTTTAAGAAACAAGAGAAAAACGATTTTTTGAATAACCTAGAGTGGCCTAAGGCCTTAAAAAATGTATCCACTCGTCAACGATCGAGAGCGCATCGAAACTTTGCTCAAATATGATCTTGCGAGGTGGATCGAGTTATTCGTTCAAAAATGCGGTGCCCAATCAAGTAGGAGGGAATGGTGATACGTGACTCGAGGCGCAATGCATTCGTTTGCAAAGAGGCGCAGGGGCGGGGTTGTATAAAGTAGGTAGCTGCGGTATCTCGCTTCTGGAATCAAGAGCACGCCGGGATATAAAGCCGCAAGCAAGCCAGCAAGTCATATAGAGTCTAGAATTTCGCCCTAAACGGCACGAGGAGCTTAGCTTCATGTCGGCTCGTCGTAGGCCTCTAACTAGATTCAACCGAAATTCTCCGGTCGGTAATCAGTGCTTGGATCTGCAATTAGAGCCCTTCATGTACTGTGAAGGGATGGATACCGGGGTCTTAAAGTACAGAGCTTCCGTATGTAGGAAAAATTAGTGTATGTGTTTCAATATGAACGCACGCAAATCCCTATATATATACATATATATACATATATACATATATATATATATATATATATATATATATATATATATATATATATATATATATATATATATATATATATATATGTATATTTTCAACCTCTCTACATATTTATTCTATTCTAAAAATAATACATACGTGGGTAAAAAAGTAATTGTACATCTCACACGAAACTGTTAATTTGGCTTAATTTTTTTGTTCGTGTTTTCCCAAAATTTTTGTAAACAGACACCATGGATACTTAGGATAAGCTATCGAACACAGAAACTTAATAAAGCATTTTTTTTTTTCGAAGAATAATTTGTAGAGGACGACGTGTGCATATACTTTGTTTACCCATAATATAATTCCGTGCGAATATATTTTTGTTCTACGCTGAATTTATCTGAATTTAAGAAGGTTGGGGCGTTAGCAACAGTTCAAGATTGAACAAAAAATATATATGTTATCGTCTAGACTATACTGAGTCTTTACGATTGAAAAAAAAAAATTTCAACACAAAACACCAGAGATAAGAAATAGTTTAATGTGTGTAATTTCATGCTACGTGCGATGTAATTTTTTTTGGTTATTTAGCACTAAGATCAACTATTTCTAATAACGGATTAACGTAAACATTTAGAAACAAAACCCATCTTGCCCACCGTAAGTCGTATATATTTAATATTGAACCATTAAGGTTTGATGAAAGATTGCAAATCTTGGCTGGCGAATGAAGGGCATTGCTGCCAACCGCAATATCCGCGAAGTTGCCGTATTTCGGCAACACTTAATATTAATTAATGGTAATAATAAATAATTTCATGACATAGATATAAATAGGCATGATTATAAATGACTCTACATTTCATGTTGAGTTATATGAAACATTCAATGACGCAATTTTTCATAATAATCATCGATAATGTTATACCCCTTCAAGTTGGCAGTAACACGAACGTTTTTCTCATACACACGATGAAAATATAAAAAGGCATAATTTTGCCCTTTAATTATATATTAAATAAGAATTAGCATCTACAGGATAAATCTATGCATTTTTTGAGGTTCATTGAAAAAAAATTGTACTCCGTCATTTAACTCAGCTGGACCGCTCCAGCCTCCTAGACTCCTCACACTTTTAAACATATCTGTGGTATCCGAATAGACCGGAACGAGAAATATTTGTAAAAAAAATATTTAATAAATCAAGCTTTTATTTAATTCACTAAAAAGTAGAAAATAATTTATTTACCAAGTCTTCTATATGTGACCATAAACAAAAGCTTGGAGGGCTCGACTTTTTAAATGTTTTATAAATTTTATCAATTCAGTTTCATCAACCGTATTTACTTTAGCACAATAGTAATTAGAGGAATTATTATCACCCGTTTATACTCAGTTACAGGATTTTTATTTAAGAAATCTAAGGTTGTTTTACAGTAATTTAAATACAGTTGATATGTTAACGGATTTACGTAAGTTAAAGATTATAGGTCTAAATTTTGAGCGCCCCAAGCTTTTATTTATAGTCACATACAGGTGACTTGGTAAAAAAAAATATTTTCGACTTTTCAGTACATTGAATAGAAGCATGTGTAAAAAAATTTTTTTTCCATATAAATATTTTTCTACTTTTTAGTCTTTAATTGATTTGACTAGTTAGATGTTGCTAGTAGTTTACCAGTTTACGAGTAAACTCTAAACTAGGAACATGGAATGCTTGTAAAAAATAACAAAGACCAATTGGGATTGAACTTACTATGCACTGCTGCATATAAAGTTTTCACATACAAACCCAGTCGGCTACGAATTTGTTTGCATGTGTTAGTGAGATTTTATATGGATGATTAAATATCGTTAATTGTACATGAAAAGTTGAACATTTTATGGATATTTTTTTTTAAGTTGCATCATGCATTGTCACCGTTTAGATGCATGTTTGCAAAATTTCAGAGCTCTAAGCAGTCGGGAAGTGGGTGAAATATCGATTTTCCATTTTGCACCTCACAGAAAATCAAGTTGAATAAAAGCTTGTAAAAAAATCACCAAACCAAACCTATTTGGTATTGGATATTTCGCGTACGTATTTAAAATTTGGCACGTTCGAACGAACGATCTCTTATGTCGCAACGGAGCGTAAGGTAATTTGGAAATTAATCAAATTACAGCGTGGCTCGTGGCGGAAAACGTTTCGACCTGCGAAGCGCGAATAGCTCGTATGCGCGCCCTCGGCCAAATTCGATTTCTCCGTTGATCCGAGCACGCCCATAAAGCCCAGATATATACATTCTCAAAGGAAATTGGCTGCTTCGAGCTCAAGGCCCTGTGGTCAAATGCCCCTCGAATTTAGCCCAAGCTCATTAGCGAATCTATCAATTTCAATATGTGCCAAATTGCGGCAACGTGATAGGGAAAAGTGCACTCAAAAGGGGAGGCGAAATTCGCCGATGCTGCCAAGATTGATGCACCCTCTTCTTCGAGTTATCACCTCTCGAACTTTAGTCCCGTAAAAAAAGTCACAATTTCAAAATAATGGTACGAGTCTTTGCCACAACGAAATAGCTTGGAACAAAATCGAGTACCGAATAACCGCGACCCAGTCCAAAATACGAGACATGCTTATTTTATTCTTTTTTTTTCTTACAAAACGAATCCCCGAACACGATTCGTCGCGATTCTTGCTCGCGTAAGCTCCGTATACGAACTTTCAAGCGAAGTTATTTGTTCCGACACGAGTTCACGGGGGGAAATAGCTCTACGTATAGCGCAAATGGGCAAAGTGCACACATGGCTAGGAACAAACTTTGCACTCGGTAGATTCCAATAGGACACGCGCGATCGTCTATCGCAATCGAAAACGGTCAATTGTGAAACTTTTATATACGCGCCGATAATCAAACATCGAACTCGGTTCGTCCCAGAACTTCTCGTCTGCATAAACATTTATATGTATACAATGTATACATTATATGGGACATTCCACGCAATTTCACCTAGCCCGTGACCACGACCATTTTTTATATTCCTGATTTTTTTGTTAAATTCTACCCCATGAAAGAAATATCCACACCAATTTTTAGATTTTTATCTCTTCTCTTTTAGGAGTTATCATTTTCCAAAAAATGTCGATTTCGAAAGTTTTGGAAACGTTTAAACGCTGATGACTCCTGAACTAATTGAGATATCGACAAATGTCGTATATATTTCTTTTCCCATTTGAAGCATGCTTTCATTTAAAAATATGAAAGAATTATCAATTATCAATGTCAACGTTTTTTTTGCTTCTTAACTGAAAACTATTTTTTTAAAGATGATTGCCTTTTTTCATTTGTTTCAAAAAATTCTCTAAAATAGAGTAATCCATTCTATGATTTTTAAGACTAGTCTCATCGTGGGCCCATTTTTCCTTCTATTTTTTTTCGAATTAATCATATTTTTTTTAGAATATTCTTATCATTTTAATCTCCAATAATGCTATTAATGATTTTGTGATTTCCAATTCGGCTTCGACAGGCTTCGAACGGTTTATTTTTAATTTGTACGGAACTTAACGAAAAAAAATGATTTGGAATAACAAAAAATTTACGGAGTTTAACGAAAAAAATCAGAATAGTTCAATATATAGATATGTTGAACTATTGAAGACCCCTACAAACCTAAACAAATGCGAACAAAATGTCACAATAGTTCAACATGTAAGAACAAATAAATACCACTCTATTGAAACGATTTATTGAATTGAAGAGTTTAAGCAAACAAAAAATGTTTTATTTGTCCATCATTTTATACTCTACCTGATCTCCTAATGGCATTCTATATTATTCCTAGGTATTGTATACATTACCTAGGTACAGTATTAATGGTTAACGATAGATAAGATATTTTATACATTGCCTTGACGAACCCGGTATTATATATATATATATATATATATATATATATATATATATATATATATATATATATATATATATATATATATATATATATATATATAATATATATGAATTCGGTCAGTTCACGTGTCAGGGTTTAATCGAGCCAATCGTCTATCGTTAGCAACTATTTGCTTCCAGATTGCGGATCGATTTAGTACACAAAGTTTTCTCCCCTTCCTCCCGTGACGGGCACTTGCAATAAACTTGTATCTGTACGAAGATCTAATCTCAATCTCTGTACACGTACGTAACGGAAGCCTACCCGGTCAAAATGGAAATTAGGTTGGGCTTCTCATCGCCCAGCTGATGGATCCTGCATCGATGTAAACCTATATATCGAGGTCTCTTGATGTGCTTATGCATGTCTGTTCGTACGTACATGCTGCAGATACACCATGCCTATGCATGTATAAGGGACGTGGGAGAAGCAAATTTCAAGCAGGTTACATCTATGTCACATTGGCCATTAGCACGGCTGGCAGTTTTGAGAACGGTCCTGACGTTTTTTTGAACAAACATTGATTTTGTATACGGTACTGATATCGAGTGTCTTCAAATACCGCTTCCATTATATATGTTTTTATATATATACACTGCCGGCCAAAACTTTGGGTACACGAGTTGAAATTTCTTACCGCACTAAAAGTTAGATAGCGGATTAAAAATGAAGATAATTTAATTCCCCAAGTGGCGTTTTGAAGAAGACAAATTTATCCTTATTTTGCTTTTTCAGAAAAATTTCTACGATTTTTTTCGCTCTGGTACGCACATTTGAACGTGGCCATTTTTCGGCTATTTTTTGGACGTCAAAAATTAACTGCAAATTTTGTGGAAAATTTTTCCTCGGCTTTTTCCATGGTAAACTTGAAAAGGATATCGAAACCGACAGTTTCGATTTTTAGAAAGTCTCGTACAATTTTTCGCCCCAGTATTGCATTTTTAGATAAAAAAGACATGTATTTACACTGGAGTGGCTAGAATTTTTTTGGACATTTTATTTACACCATTTTTGGTTGGAACTTTGATGAGTGGAGAGGCTCCACTTGGAAATTTTGAGTCTAGGACAATATAATAAGGAATTAAATTTGTTTACACTTTCTATATTAATTAACTACAATTTCTTTAGATAAAAAAAATCGCTGGAATCCGCAGAATCTTTTTTTGATGAAAAACTCGTATAGAGGAGATAAGAGACTTGACTGACTATTTTTTTTGCGTTAAAAAGCAAGTCCAAACGTTTAAAGTTGTGTGGTGCTGGATTTGCGATATTATTCTAATATGATTCATTTTATTTCGTATTTTACGAAGATTCTTCATTGCTTTTTAAAATGAGTTATATTATTCTATTATTTTGTATATTTCATAATTTGGCAATTATCCAAAGTGATGGAAAACATTTGACCGGTACTCTTAATTCTTATATATATATTATGTTATACAATATTATATTGGATTATACAGTCTTTTATTATCTGTAGAAAATTATAATACAATATGTTATTATATATGCATATATAGAGAGACAATTGTAAGGTGACCATGTCTTTTTCGAGTCGAGAGCGCAGAGATTTTGCTATCGAGCAAAATATATTTGATGATTGTTCAAGTCGTCTAAAAAAAATATATCGTAATTTTGTAGTGAGTAATATTAGGCAGAAAGAAATGAGCATTTTGAAAAAAAAAACAAGATTTCATTTTGGGTTAAGCAGAATGAAAATAATGAAATTCCGGATACGAAACACTGCAAAAAAACTTTTTTCAAAACTAATTCAATTCCATTCATGCACTTTAAAGTGCATCTTTGATCTTTTTTCTCTCGATGACGAGATGCAAAGAAAAAGTTTTTCAGAAGTGATTCGTATTTATAATTTAATTATCTTCATTCTCGTGTACTCAAAATGGAATTTTGATGTTTTTCCACAATTCTCATTTTTTTCTGGCCAATACTACTCGTCACAAAGTTGCGCTATATTTTGTTTCGATGAGTTCTTGCAAAATCATTGAAAACCATATTTTTTCCCAGCCGCAAAATGTCTACACAAGACCCTTAAAAAACACATAGTCATCTTATAAATGTCACCCTGGATATATGTGTGATAATTTCAAAGGCTGTGGCGCTCTGAACGACGCATAAACCGAAGATTTACCGAGTGCAGCCGCCGCAGCTAAGTGCAAATGACTTATGCGCCATTGCTCTACTTCGTTTGACTCACCTGTCAGGATAATTCGTCGCAAAATCGCCCCCCCCCCCTTAAGTTACTCGGCATGTCAATTAAACCTTGCGCGTTAAATCACGCGGCTTAATACATAGGGTATTAAATTATCCCCGGGCGATCCGCTGCTCCTTCGATGTACTCGACAGACGCATTCAAGGATGTACACAAATGTATATACATGTATGTATTATTGAATATCGCGAAATTATTGTTGAATTATAAGATGGAATGTCCCAAATTTGGTATTTACTTACAGAATTGAATTTTACGGGATAATTATTGAATTCCAATATTGAATTTCGAAGAAGTGTTGTAAAAGGGGAAGCGAACAGTTTTGGGTTTTTATTGAGAGCATTCGAGCGAGCGGGAGACGGTCGGGGGGAGAGAGATCGTGTACATTTTTTCTTATATATATATGTCGACTTTCGATATTGTGATTAGGTTGATCTTCACGAGCTCTCGGTCTTGATAATCTCACTTATACGTGTACAGGACGATTCAAAAAAGGATGACGCGCGTCCCAGCATAAAGAGATAAGCAGACAACTGCCAGGGCCTTTTTAGCGTATTTGAAAACGTTCCCAACTGCGACAAACAGCAAAAATGCGACGGAGCTGGATGGAAAAAAGGGCCTTGACGAAATCGTCAAAGACACGTACGAACATACCATAAAACGAGGTTAAATTGACATCAAGGGTAAAGTTGACAGTTTTTGGGGCTACTTTAACAGAGCGCCAAAATACGGTTCAAATGTGTGCGCGTTCAAATGTGTTTAAATTTGTGGTTCAAGTTTATTATAATGTTGCAAAATTTTATTGTAATGTTGCTCAAGCTGATTTTTATCTCAATGATAATTATAAGACTGACCAAGTGCCAATAATAGAACCCTACGTACTTTATATTTTTATGTAAAATGTTTCCTTAATAAAGATGACAATTTGATTGTAAAAAATCATTGTTTTTCAGTTAATTCCGTGTGTAATGCATAAAATATTATATTTTTCAATCGGAATGATGTCAACGTAACCCTTCATCTTTGACATGAATTGCACTTCAATGCATTGTCAAAGAAATCCTACACTCATAGTTACCTTAGCAATTAAAAAAAATATAAAATTGTGGGGGGGGGGGGGGGCGGTGGGGTGACGTTTTTATACATTTGATAGCCAAAGTACACCTTGTTCCTTTGGAGCAAAAAAAAAGTTGGAATTTAGGATGTTAAAATAAAGTTACCTACAAAAAATTCCAAAACATGTTCAAAGTAACCCCATTTTACGGTACTGTCCCAAGATATTGGACAGGGGGGGGGGCATTCGAAAAGGTAACGATATCTCGAATGGTTCTTTCGCAAATAACGTTGAAAGTACCAGGAGGAAGACCGGTGACAATTGGGAAAAAAGCCTCAGAAGAAAAAAACCTCATTGTTGGTCTTCCTGCCCATAATAATCCAATCTCTTGTCACATGTCAATCAGGCATCGTGCTTATTCTGAACGAGCCTGTAACACGTACGTTTTTGTCGAAGGCTACGGGATAAAAAGGGGAAAAGAGTTAACGACGGGAAATTCCTATTCTTCCACTTGGATTCGTTTGGCAGAAAGGAAAAAAACGAGAAAGAAGAAAAAGGAACGTCCCTCTTTCCACGAGTTTTCTTTTCTCAGCGTCGAGGAACGCGCACTAACGAGATCTTGGGGGCGTTTCGATACGATGAGAAAATATCACATGGCCGTTATTACCACCATAGAAATGAAAGTCAGAAAATTGCGACCTTGCGAACTTCATTGCCAGAGAACTTTGGTCTATCGCAAAAAAGTCGTGCTTTTTGCGCGGATATATAGACGATTACAGCATCGAACAAGGCTTCGACAATTAAAATACACATCATACCCGAATGACAAAATGATCATCACTTAAATAATAGAAATTCCATTATCGCAAATTGGATATTTTTTATTACAAAGTATCGATAACATTTTGTCTTGTTACTACATAATATTGACACGATTTAAATTATTATCAATCTCTCATAATTATATTTTACTGTGATCAATGACAGAGGATTTTCGATCAATCGAATGCTGCTCGATTATTTGTAAAAATGTTTTTTATTAAAAATATTGTATAAATAATTATATAAATAAAAATGATTTATGGAAAAACACTACTTTACGTTAAGGGGGAAGATACCTTTAGCCGAGGAAAAAAATGCAGATTTTCATGACTTTTTGTTTAACGTAAAGGTTTCTTCACTTTTTTTAACCTAGAGTGTGTTTTATCACAACTTTTAGCAGTTACATCACGAAAAAGTGAGAAATGTTAAAGATCGATGAAATGCTTCGCCCTAAAACAAAAAGGTTGAATTTTCCAAAAAAACATAGCTACATTTTGCAATAACATTTTTTTTTCATTTTCAAAAACATTCAGGGTCATGTTTTAGACAATGAGGTAAGAAAGATTTATACGAAATTTCGTCAGAATCAGTGGATTAGTTTTTTTAGCTACACGTCCCCCAGTTTTGAAAATGCAGTTTAGAAAACCGTGCCATACCTCCATCATTTGTGACGATTAATTTTTTTTTAAATACCACGTCACAGCCAAAAGTAGTAATGAAACATACCCTAAGTCTAAACAAAGGTGGCAAAATCTTTCCTTGAAAAAAACACGAAAATCAGCAAAAAAAAATTCTCGCCTAAAGGTATCTTTAGCAATTTTTTAATTCTTTATATATTTGATTTGATAAAATCAAATATATAAATTTGATAAAATTTGATAAAATCAAATATACAAATTTGATAAAATTTCATAAAATCAAATATATAAAGAATTTTAAAAAATGTTTCCACATCTTGCTGACGCGATCAATTATTTTTTATCGTTCTGCCGTTATTTTCCCACTCGTGAATCCCGCGACTATCAAGAAATGGATCATATCGCGCTCTGCAAGTCTTGTATTCAAATACGCGATAAAAAAGATCGACTGCCCTTCCTCCCTCGTGCGCTTTGTCTCGACTTTATTCACCACTTCTTACCCTCTAATCCTCTTTTCAAAGTCTCGTCTCATTGGTATTTGGTCGCGGGCACCGGCGAGTATATTTCGCGAAACGTTCGCTTTGTATTTGCCCGCTCCCCGATAAAATTCACTCGTTTGAAAAGCACGCCTGTGGAACTCGTTCCCGAGTTTGAGTATCGAAGAAATAATATCCCCGTAAGAATGGGCTTCGCTTGTTTCGCAAACTGCCCCGCACCCCCGCCCTATACGTACCGATACGTATCGATCTTGTAAGTACACAGTGCTGTGCATAGATTACCCGTGAATCTACAATCGCTCCAAGTACGCACCAATAAAGTTACCGAGGCTCTTACATCTCGTAAGCCGGGCCAGCAAGAATACTCGGCGAACTTTTCTCCGTGGATTGTTACGACGATATAACCGTAGTGCGATATAAACGTTTTTGTGCCCTTTCGAGCTTTCACGTTATTATCCCTTCTACGTTTACCACGCGCTTGTCACATTGTGGTTTAAAGCGTTACCCCCACTTGTAGCGCAAAAAAGGCCTTTTTCATGAATTTTTTTAAAGAAAACTACAAAACTTTTTAATCGATCAATATACCATCTTAAAGAACACATCTTGAAGAACTTTCAGTAATTTTTTTATTGAAAAATATTACATTGTTTAGTGGCAAATGGCCGTCAATGAAATAATGTTTTTATATACACGGTTTGCGGTGACCAACATTGCGGCGAAGTGGATCATCTGAAAAAAAAATGCGGATGGATTTAGTCAAATATAAGTATAAACTAGTCTTTAATCGAAGGATTTTAAAAAATATTCATTTTTCACAAAATGGCGGACAAAGTTAATGGTTCGATTTTAACGAAAAAAAAACGGCCGTTTTTTGGCTATAAAACGGCCATTTTTTCGAAAAAGAAATCGAACGATTAAAGACTACATTTTTATGTATTAAATAAGCCTGAAAAATTTCAAGAAGATCGGTTCATTAGTGTTCGAATAATCTTGGTCACCCACTTCAGAAATGCCATTTTGAGAAAAACGCGTTTAAAGTTCCAATTTCAGTTTACACGAATAAAATATTTTTTTTTTTGCAACTTACATAGAGTCATTTATTCCGGGCATCAAAAAAAAGCTGCACTTCAAATTGCACTTCAAAAAAACACAACAAAAAAAATCGATTTTTTCAAAATCGCAAGTGGGGGTAACCCCTTAAACTCGATAATTTTACAGTCCTTGAGAGACCGCTCACAAGGCACATCCCTCAGGTGACACCCTGCGATTTTGTTGAAATTTGGATATGTTATAAAGCACCGAAAAGCAAGCCATACGTATTTTTTTTATCGGCGGAAAAACGCTTTTAAGGGGTAAAACGAACCCTCGAAAATAGGGGTGTTTTTATTTTTTCGTCGATAACGTTACCGTTCTCATCTCCAATGTATAGTGCACAAAAAATGAACATTGTTGCAATTTGAAATTTTTTAATATCTCGTACCGTTAAAACGTTATCGACGAAAAACCAAAAACCCCCAATTTTGAGGGTGCGTTTCAGCCCTTAAAACCGTTTTTCCGCCGATAAAAAAAATACGCATCGCTTACTTTTCGGTGCTTATATCATGTGCAACATATGCAAATTTCAACATAATCGAAGGGTGTCATCACCTGAGGGATGTTCCTCGTCAGAGCATATTGGCTGCAGTCACTTTTCCTAATTCACCACCTTATCGCATTTGCACGAGGGCACAGGAAAACTGGGGAAAAATTCTGCTAATACGGGTGACTTTATTTTACTTACAAGCAACATCGCTTAAGGGGTCTTCTCACTTTAGACGCTAAAAAAGGGTATTTTCATGAATCTTTTTATACGTTTATATTATAGATATTGATATAAAAGTTGTTACACTTAATAAATACACTTTCGAAATACATTAGATGTTTCTTTTCATTTATTTCAGTCACTATTTATAGACGAAAATGATAGTTAAAAAAATGTCCTAAAAAATTGTAGGTCTGCGCTGTTGATCAAATCTCGGAGTTGGATCATCCGAAACAAAAAAATCAAACTTTTAGATTCAGTATGTTAATGGTTAATGCCGGACATTTTTCAAAAAAACAAAAAAAAACTGTTTTTTTTTCACTGTTTTTGGCAAAAAAAATAGTAAATATCAAAATTTTAAAAAATCCTTCATATGCGCTGTAGCTATAGTTGTAAATAATATGTGGTTAACATTTCATAGGGATCGGTTCAGTAGTTTCGCAGATTTTATCAAAAAACCGTCGAGAAACGTTGTTTCGAGACAAACGCGTTTAAAGTTTGTTCGGTTTACATAAATACATTGGAATTTTTTTTAAATGTGTTTCGAAAGTGTATTTATTAAGTGTAAAAACTTTCATATCAATATCTATAATATAAACCTATCAAAAAATGCATGAAAAATAGCCTTTTTAGCGTCTAAAGTGAGAAGACCCCTTAGGTATCCGCCGTCGATTTGATTGAAGCTCATATATGTGAGAAAGCATTAAAAACTATTAGACAGGTATTTTTTATCTGCGGAAAAACGGTTTTAAGGGGGGAACCACCCTTCAAAGAAAGGCGTTTCGGGGGTTGGTTTTGCACTTTCACCCACAAGCAGTCCACCGATCTGAATGAAACAAAAACCAAAATTCTTCTAATGTAAAGGGGTGAAAAACCCACTATAGAAAAATTTAAAAAAATTAAAGGGTGACACGCTTTTCTTTGAGGGGTCATAATATTCAATATATATATATATATTGAATATTATCGTTCAAAAAAAAATTAATTCGCCAACTCAATCAATGACTCCATACACTAGTTGCATACTACCAGAACTTTTCCTTCGACCACAGTATTGATTCAGAATTAAATCAATCAAAATTAATAACTAAAACAAAAACTTTTCATATTCTCCAAAACCCTTTCGCTGGGATTTAATATTTTTTAAAATCTTTTTCAGTTCGTATCGATCAATTTACGATATTATCGAACGAACTTCGTTGGATGTTCTTTGAGGAAAAGGAATTCGGGTGTAGCCCGAAGACCAGCAATAAGAAGGCTACGAGTGTGACCAATACATATACAGCATCGAATATGTAGGTATATACGTGTCTGCATAGCGTATAGTTGGGTCAGAAGAAGGCTGATCGCCGCTTTTGCCTCGCAATCGCGCGCAAAAGAAAAACGGAATGGAAAGAAAAAGCGACGAGGGCAAAAGTTGAAGAGCTGCCAAGTCTCTGTGTTTCGACCACGTTCCTCTCGTCGCTCTCAATTCTCGATCCCTTTATACACATACACATTATATATATATATATATATATATATATATACTCGGCGTATCCATTTGGAGTGTTTCGCGAGGGTTTCAGCAGCACTCGCGTGTCCGCCAGACTGGAAGAGCCAATAAAAGCCTTTGCGCCTGTTCTTCCTTTCCCCGATTTTTCGCGCTAAACGCGCAAAATGAATCGCCGAGAGTGAAAAAGATCGAAAAGCTCTATCTCTCTGTCTCTCGACGCCGAATTACTTTTTCCTTACTCTCCCCGCGGTCGTTTTTCGAAGCGCGGGCCTCGCCAAGCTCGCTTCTTTTATTTAAAAATCTACGTCGGAGGGCGCAAAATAAAATGGAAAAGCCCCGTCAGTTTAATCCGACTGATGTAACGATCAAACAAGAGAGAGAGGGGGGAAAGGGAAATGGCGAAAGAAAAACCGACTGGGTCATGTACGCGCGAGCCATTTTGCCGTGTGGATTTTTCGAGAAAACTGCTCGTCGCTGTAGGCAAATTAGTTTATTCGGTTAACAAGAGCATACATGTTTTTGTCGATCAGCACTTTTCGTGGGTAATCCATTTATTTTGGGGAATAATTTATTTTGCGGTGCTTGCTAGAATTTGGGCTGTTCTAGTAGTTCCAGCTAACTTTCGTGGGTTGCACTTTATAATTGGTAGTTTTTTTTTCAGAGAAAATCAATTTTTATAAGAGGATTTTTAATTAAATGCGTAGCTCGTAAACGTGGCTATTACTCTGGGCAGAGTGAACGACTTCGGCGATAGCCGGTCTGGAGTGGAAAAAGTTCGTTTTCGCGCAAAAGAAGATTAAACTGGTCGAAAAAAAAATTCAATAGAAATTTTTGTTGAAAATGTTGGTGAGAATGACAAGAAATGAGTGCTGAGCAAATTTTAGCCCTTTATATCAATATTTAGAGGTCCCTCATCGCGATTTAATATTTCCCATTCATTTAACATGATAAAAGATTTGTTTGCCGCTTTTCAGCTTTATAAGTCGCCTACGGGTAAACACACGGGAATTCCCAAAACATTGTTTTATAGGAAATTTAACGCTCTACGAAAAAAGTCCTTAGTCTTCATACGATAAATTCACTCCTTCGAATTTTATTCAACGTCAAAGTTGAATCTATGATAAATTTCATGATTTTGTGAGATTTTTGGGCTTCTACAACGAAATTATTGTTTTTTTTTCTGATTCATCTTAAGAAGTATTGTATGCTTTTCAAATTATACCCTAGATAGTTCCTAATAGACTTAAACTTACTGTTATTTAAAGGTACATTACCTAGTACAATAATCTATTCTTAAGGCGTTACCCCCACTTGTAACGCAAAAAAGGCCTTTTTCATGAATTTTTTTAAAGAAAACTACAAAACTTTTTTAATCGATCAATATACCATCTTAAAGAACACATCTTGAAGAACTTTCAGTAATTTTTTTATTGAAAAATATTACATTGTTTAGTGGCAAATGGCCGTCAATGAAATAATGTTTTTATATGCACGGTTTGCGGTGACCAACATTGCGGCGAAGTGGATCATCTGAAAAAAAAAAATGCGGATGGATTTAGTCAAATATAAGTATAAACTAGTTTTTAATCGAAGGATTTTAAAAAATATTCATTTTTCACAAAATGGCGGACAGTCAAAGTTAATGGTTCGATTTTAACGAAAAAAAAACGGCCGTTTTTTGGCTTTAAAACGGCCATTTTTTTCGAAAAAAAATCGAACGATTAAAGACTACATTTTTATGTATTAAATAAGCCTGCAAAATTTCAAGAAGATCGGTTCATTAGTGTTCGAGTAATCTTGGTCACCGACTTCAGAAATGCCATTTTGAGAAAAACGCGTTTAAAGTTTCAATTTCAGTTTACACGAAGAAAATATTTTTTTTGTAAACTTACATAGAGTCATCTATTCCGGGCCCATACTTCTGTATGGGCCCGGATACTTATACTTCAAAAAAATGCAAAAAAAATCGATTTTTTCAAAATCGCAAGTGGGGGTAACCCCTTAAAGTGAATTCAATTCCCATACCATGATAAATAAATGTCTAGGGAACCATTTAAAAAGGATACAATACTTTTCAAGATGAATCAGAAAAAACAACAAAAAAATCAATGACTTTGTCGAACATGTCCAAAAATTCACAAAATCATGAAATTTATCATCAATTCAACTTTAATGTTGAATAAAATTTGAACGGGTGAATTTATCGTATGAAGGCTAAGGACCTTTTTTGCAGTCAGGCCCATATGTGACACAACGTTATATTTCCTAGTAGGGCCCTTTCAGGCTGCCTTATTAGTGCCCTACTAGGGCAGTCAGGCAACCTGAACGGGCCTTGATTTAGGGCCCATTAAAATTTCTACGCGGGTAACCGTCGAATGGAGCAAGATGAATACAAGCTATCGAAAAGCCGCAATATTTCACAACGTACCACTCTCTACATTGGAAAGTGTGAAATGAGCTCGTAGAGGATTTGGTTCCTCTTCCACCGGTGTTTCCACCAGAGGATGAAGACAAACTAACAAATGATACAACATATATGGAAGCAAGGTTATTCGGACTAAATACTACAGAACTTAGACGATTGGCTTATCAAATTGCTGGTGTTGAGAATAAAACCATTTTTATATGCGAAAGATGCCAATAATTCGAGTCCCATCATGCTCCCAGCGCTGTTTCATCTTGCCGCGTATGTGGGGCAAGATGGGAAAAACAAAGGTTCAATTAAAAATATATATTGTATGTTAACAATCAGAAAGACTTTTTTCCAAATTAAAGATTAATAAATGTTGATTGGTTTAAAAGAATAATTAAAGTTGACTGATTCTTACGTGTTGTTTTAACTGAACATGAACCTTAGCGTTATCATCTTACTTCCCCTATGGCACATTGTATGTTGTAAGGGGTCTTCTCACTTTAGACGTTAAAAAAGGCTATTTTTATGCATTTCTTTGATAGGTGTATATTATAGATATTGGTGTAAAAGTTGTTACACTTAATAAATACACTTTCGAAATACATTTTAATAAACATTTATGTTATTATGTAACCCAAACAAACTTTAAACGCGTTTTTCTCGAAAGAACGTTTTTCAACGGCTTGTTGATAAAATCTTCGAAACTATACCGAACCGATCTTTATGAAATTTTAACCACATATTCTTTACAGCTATAGCTATAGCGCATATCAAGGATTTTTTTAAATTTTGATATGCACTAATTTTTTGGCCAAAAATGGTGAAAAAAAAACGATTTTTTGTTCGAAAAATGTCCGCCATTTTATTATTTTCGCACATATAAAAAATCGTATAATATACGCTAAAGCCATTAACATACTGAACCTAAAACCGTTTAATTTTTTTATTTCGGATGATCCATCTCCGAGATTTCATCAAAAGCGCAGACCTTCAATTTTTTTAGGACATTTTTTTAACTACCATTTTCGTCTATAAATAGTAACTGTAATAAATGAATACATTTTTTTAAATGTATCTCGAAAGTATACTTATTAAGTGTCACAACTTTTATATCAATATCTATAATATAAACCTATCAAAAAAATTCATGAAAATAGCCTTTTTTTAGCGTCTAAAGTGAGAAAACCCCTCAAGGCCACATCTCAATTTTGGACTCATTTTTGATTATCAACTAACTGAATCGTTGCTTTTGGGAAACTGATGGTCCCTGGAGTGGTCAAGTGTCTTCGAAGTCACCTTTTCTCGTCTATATATATATATATATATATATATATTAGTTTAGCCTCATATATATATATATATATATATATGAGGCTAAACATTATCTAGCACTACAAGCGAAAGGGTTGAACATTCTTTCGACGATGCCTCGTCTTTTATATCGTAGGTGATCGCTGCGTCGGGTCTCTGGCATTTACCGAATAAGTCCCTCTCGGGGAGAGCTTTAAAGCGGACATAGCGCAAGAAAAGTTTGAAACATCGCGGATCTCAGGGGAGAGAGAGTATGAGGGGCGAGAGGGAGTTTTCTCGAGGGTGAGAACTCGCGAGGAGGTCTCAGTACGCCTTAAGGCTATACATCTGTCGACGAGCTTCGTTCTCTCTCTCTCTCTCTCTCTCTCTCTCTCTCTCTCTCTCTCTCTCTCTCTCTCTCTCTCTCTCTCTCTTGGTCCGAATCCCTAGTCAAAGCAGTGCAGAAAATTGGCACACACTGAAGTGAGTTTCACGACAAGAGGATTGCTAAAAAAAAACGAAGCAAGCCAAAATAAGGAGTATTCGCTGAAAATTCGCCTCGGTGGCACATTCTCCCCGTAACGCTATGACCGAAGCCTACGGACGATGGACAAGCAGTCTACGACGTGTGTAGAACTCGCGCGTGTATCTCTTTCTTTCTTTTTCTCACTCTTTCTCATCTCTCGGTCTTTCTCGCTCTCGAATTTCCCGGCGTATACGTACTCGCTTTTCCGCAGACTTGGTACTTGTTTTCCAAGCCATTACTGGCGTGACGAGAGCGCACGACGAAAGGGCAAGCACCGAGAGGGTGATACTCGATTTAATCTCCGTTTTCTGCTTTTTTTCCTTCCTTTAAGGGGCTACGAATTTTCTCGACAAACACACAGTTTGCACGCGTTAAATGAGGTCATTCGAAGGCAACGTGAATGCAGTCGTACTTTTTCTCGCAGTTCATAACGAACAATTTTCCTTTTTTTAGTGCCCGAGCGCCCGTGATTGAACACACGAATGTGCAACTTTCGCGGCACTACGTACTCTCACTCGATCGATTTATTCGCTGATGTGTGCAAACGGAATGTCCGTGAATAAAATATTCCGAGTGAAGCAAATGAAAATAGAGGCTGTGAATTTATTCCATTTTTTTAACACCATCTGCGGATATTGCCGTCGAAAAATATTTTTTAAAAACGCGATTTACCACGAGTGCTGCCAATTTCGACGGTAGACGATTAATTGACCGAATGAATGAAACACCATAAGCTCGAAACAGTATCACCATTTTTGCAGAATAACACAATGACAGAGACCAATCAATGTAGTCTGGATATCCGGTCGTGTATATCATACACCGGGGATTCGAATCAAACTGATGAACATTTTTGTACACTGGCGTTCTCTGCTCTTCATTTTTCCCTCACGATCATTTTTTTTTTCGTTTTTTTTTTGTTTCTATCTCTCTGCTCGAAATTCACACATATACACATACCTACTCTCATTGATATTGTGTTCCACGCCATTCCTGTTCCATTTCGCGGATCAAAGAACACCAATCGTAGCAGCACACGTCCCGGCGGGAAATCCTCTCGAATGAGAGAAATCGCGAGTGCCACTGAAAACGAGAGGGAGGGACAGAGAGAAAGATTGGTGTAGAACGTAAATTACCATTTGTAAACGACTACCTGAATAGAGAGAACAAGTACCTGGAAGTACGATCCATGCATCCGTATAGGTGTGGGGGGTGATCGGGTGGATGAGTGTATATCTACTTCTTTATCCACAAGCAGTCCCTTTAGTTACTTTGAACATATGTAGATTCTATAGAAATGATGATAGTTATATACATTATGTTACGTAAAAATAAGAATATTTATGTGCGTAGAATTATATATATATATATATATATATATATATATATATATATATATATATATATATATATATATATATATATATATAATTCTGAGTCGATTGACATAAGCATGTGTGGGTCTCAGATCAACCCGTGAATTATTATTAATTTTTAAAGGCGGGCCAATCAGGTGCGCCCAATGAGTTGGCGTACGTCGGTGAGCGATATGCCCGTGTAGTGGTGCCTGTAGGTGCGGTGCTTGGGTTGGACGGGTGGATGCGGTGGACGGGTTGCGTGAAAAAGTGAGAAATATTGGAAATGGATGAAATAGTACGCTTTGTAAGAAAAATATTGAATTTTCCGAAAAAAGGCTACGTTTTTCAACAAAAGAAAAACTTTTATTTTAATTGTAAAAAATATTTAGGGTCTTGTTCTAGGCTATAAGGTTGGAAAGATTTACACCATATTTCACCAGAACCGTTCGATTTTTTTTAGCCATACGTCACGCCAGTTTTGAAAATGCAGTTTAGAAGAACGTGCCATACCTCCGTCATTTTTGAAGATTAATTTTTAGAATATACCATGGAACAGCCGGAAGTAGTAATAAAACATATCCTAAGTCTCAAAAATAGTGAAGAAATCTTTCCTTAAAAAAATCATGAAAATTAGCAAATTTTGTCCTCGTATAAAGGTATCTCTCCGCTTAACCGGTATTCACAGACGTATTTAGAAAGGTCTGTAGAATAATGAAATGAAAGGCAGAAAATCGATTTTTTGAAATTTCTATACAATAATACAGCCTTTGTTTTTCAAAAAGCGCACTCGGTCACTCGATCGAGAGTCCGCAAATCTACCAGTTAAAATGTTCGCTCAGCTCGCATGTAATTGTAATTTTGAATCGCCAGGATTAAAAAACCAAGTTACGATTCGAAAAAAAAACCTTTTTGATCAACTTTGACCCCGATCGACCTCAACACAGATAAAAATAATATTTTCGTCGACAGCTCCATTCGATTTTATCCACCGAACACGCGGCGACGTTTTACTAAGTTTCCGATTGAGTTGACCGAGCGTTTCGACACTTTCGCGCAATTATTACCTCGCCAGTATTCCCGAGAATGTTCCGGGCGTTTTTTTTCACCCAAAGGCACGGCGTTTAAAAGATTTTTACGGCAAAGTTTTACGATCGCGAAATGAATTACGCGCGCAATTTCGCGGCGGCTTTTATTTGTGCAGTCGGCGAGACCAATGGTGCACGCAATTGTACAGTTAAAATGTTTTGCGTGAATTATCGAGATCCGGCAATTTGTAAAATTCCGTATTGACAAGCCAGCCAATTTTCCTGGTCGCCGCAGACAGAACTATTTTTAATGATAGTTGGGAATTCTACGGTAACCGTCGCGTTTGTATAACCGATTCGTTTTATCGCGCTATCACTTTCGTGCCAATACACTCTATTCGATTTCTGCGGCGTTACGAATAACGTTGATTGTAAGGAGTCTGTGAGCCTTCCATTCGGAACTCGAGCCGAACAAATAAAATCGATTTGAGTGTCCAATTTCAAGACCCTCCTTTTGTAAACCGACCAAATATTGTCAGTCGTTTCCGATGGTTCGTTTTATTTCAGCCATTGTCCTGACCATATAGAACGAGAAAAGTTATTACGTTGAAGCCTGCATCGTTGGAATGCACCGTTTTTGTCGTTAATTTTTTATTAATATCATTATCCAAAACCTTATTTTGCCAATTGAGGTCTTAAATCTCCAATAAGAATACGTAAAAACGATTGAAGTATTTTTACATCCTAAAACGGCCAAAAAAATTGGAACAATTTAAAAGAATTAATTTTCGTTGAATTGCAACGATGCAAACTTCAGCATCGTGAAAAGTTGTTCCATCATCCAGTTCCATGAAGGTAACCTCTAATGAGTGATCTTTTTTTCGAAATTGTTTCAGAAAGTACGTTTCGCGTCATTCTGCAGAAGAGCAGCCGCGGCCTGGGTCTGAGCTTGTCGGGTGGCGGTACAGCCGGTCCAGTTAGGGTCAAAAGGCTCTTTCCGCAACAACCGGCGGCTCTCTCCAACAAGCTTCAATCCGGTGACATTCTACTGGCGGCGAACGGTATCCCATTGACTGGCCTCACCAACTACGTAAGTATACTGTCATCCATGACTCATTCGCGACAACCCGCCTGGCCCTTGAGCTCTTCGAAACGTCACGCACGTCACTTCAAGCACGAGAGATGGAAAATGTTCCACGGATCTATAGGCCAGATGCCCGAAAAGCAGGGCCTGTCCACTCCATCAGCGAGTGGACATGGCACTCGAAATTGGACCCATGCTTGGTTCCATTGCTGCAAAAGCGTGTCTGATGCGCAATGAGCCCAAGTCGAAATTTCCAGCCTATTGTTCCTCTCCAGATCCTTACAGTTGTAGGAGATGTAGGCAGTAAAGTAGCTTCGTATTCAATTTAAAATGAGCTCCTACATAACGCCTAGAACGGGAACAAATTTCCCTTTTCTCCGCTTGCAGACGCTATGGAGGACGTCTATTGGCACACGTATACACGCACACGCATACACTCTATTGCGCATATAGATATACATATGCCTGAATACGCGCATGCGTAGACACACGTATATACCCGCACACACACATGCCTAAGCATACACCAACACACGTATACTAGTACATATACGTATGCGTGCGTGCCTGCTATAGGGATCCGCGTATACATGCATGCGTGAGGGCAATTCCTATCAAAAATATTGTAACTGTTTGTCCAAGATCCATTTTTTCCACTTTGGAGAGTTGCTGAAGCTGCAGGGGCAAGTTTGAAGCGAATGCGAAAGGTTCGCTGGGTGGAGATAATGGAAAGGCCATTGGAAAAGTAGGCCTCTAGGGCGAACGCGCGGTCCTACCTAGTCCAACGCATGATACTTACTGAAAACTATCAGACCCCCTCTTTCGAATGCGACCATCCCCACCCTCGTTTCGTCGAAACAGCCAAATGCCCGATAAGTCCAAACGCAATCAAAAGAGGAGCTGCAACGACTTCAGCTAGGTTAGGTAGGAGTGTAAGGGCCTATACAGGAGGTAAGCAGCAAAGGAAGAGCATGTTAGGGACCGTAGTAGGACTTCTAGCAGCAAAATAGGAGCTGCAACGACTTCAGCTAGGTTGGGTATGAGTACAAGGAGTACAAGGAGTACCTATGCAGGAGGTAAGCATCAAAGAAAGAGCATGTTAGGAGCCCATAGTAGGACTTCTAGCAGTAAACACACTCAAGTGAGGCTGACATAGGATCAAAGGTGTTTAAAATTTCGCCTCGGGAGAACTGTCCAATTTAGTGACCTGCGAAATTTTCGGATCGCGAGATTGGATATGCGCTCATAGCGGCCTGGGAAAGTCCATCGAATAGCTGTTTGATAATGACAGGAATGGCGCAGCATCGTCTGATGTATGGTGCGGATGCCAGCAGATCAGAGATTAGGCTCTGGAGTGGTTCTTGCTCAAGTTGAGCGGAAAAGAAGCCCTACATGCGTTCCCACGCGGCGATTGGAAGAGCATGTATATGCGGAAGACAGAGAGATCTAGGCCCCTTATCAGGGTATATTCAAGTAAATCGAACAATTGCGCGATGTAAGCGTCCTCAGGATCACCCTCCTCATCAGCGACCCGGGACTTTGGCTAATACGGCAACCTATGTACCAAAGTGTACCAGGTTGGTGGTATACCAAAGATCCTGGGTTTATACGCATAGGATGGGCGCAAGGAAGCGAAGGCTAGGCTAGTCACGTGTTTGCGTATTCCTCCTTGCACATTCCGATGGTGCGACGAAGACAAGATAGGCATTCTCCATAATCTTCTCTCTCTCTCGTTCGCTTCCTTTTGTATACCGGCGTTGCAAAGATTTACATGAGATTAGCATAATGCAAGTCCCGATGGAGTCTATAAGCGTTGAACGGGACATTATCCGCCAGTGTGCATTATTGGGTCGATCCAAACAGCGCTATGTTGCAGTGAACATCGTCGTGCCGCTTTAAACGAAAGTTTTATCCAGGGAGTATGCCCGTACCGGAGGAATAATATAGCAACCATTTTCCCTGTATTCCGAGGCTTGCGATAGAGCCCTGACGGGAAAGAATGAGGAAAAGAGGCGAATCGACAAGCAACAGCGTACCCTTCCTAATCTCATTCTCATGCTACTTGTTGCAGGAGGCTCTGGAAGTTCTACGAACTACGCCCAGCACGGTCGAGCTTGTTGTCTGCCGTCTTCCCGGTGACGCGAGTATAACGCCACCCGGTGCACCACCACCGCCACCCGCGAGACGAGAACCACCACCGTCTTTGCGGATTCTCAACCCTCTGCCACCGCTTCAGATTGAACCCTGTGGGGTACGTTTGTCTTTCCGGTTCTCTCGTTCTCGTGCACGACACCCTTTGTAAAATTGCTTCACAATGGTTGACAGTGGCCTTTGGTGAACGGCGGCTTAGGAGTTTCTACGTAATGTGAAGTTTCCGCTGTTCATCCGGGGAGAATCAATTTGCCGATCTATTCGGGCTTCAAAGTGTTTGACTACCATAGTTCTGCTTTTGCTTATAACGATAAATCGTTGATCCTGCGAGCTCGGTGGAAAATCTCGATGTTGATGAACTAATTGCTGGAGTAACCAATTCCGATCACCCTTGTTGGTGCTTTCCAAGGGCAGCTTGCAGGGTTAAACGTAACATTTTGCAAAAGCGGTACATTGATGCTTGTGACAGATGTGGGAATGTCGTATGGGGTTCCGGTTGAAAGGAATGGACTGAATTCCACGGCAGTTTGATATCCCAATAAATTGCTTTCTCCGTAAATAGAAGACCGGAAGGACCCGGCCAGGATGTACTTTGTGGAAGGATCTTTGGTGTTGTCCGTTCAGAAGAAGTCACATTCGCCCCTCTTCCCCCGTCATCCCGTTAATGTTGCTTTTTTCGGTCTGTCGAAATTCTACAGGAGTTCGACATAGAAATGACGAAGGTCGCGGGTAGTCTGGGCTTCACGCTGAGGAAGGTGGACAGCAGTGCCCTCGGGCATTACGTCCGGGCTTTGGTGCGGGAGCCGGCCTTAAGCGACGGGAGAATACAGCCCGGCGACAAGATCGTAGCTGTGGACGGTGCAACTCTGTCGCCAATGAGCCACGAGGAGGCTGTAGCTCTTCTCAGACAGTGCGGTCCAAGGGTGAAACTGCGTTTGTATCGTGACTTGGCACAAACTCCGGTCTCCGCGCTGTCCCCGACTGAGCCGGATCATCCACTCCGTCCACCACGAACAAGTTTGAGGTAAGATCTTCGCACTCTTCTACCAAACTCCATCTCTTGCCCTTCCTCTCGACAAATCACCCAGTTGCTGTTCCGCACAAGAAGAATTCACATGGTCACTTGTCTCACGGTCTGTGAGATAAATCCGCGTCCGAACTGGCACGAAACTTTTGTCCAATATCATGGCTCTCGCCATAATGGAACTTTTGCTTTGCTCGCTGGTTTTTTAAGCTTGAAAAAAAAAACGTACGATGACGGTTGTGGGACCGTTGTCGGGTGTAGTCAATGAACAGTAGTAATGGAGAAAGGTATAGATAGTTGTGACTGAGAGTACCATTTGTCTAAAACACTCCAAGAAAAATGGTACGTTCGTCATTACAGCGTAAAAATGGTACTTTTTCTAGGACATTTCAGCGTAAAAATGCTACTTTTTCGAGGACATTCCAGCGTAAAAACGGTACTTTTTCGAGGACATTCCGGCGTCCAAATGGTACTTTTTCGAGGACATTCCGGCATCAAAATGTTACTTTTTCTAGGATATTCCAGAAAAATGATACTTTTTCTAGGACATCCCAGAAAAATGGTACTTTTTCTAGGACATCCCAGAAAAATGGTCCTTTTTCTAGCACATGGCAGAAAAATGACACTTTTTCTAGAACATCCCAGAAAATGGTGCTTTTTCTAGGACATACCAGAAAATGGTACTTTTTCTAGGACATCCCAGAAAAATTGTACTTTTTCAAGGACATGGCAGAAAAATGGTACTTTTTCTAGGACATCCCAGAAAAATGGTACTTTTTCTAGGACATCCTAGAAAAATGGTACTTTTTTAGAACATACGAAGAGGGTTTTGGAGTTGTCATGTTCAACCAAAAGCCAGTAGTAATGGTCAAAGGTATAGAGGGTTTTGATTAGGAGTACAATTTTTCCTACTCGGATCAATAATATTGGATGTGGAATTTAATGTATGTACTCTGTACCAGAATGAAATAACATTTGGAGGTTCTTTTCTTGAATACCCTCAAGCAAAAAAATGGTACCCCGCCCAAGTTCGCTCCGTAATGCAAACCAGTCCTCAACAATAGCGTGCTTCAATAGACTTCGATCTAACGCAGCAGCGAATAGGGCGGCACGCCTTTGCAACCTTGCATCCAAAGCCAAAAAGTGAATTCCTCTATACAACGAGAAGAATGCCGTTTATCCATGCATTGGTATATCTTCTACGGATGGCTACGCTCGACTTCCGTCATTCACGGTTTCATTCAAAGAAGCTTCCATTCCCTGCTTTGGTATGCTCTTGAGAATCTTCAGATTTCTATCTTTAAACGAGACGCGCGGGCCCGAGTTTCGTTGAGCTCGAGCGACGATTCACTTGTATACATGCCTGTGAATAAGAACATTTTCTTGCGATGCCCGAGCGCGAGTCGTGAGAAATAATTGTAATGAGGGAAGAAAGAGAGAGTGGGATTCACCTCCGTGGAGTCGCGCCAAATCTTGGGACCCCGTTGACAATGGAATATAAATAGTTATAGCACCCGCGAGTGACTATACGCGAGTGGAGCAGACGGTGCGCAGCCATTTTGCATTTATGCGTTTAACCAAACTGAGACTTTGGTGGTACATATCGCGATTATACACCATTGCAGGCAAGAAGCGGTAGACATGCTGTGCGATCTTGCTGTACGTAAATTGTCACCCGGTACGTCCAACGGATCAACGGCGATCCAAACTTCCGGTGGATCCTCCAACTCGCCGAGGAGACTTCGAAGGCCAGCCTCTCGAACACCCACAGCTAACAATGAACACGGTACGTCACAGCTGTGCCATTTTGCTCCCACGCAGGGAGAGCCCTTTTCGTGGATTTTTTTTCTTGGGATTCCAGTGGGAACTTTGAAGTTTTCAATATTCCAAAACGACAATTAAGGGACCATTCCAATGTGGCTGGCTTGAAAATAGCTGGTTTAAGGATGTTTTTTAAAAATAAAATTCGATAATTGGTCCGTTCTTTTCCCTTTTAGTCAAGTGACTTATGTTGTACATGAAATTTTTTTAAATGTTTTAGTTTTATTTTTTATATAATTTGGTCGGCCACTGCAAAATTATGCCTTAAAAAATAGCGCCTGAAGGTGGAGAGTCCTAGTCCTTAAAAAATTGTCTAAAAGGAAAAAACCAAAAAGATTATTAATCAGTATGCAAAACTGTAGAGGCGTACGGAAGATTTTTTTTTCGATGAAAATTAATAAAATGGTGGCCATTTACAAAATTAAGTATCGAATTGTGTCGTTTTCGACAGTTTTTCGTTTAAAAAATGTGAAATTATCAAATAGAAAAAAAACACTTCCGTACGACGTTAAGGAATGCGTGAAGAATGATGTGAACAAATTTGAGACGGATAGCTTTGAAACCCTTCGTTTAAAATCTTCCACCGTTTTCAAAAACGTTTTCAGAAAATTGCGCACCGCCCGCGCCAGGACTCAAGCATCTGGTCGAATTCCTTTTGCTAAGAAAGGCTGTAGCGACCGGAATAATTCCAATTTCGCGACAAATATTTAACACCAAGTTTATGAAAGTCCATATATTTGGATAATGAAAAAAAAAAACGATTTCCAATAAATTTTACACTGGAATGGTCCTTTAATGGAGTTGCGAACAGAAGTTTATTCATGCACGCAAAAACTTCTGCAGTTTTTGAGCTACCGGGCTGAATTTTTGCAAACCTTATGAGTATAAGGTATACCTATAAAAAATACTTATACGGTATACTTATAAGATTACTTATAAGTGTAATAAGTGTTATAAGTGTAAGTATATACTTGTAAGATATACTTAAAAGCATATCTTATAAGTATATCTTAAAAGTATATACTTATAAGATATACTTATAAGTGTGTACTTATAAGTATATACTTGTAAGATATTCGAAATTCGAATTTCGCAACAAATATTTAACACCAAATTTATGAAAGTCCATATTTTTGGATAATGCAAAAAAAACGATTTCCAATAAACTTTACACTGGAATGGTCCCTTAATGGAATTGCGAACAGAAGTTTATTCATGCACGCAAAAACTTCTGCAGTTTTTGAGCTACCGGGCTGAATTTTTGCAAACCTTATGAGTATAAGGTATACCTATAAAAAATACTTATACGGTATACTTATAAGATTACTTATAAGTGTAATAAGTGTTATAAGTGTAAGTATATACTTGTAAGATATACTTAAAAGCATATCTTATAAGTATATCTTAAAAGTATATACTTATAAGATATACTTATAAGTGTGTACTTATAAGTATATACTTGTAAGATATTCGAAATTCGAATTTCGCAACAAATATTTAACACCAAATTTATGAAAGTCCATATTTTTGGATAATGCAAAAAAAAACGATTTCCAATAAACTTTACACTGGAATGGTCCCTTAATGGAATTGCGAACAGAAGTTTATTCATACACGCAAAAACTTCTGCAGTTTTTGAGCTACCTGGCTGAATTTTTGCAAACCTTATAAGTATAAGGTATACCTATAAGAAATACGTATACGATATACTTATAAACATATCTTATAAGTATATCTTAAAAGTATATACTTATAAGATATACTTATAAGTGTGTACTTATAAGTATTTACTTATACGTATATCTTATACTTAGAAGGTTTGCAAAAACTCAGCCAGGTAGCTCAAAAACTGCAGAAGTTTTTGCGTGTATATACAAACTTTTGGTCGCAATTCCATTAAGGGTCCATTCCAGTGTAAATTTTTTTGAAAATCGTTTTTTTTGGATATACACTAATTAGCATTTACCTATAAGTTATAGATATACTTATAAGTATATACGTATATACCAGGTGTGTAAGTATGAAACCGGAATTTCCCATAGGTGGCGCTAGATGTCGATGCAGTTACCGACACATCACGTCAGCGGTGTCTTGTTATTGTATTGATATCCGACAAAGATTTCCAACTCACAATAACACGAGTTTCATTCAGTAGCATTAGTTTATTAGAGATAAACATGTCGAGTTTTGTGCCAACAAATTACGATTTGCGGACAGCACTACTTTTCTGTTTTCATCTGAAGAAAACCGCAGCCGAATCGCATCGAATGCTTGTGGAGGCGTTTGGTGAGCATGCTCTCGGTAAAACACAGTGTTTCGAGTGGTTCAAACGGTTCAAAAGTGGCGATTTTGACGTGAGGAACGAAGAATGTGGAAGACCACCGAAAAAGTTTGAAGACGCTAACCTGCAAGCCTTGTTGGACGAAGACGACGCTCAAACACAACAACAACTGGCGGATCAGTTAAAGGTGACCCGAGAAGCCATCTCCCTTCGGTTGAAAGCCATGGGAAAGATACAAAAGGTGGGGAAATGGGTTCCACATGAACTCAACGAAAGACCGCAGGAAAACCGCAAAACATCATGCGAAATGCTGCTCGCCAGGTTCAAAAGAAAGTCATTTCTCCATCGAATTGTGACTGGCGATGAAAAGTGGATATATTTCGAGAATCCTAAGCGCAAAAAGTCATGGGTTACTCCGGGTGAACCATCAACATCGACGGCAAGACCAAACCGCTACGGACGAAAGACAATGCTGTGTGTTTGGTGGGATCAGAAAAGCGTAATCTACTTCGAGCTGCTGAAACCTGGGGAAACTGTCAATACTCAACGCTACCGACAACAAATGACCGATTTGGATTGAGTTTTGCGTGAAAAACGACCAGAATACCAACAAAGACAACACAAGGTGATTTTGCTGCATGACAATGCACCAGCACACAAAGCAAAACAGGTCCAGGAAACGATAGAGTCGTTCCGTTGGGAGATTCTTCAGCGCGCGCCTTACTCACCGGACCTTGCCCCATCCGATTACTACTCGTTTGCATCGATGGGACACGCACTTGCTGAGCAGCGCTTTACTTCTTACGAAGATGTACGAAAATGGCTCGATGACTGGTTTGCCTCAAAAGAGCAACAGTTCTTTTGGCGCGGAATCCACAAATTGCCAGATAGATGGGAAAAATGTATAGATAGCGACGGACAATACTTTGAATAAGTTACTTTGTATCATATCATTACAATAAACGTGTTTTTTTCTGTACAAAAATTCCGGTTTCATACTTACACACCTGGTACTTATATGAAGTATATTTTTAATGGATTTAGTGATGATTGGTCAAACGCTTTAGGTTTTAAAGGATCTTTCATTTTCTGAAAAATGTTTTTCGCACCACCACTTTCACATTTTGTTTGTATATCTGGTTGAATTTTTGTCCAGAGACAGAGTATCGTGCAACTTATTTTTCGATGAAAGTATGAAAAAATTGACAAAACGCTGTAACTACTTTGATAGTTAAGATACTGGTTTCCTTTTATGCACAGGATGAGAGTATCACACAAGGCATGTTCGCATTGAGTTTCGCGAAAATCGGCGAAACATTTTAGATTTTGAGGGTGCATGAATATTCGGATATGAAGCATTTTGTAGTTTGCTTTTGTTTGGGTAAACGAAAAATGTGGTTTGCTCTCGGTCCACACGAGTTGACCCACATCCTTTCAGTTGCAAATGCCACACGATCCTACGAAGTTCAATATGCGATTGCAGAAAATCATCTGACGTTCCATCCGATGCATCCGTCGTTGACGATCCAAACCGACGGATCGGAGACCGATCAGTGCTCCATAAGAACTCAAGCGACGAATTCCCAGTCCGAAACACCCTCGAACGACATAATCGATCCGCCACCCTTGTACGACGTTTGCGACTCGAGCGATTCGTCGAAATTCGCACCTAGGCCGAGTTTTCTCAATCTCGTTGCGCCATCCGAGAAAGGCCACTTTCAATTCAGCCTCGAATCCGACTCGGATTACACCGGACCCACTATCGTCACCGAGAGCGACTCCAATCCCATCGGCGAGCCCGATTACGAGGATATACGTGCGAAGAACATGACGACATTGTCGAGCGACGAACAGGACAATAATCTACCAACTGAGCCGGCCTCGATGCCACCACTCTTGTCTGCGACGAGAACCGTCAGCGGTGTTTTCAGCTACAAGAATCCAGCCTATCAGAGCGCCAATCCTACCTGCGGCGGTATCGACAATAGTGCCAAGAACAAAGCCGCTCATTCGAGCGATCAAGACATTCCAGGTGAGTTCCTTACGTATTTTCTATAAATGAGCCCTGCAAATGGATCGTCGCAATTTTTATTCGATACCTGTCATTTTCGAAATAAATCGTGTCCTTGAATTTCCTCATCGGCACTCGCCAGCTCGGTCAGGAAAAACTTATTCGTAATTCTGCAATTCAACTCAAATTCGTGTGCATAAACTGCCAATAAAATGTAATATGAATAGGATCTATTTAAATCAAATAGGATTTTTCCTTCGCTCACGGCCTACTACGATCTTATTTGTTTCGAATATATTTTTTTATTTGTTTCAGCTATTCTTTTTAAATATTGAATATACTCAAAATGAATAAATAAAGATTCGATTCATCTAAATCTCTATTTGCTTACAATGTACACTGTAAATCTAAGTGTATGTACTATATGCATCAAATAGTTCATACATCTAAAATAAAAAGAAATACTTAATTGAGAGTTTTACGACAACGATTTTGTATCGCAATTCGCCATTCATTGACCTTTTGAGATTATTTATATCGAAGAAAATACCTACCTACACATAGCTATCATCCTAGTCGCAGATATGGCTAAGAGACCAAATGAATTCCTATAAATATTTGCCGTATCACATAAATTATATCAATTAGTTAATATCATTGTGATAATTAGAGAGTTTTATCGAATAACATGCTATGTATTTTTCTAACAACCTGTATATATATATGTGTGTGTGTGTGTGTGTGTGTGTGTGTGTGTGTGTGTGTGTGTGTGTGTGTGTGTGTGTGTGTGTGTGTGTGTGTATGTGTGTGTGTATATAATTCCTCTCTCTCCACTCTCTCTACCCCCATACCTCTTTGATATGTGTGTTGCGATAAAGACAGACCATGCAATCAAATAGAAAAATGGTTGACTCTACGAAAATTCTATTTAATTTAAATTATAAGGAGTACAACTTTGCAGTGACCGTTTTTTTCAAAAGTTTAAGGCTTTATTATAAAAAAGTGGCTACATATTTTTTAATTAAAGTACTGCCCGTCGCTAGCTACGACCTCGGCCCATCTTTCAGGTAGCATTCGAATCCCGCGTCGATAAAAGTCTTGGTCCTTGGAGGCAATCCAGGAATCGACCCAATTTTTGACTTCTTCGTAAGTACCGAAGTGCTGGTCAGCCAAATCGTGTCCCATTGACCGGAACAAGTGATAGTCGGAAGGGGCAATGTCTGGAGAGTACGGCGGGTGGGATAAAACCTCCCATTTCAGCGTTTCCAAGTATTTTTTCACGACATTTGCAACATGGGGTCGGGCATTGTCATGCTGCAGTATCACCTTGTCATGTCTTTCGTTGAATTGTGACCGTTTCTCTTTGAGTGCCTTACTCAAGCGCATCAACTGACGTCGGTAGAGTTCCCCTGTGATGGTTTCGGATGGTTTGAGCAGCTCATAGTACACAACGCCCAGCTGTCAGCCCGTCTTCAAAAACTTTCTGCCTTCCGCCACCATGCTTGTTCTCGACCTCAAAATCTCCACTTTTGAAGCGTTGAAACCACCGCCGACACGTTTTCTCACTAATAGAATCCTCCCCGTAAGCATCTACAAGCAAACGGTGGGCCTCAGCCGCAGATTTCTTGATGTTGAAGAAGTAAATAATAACCTCCCGCAAATGCTGAGAATTCGGTTCGTAGGTTGCCATGTTTGAGTGCCTATAACTTTATAATGCATACACGTATCCGTTAGCTTTTTTAAATTGTTTACATTGGCAGAGCCTCTAGTTTCAAATGCCACTTTTTTATTGAGCTAGGCCCACTACTTCGGCCGCAGTGGCTCTCTAAGTAAAACGGTCACTGCAAAGTTGTACTCCTAATAAAAAAAAATCAAATCGATCCATTTAGTGGATTCAACAAAATTGTTTTTTGAGCAGATGAAACCGTATCACAGATTTATTAGGATCAAATAAAATATTTAGTTATTGGACGATATTGAATATATTTTGATTTGAATAAATAAATATATTTAAAGTAAATAATTTCAATAATGGAATGCAATAGGAAACATTTGATTCCGCTAAAAATCTAATTAATTCAAATAAACAAAAATCAAATAAACGCGATTAGTTCATATCAATAGAATTTTTCTGTCAGTGTACGAGAACTTCTGCAAATTTTACCTCAAACTTTGCATTCCGATATTCCGTTTTTCTGAGCAAGTGTCGCATATGGGTAATTGCAATATTTTTATCTGATACTTGTAATTTTCGAAATAACGGGTGTCCTCGAATTTCCTCATTGACACTCGCCAGTTCGTTCAGGAAAAATCACTTATCCGCAATTCAATTCAACTCAGATGAAGATGCGTGTGCAAATGAGAACTTCGGCAAACTTTTCCGCAAACTTTGCATCACGTTATTCCTGTTTCCTAAGTAAGTTTCGCCTATGGGTACCTGCAATTTCAATCTGATACTTGTAACTTTCGAAATAACGCGAGTTCTTAAGGCGTTACCCCCACTTGTAGCGCAAAAAAGGCCTTTTTCATGAATTTTTTAAAAGAAAACTACAAAACTTTTTTGATCGATCAATATACCATCTTAAAGAACACATCTTGTCGAACTTTCAGTAATTTTTTTATTGAAAAATATTACATTGTTTAGTGGCAAATGGCCGTCAATGAAATAATGTTTTTATATACACGGTTTGCGGTGACCAACATTGCGGCGAAGTGGATCATCTGAAAAAAAAATGCGGATGGATTTAGTCAAATATAAGTATAAACTAGTCTTTAATCGAAGGATTTTAAAAAATATTCATTTTTCACAAAATGGCGGACAGTCAAAGTTAATGGTTCGATTTTAACGAAAAAAAACGGCCATTTTTTGGCTATAAAACGGCCACTTTTTTTCGAAAAAAAAAATCGAACGATTAAAGACTACATTTTTATGTATTAAATAAGCCTGCAAAATTTTAAGAAGATCGGTTCATTAGTGTTCGAGTAATCTTGGTCACCGACTTCAGAAATGCCATTTTGAGAAAAACGCGTTTAGTTTCAATTTCAGTTTACACAAAGAAAATATTTTTTTTTGTAAACTTACATAGAGTCATCTATTCCGGGCATAAAAAAAACTGCACTTCAAAAAAATGCAATAAAAAAATCGATTTTTTTCAAAATCGCAAGTGGGGGTAACCGCTTAAATTTCCACATTGACACTCGCGGGCTTGACCGGGAAAAATCCGGTGCAAATGAGAACTTCTGCAAACTTTTCCGCAAACTTTGCATCCCGTTATTCCCGTTTCCTAAGTAAGTTTCGCCTATGGGTACCTGCAATTTCAATCCGATACTTGTAACTTTCGAAATAACGGGAGTTCTCAAATTTCCACATTGGCACTCGCGGGCTCGTCCGGGAAAAATCACTTAGCCGCAATTTAATTCAACTCAGATGAAGATTCGCGTGTACACGACATCGTCCGCAATGTTATTCCCAGTTGTTTTATAATTCCTCAACTATCTGGACTTTTCCGAACCCAAACAAACTCGGTAAAAAAAGGAGAGATGAGTACAAAAAACACTCGGGAATCTCAGCGCATCGAAGTTTGTAGATTGCAGAGTCATTTGTATCACAATCTCTCCCGAAGCAGACTTCGTAACTGCGTCGAGTCGATTCAGCTGGTGTTATTCGCGGTCGGTTGCGAGAGAGCCCCGCGCGCGCGATAAGAGCGGCGGCTCTTATCTCGCTAGAAAGATACGGCGATTTATAAACAGCGCCAATAAAGCTGGAGTTTCCGTTTGCCCGCGTAACCGCAGGCAAAGTTCTAGGCGCCGAAGATCCCGTGGGAAGCAAGGGCTTGCTCAAGTGGAAGGGCGTCATGTTTGCTCCCGATGACGATGTTGACGAGGCATCCGGCGAGAAACCGGAAACGGAGAACACCTCGAGAGATTCCAACAGGGAGAGCGCGACGCGGCAAAATACGGCCGAGGATGGAAACGAGGTAGGTGAATCTTTTATAGCTCTGGGGAGATTTGTTTTTGCGCCGAAGGACCAAGGACTTTGGACGGAAAAGGAAAGAAGTTTGCGGTTCTTTAAAAATATATGAGATTGTGACAAAATTGCAACTTTTTTATACTTTTTTTTGCTTCTCATATATTGAAAATTATTTATTTAAAAAAAATAATAAATTCGTTGAAAAATCGTTTTTTTTTCACTACGAAAATTCAACAAAATAATAAACTTAATCAAGTTTTGCTTTTAAGCGAATTATTATTTATTTAAATTACAAATTCATAAAAATGTTTTCATAGAATTTCGATGATTCGAAAAATTAAACATTTACGCAAATTTTTCTATACGATTTTTTAAAGAATGAACATTTTTATTGACAATTTAATTAGTTTTAGCGTTTATTTGTCAATTTTTTAATTGAAAATCACGTGTTGATGGATTTCGAAGTGTGATTCATGTTTGTAGTTCATTTCGATGTCATTATTGGAATAGTCGAGAATTCTTACGAATGTAATTGTGACATTTGATTTCGCTAGGTATTTATGGTGGAATTAACACGGGGTTGGAACAGTCGGTTAGGATTCAGTCTACAACCTGAGGGTAATTCCACTGTGATATCCGTCGTCCATCCCGATAGTGTCGCAGCCAAAGACGGTAGGCTCAAGCAGGGTGACGTATTGGTTATGGTGAGTTATTATAATTGATAATCATACAAATTAATAATCATAATAATGATTTCGCAGATGTGTAAAATAAAATATAATATAATGTGATATAATAATCACGATTATTATATCACTTTATCACATTATTATATCATATTATTATCGTGATTATTATCACGATGATAAAACAATAATTTCGCAGTTTGTAAAATAAAATATAATACAATGATATAATAATCACGATAATAAAATATTCCCTACCTCAAAGTACCGAAAGTGCTTCTGCAAAAATTCTGCCACAATTTTAATTCTACCATACACACCGATAAGAATGCTAGGCAGCAAAAAAAATTACCGGAGCTTCATCTCGGATACTCATAAAATTCTATATTCATTTTTCCGAAGCAAAATTCTTCCAAATACCCTTTCGAACATCTGTGAAATTTTGAATAATCTGGCCCTAAAAAAACCCCAAATAACGGAAAATTCGATGACCGTCGAACGTTAACAATTTTACGGCTTCGAGCAATAAAAAAAAGAACACTGAAATTCTCGTGTGAATTCCGAGCATCGTTCGATCCTCGGCCTGGAATGCCCGTGGCTCTAATGGACACTCGTTAATGGATTTTCGCAGGTGAACGACGAGAGCGTGGAGAACATGGCGACTGCAGAGATAATAGACTTGTTACGAAAAATTCGGGGTTCCATAGGTATAACGGTTATGAGAAAAAACAAAGCAAAAGCCGCGGCATCGTGATAGAGCAACGGCGACTACAATTAACGGGACAAAGATAGAAGAAAATGAAAAAGAGGAAAAAGCGATACAGCTGAATTTTTCAAACTCGACAATGAACTCGCGGGCTTGGCAATAATAATATGATCGACGACAATCGAACTCGATTAGCCGTCGAATAATGGGCGAAAATGGAATAGCCGGGGAAGAAAGAAAAAAAACAAACGAACTGCGGATATCGGTGAGATGGGGGAAAAAAATCAATGGATTCGCATAAACGACAGAGGAAAAAAAGCAGAAAAAAAGAAATTTCATGCGAGAATGCACGATAATTATTTCTGATTGTCATTTGCAAAATGATGGAGGAATCAAAAAAGAGATATGTGTGAATATATATCAGGGTGTGACGAAAGAAATAAAGTTCAATCTTTACCCCATAGTTAAAAAAAACGTTTTCCATACAGTTCAATGCGCACTAATAATTGCGTCAATGGAAAATAAATTTAAAAAATACCGTCAGTCTGAGGCTGATTGGTTTACAAAGGAACTTTCCTTTTACAAGGAAAATCGCGTTTTCTCAGGTTCCAGTTGACGGATCCAAATGAAGAAAAGTGCAGGAACATTCTGGACATCTTTATTTTCACGTAGAAAATGTCGAGGAAAAAAAGTTTCACCCTTATTCACGCCAACTTTGCTCAAACAGACGACGAAATTTTCAAAAATATCAAAATATCGTCTCAGCATCGTATTATAGCCCCATCAGCTTAATGTCAGCCTGAAAAAAATAAATATACAAAAAGGCACTACAATTTATTTATTTTTACACAAATGCCAACTATTTGAAAACCAGATGTATTCCTGTCAAAAATAAAAGTTTCAAATGGCTGTAATTTGTGCATAAATAATTCTGTGCGGATTTCTGAAAAAGCTTCTTGTACAGTGATAATTTTTTTCGTGAAAATCCTACCAGGAAATAAATAATCCAGCCCCGCAGGCTTGAGTTAGGGAAATTTGGCGTGAACTTTTTCGGACCTGATAATATTGATTTGAGGGAGGACACCACTGTGACGGATGGTCATGAAGTTTGCATCGTTGGAATGCAATGAAAATTCTTTTTTTACATGTTTATTTTCTCATTTTCATTATTTTCCATTTTTTTTTGTTTTGTTGATTTCAATTCAGGATCCCTCAATAAGCGAGTTGAAAGATTGCTGAGGTATTTTCGTATCGAAGATTTATCAAAAGATATTCGACCCGTTGGAAAATAACAATTTTCATTGCATTCCAACGATGCAAACTTCAATCTCATCTGTGACGGGTCAAAAAGGTCATTTTTCCGATTTTTTTGTCTACTAGATTATTTATTTGAAATTTGGAAAAAAAAGTATGTTATTCACCGAAAAAGACCGAGTCGATAACTTGACATTGGTTGGTCTTAAATTTTTTTTCTAACCTACACAAATGTAGTTTTCATTGTAGATAAGCGTTTTTCGAAAAAAAAATACCACGAAATGGCGGGTGTTAAAAAAAGTGTAATTTTGGCAAAATTTTTACTTATACCCGGGGGGTTTAAAAAATACTAAATTTGAAAGAAAAAACGACTAGGTACAATGACAGCTACTGCAATTACGGATATTTGTTTTTTTTTTCAATTCGGACAATTATAATTAGAGTTATAATTTCGCCCCAGTCGAGAGAAGTAATTTCGAGAAAAACACGATTGCAAGTTTTGGTATACGTAAATCGTTGCGCTACTTGCTCTCGCTAAACCGTCTGTAACTTGGTCAATTTTCAATATTTCACCTTGAATTTTTTTCACATATTCTAGAATATAAATACTTTGAGAAAATAGGAAAAAAAAAATAATTTTTTTTACCCGTCACAGTAGTGTCCCACCTTGATGTATAAGAGTTGGATATTTTTTTTTTCGACACACCTCGATACGTATATATTTGTTATAACGAATTTGGACAATAGAACGTGAAGATTCGCGCGACTTGCATTTATTCACACGGATTACGCTGAAGTTTGAGAATTATATATATATATATGATGACGTTGAAGTTTGCATCTTTGGAATGCAACGAAAATGATTTTTGTTTCGTTTCGGAAATTTTCTTTGGCAGATTAAAGCTACGAAAATGACGAAAACATTTTTTAGAATTCTTATTTAGCAATTTACAACGAATCTGCGAAAGATAATTTTGCATAATAATGAAAATAAGAAATTGACAAGAATTTTCGTTGCCTTCCAAACTTCAGCCCCATTATTTATGCCACGTTCGTCACCGTGTCGTCAAATTCGAGCAAACGGGACACGAGTGACAAGTTCGTCTCGTAACTTAGGAGACATACCCTATTAATCAAATAGTCAATAAAAAACAAAAAAAAAGTAGCGGTAATTCCTAAGAACGTAATAACTGGTCAAGCGAAAGTTGTAGTCGATTGACTATCGTGGGCGGCCACGCACGTGTGTATTATGATCACAGCCCATGACTATACCTGCACGAAAGCCGAGCTCCTATCTTCGTCCAAATCCCACACACCTGTTTTCTCACTTGTATCACTGCACCGAAGTAAAATTACGTAGCGTAAAGAAAAAAGAAAGAAAGAAATCAGAGAACTGCAGAAACATGAGGTAAAAACCTCATGACGGAAAGGACTTTTATTTTCGAAAGTTCCACGTGTGAACCGAAAATGGGTACTGCGTATCCTTGCGAAAGAATTGAAATCATTTTTTATCCAGTCTGGATTCGTGTCACAGCCGTTACTGGGCAAACTATTCCTAGCCGTGGGCAAAAAATGTTATACTTGCTAATTCGTAGACAATTGCGATTGCGACATTTTGATAACGCCACTTTCGCGAATACTTTTTCGCGATCATCGAAAACACGGACGTTGCAAGTTTGCATTGTTTGGGGACTTTGTGCCCATTAATTTCGTTCGTCTCGACCACTACTGTACAGAATATATATATATATATATATATATACAGGGTGGATCAATAACTATTAGCACCTTGGATATCTTCGAAACTATAAGGTTCACAGAAATATTTGCTGAAATGAAATTGCACAGTACGAAAGGGGCCATCCGATAGCGATAATACTTTCTCTGCAGGTGGACGTACTTTGGACATTAGAAGGTCAACTCCACTTTTAAAAATGGATCGGTATGTTTTTTTCTGTATCATGAGAGAGGAGCTTAAAACGACTTCACCGACCTATATCATAAGGTCATTGAAGATCATAGAATGTACAGAAAGGCGAAAATACTTACAGTTTCAGTAGTAAATAAAATTATACATTGGGTATTTTGCTCGAAGAGTTGCCTTTACTTACACGACAAACCATGTGGTATCAACATGACGGATGTCCAGCGCATTATTCATTGATTGCACGAAGGCAACTCGGCGAAAAATTTCGAAATCGTTGGATTGGAGTGGTCCAATATCGTGGCCAGCTCGTTCCCCAGACCTAACATCTTTAGTCTTCTTTCTATGGGGAACATTGAGAGATAAAGTGTACAAAGCAGTACCAACTACACTTGACGACATGCAACAAAGAATTATTACAGCCTGTCCATCAATAAGTTCTGACGCTGTAAAACTTGCAAGTCCATCAATCGAAAAAAGAATCCAATATTGCATTGATACTGATGGTCGTCATTTTGAACACTTACTATAAACGTAGTAATTTTATTTAATACCGAAACTGTAAGTATTATCGCCTTTCTGTACTTTCTATGACCTTCAATGACCTTATGTTATAGATCGTTGAACTCGTTTTAAGCCCCTCTTTCATGATACAGAAAAAAAAACATATCGATCAATCCAAAAAAGTTGTTCACACTCCGGCGAAATGACATACACTGAATTTCAAGCTTGCTTACAGTACTTCTTAATAGATGCGTTGCCATCTTAAACTACACGCACGGAGTTCTGGTAACGCCATCTGTTGGAAAACAGCGAAAGCTTATTCAACGTCCTAACATATATATATATATATATATATATATATATATATATATATATATCCCGTAGGTACCACACAGGTGCAAATTTGCACTACCTAAAATGTCTTGTTCGTGGCTCTCTCTAAATTTTTGTTTTGATTCTCACATAATTTCACCGAATAAATATTATTTTTCGCGTTCGAAGCCATTGCCGTTGGATTGCTGGGTGATGTTTACCTCGAGAAACACTGGTTATCGAACACTTTTCGATTATTTATACGAAATTAATAGTACTTTGAAAATGCAGAATGCCAAATCGCACTAGTGTGGTTTGTATGTATCCTTAATCGAGGAGTGGCTAGTACGGGATATATATATATATATATATATATATATATATATATATATATATATATATATATATATATATGTATATGTATATATATACACACACGTTCAAAAGAATAATATTTTTCATCTCCTAGGTCCACAATCCACCAAAGGGATGAGGTGAGATTTGCAAAGCTAGGAAACAGCGACCAATCAATCGCTGATTTCACGTCCATCGAAGCTGAGCCGGGCTATTTTATAGGTTGTTTTTTTCCTAGCTCCGCTGATCTCCTCTCCTCTCCGTTTTCGTGGATTATGGCCCTTATCTTTCCAAACAATTCTATCACGTATAGCAAAACTCATGCCAACCTTTAGGTGTCAAACTCAAATTTGATCATCCTTTTTGTAAATCAACCTATTTGATTTACACCGTCAATTCCTTCTTTACTCTCAAACTTGGATAACTCAACAACTCATTAACATTGCTCATATCCGGTTGAAGATTTATAAATCAGGTCCTCACAGCTTCGAAATTCTTTTTCAAATTCTTCTATCATTATCTTTACACACATTGCAGCTATTTGAAGAAAACAAAAAAAAAACTTGTCTTTTTTCGACAGAAATCTGTGCATTTTTCAAATCGCTGTACTTTGCATTACGATAATGATATCGGGATTTTAAACTTCTTAGAGCTGCACGGATCAGCTTTAAGAATCTTTAACGGAGACTTTGTCCTTGGAGTGCCATATTTCAGGTGTTTACATTTTATTTTTTTTAAAGGAAACGAGTAAAGCTTTTTGAGTGCGGTTTTTTTCTTTCTTTTATTCATGATATACAGAACGTTAAAAAAAATTTTTTTGAAAAAAAAAAAACCAAAATGGCGGCCGTTGCAGCTCCGCGAAAACAGGTCCTCAAATCGCGGGAGGTAAACAGCTGACATCACTGCCCCCTCTTTGTTGATCTGAAACACAAATTCAAAGCATATTATCAATCTGTGACCCTTTGGTCATGGAATGACGGATGGGTTTTTCGTTTAGTACAAATGTCGGAAAATGGCGGCAATTTAAAAAAATCGAATTTTCGCGTTTTTTTTTCGCATAAAAAGATAAATAATAAATGCAAAAATGTATCTATCGAAAAAACGATCCGTCATTCCGTGAAGACATATTTTCTGAGTATGCTCTCCAAATTTCAGGTTGATATGTTAATTACAGCGGTCAGGAGAATGTCAGCCATTTTTAAAAACGTGTTTTCGAGAAAAACGCGTTTAAAGTTGTGTAATGTGTTTACACAAATGTGTTTATAATTACCGCTAATCGGCAATGTCTGGTCCATAGAGGCATCCCTCCTCTTCTTCTAGCTGCTCATGTTAAGCTCAAATTGATTTTTGAAAATTTCAAGGACAAAGTTTCCCTTAATTGGATTTGAGAAATATTGATTAGTTGCTGAATTATCGAAAGCTTGAACGTCTATAGTAAAGTGCACGTGTTGATCAAACGGAGGGAGATAAATGTTCAGCGCTCGTACTTAGACTTGAGTTGAATAGCTCAAATTTGGCATGGATTTCTCTACATTTGATAATGGCGTTTGAAGAAGTAAGAGTTTAATTTTTTATCTCGACACACCCTTATATATATATATAAGGATGTCGAAATAAAAAATAAATTAAAAACATATATATAGGGTGATTGATAATTCAACCTATTCCTTGAAAGCGGTTATACTAGAGATCATTTGTAACAAATTAACCCCTGTCAACTAGGGGTCGAAAATAACACAAGAGGGACGACACGACGCAGGGCATGCTTCTTCGAAAGCTGCTACCAGCTCAGGATATCGATTTTCTTACGAACTCGTGAAAAAGTCGATAACATTTGTACCTTGGGAGAAAGCTTATGGAATAAGAAACTCATTTCCGTGATTTGTATGCCAAGTACCATACTTATTATTTTTTTTAGTAATTCCCGTTGTTTTTTTTTTCAAAAATGTACGAAAAAATAACAATTTTTGCCAATTGAGGGGTTAGGCTACTGTGACGACCCGAAAATCAGGATTACTTGAAAAAAAAAAAAAAAAGTTTTGAGTGAATAATATGATTTTTATTTTCATTTAATTTCATTCATTCATTTCACTTTTATGATGACTTTTATTTAAAAATATTAATAATTAAAGAAGTTATAAGCAATCTCGTGAAGGACCTGTGAACGTGAACGGCTCAACGGTGTACTTGATTTTGACCACTCGGTTAATCTGAAACAAAAAAAAACAGTTTTTGTCTTAAAATAGATAATATTTGCTTAGACTTGACCGAGTTTTTTTGGTATTCATGTTTCTATCTTAAAAAATTCGAATTCTTTTGTCGATTTTTCGAGGAAAAATGATATAATTGTGGTTAACAACCAATGAAAAAAAAAACTGTTAAAAAAACCGTCGGTCAAGACTAAACTCCTATTACACTGAATAAGTGTACCAAATTTCAAGTCAGTTCGTTCATTAGATGTCGAAAAATCGCGTACATCGTTTTTTAAAACATTTCGAGAAAAAAAACGCGTTAAAAGTTTTACTAGCAGTTTTACTAGCATGGGTTTACCTTCAATTTGCGATTCCTGCACCATACATTGGACCTTCCTTTCCAATTTGCGTTGCCTCAAGCGACGAACAGTTGTCACAATTTTCACAATAGCCTACCCCCTCAAAGATTTCCGAGATTATGGGAACTTCGGGCATGCATTTTTTCAAAGAGGTCATTCATTCATCAACTTTCAGAAAACTGTCAATTGAGTGCCCAGAGTGGAGCCCTTTTTTTACAATTATTTGTTTTCGCTAACAAGACTGAAAAGTTCCGAAAAATCTTAAGGGTTCATCACATCACGTCGAAAATAGCTGATTTTCGCGATGGTATTTTCCATGGTCAAATCAAAGCACTCATGAAGAACAGAAAATACATTTTTTAAAGTTGATTTTTATTTTTTTTTACATTTGTTTGACGTTTGAAAATGTCTTCGATAAAAGGAGTCCTCGCGGTGTACACGGTTGTGACCGTAAATATTATCTGAAACAAAATTTGTAAAAAGATTATTAATCAGTATGAAAGCCGCTATCCTGCTATGGACGTTTTAAAAAAATCAAAATTGAAAAAATGGCGGCGGTTTGAAAATAAGTATCGAATTTAGCCTGTTTTCGAAAGTTTTTCCGTTAAAAAAAGCTTCCTTAGCAATCTAAAGAATGGCGTGAAGAATGTTGTGTCCAAATTTGAGACGGATCACAAACATTGTTCATATCATTATGCATGTTTGAGTGAAATTTCAGAACAGTCGACTATTTAGATTGGAAGATGATGGGTTTTAAAATTGCAATTTTTAACACTGCAGGGTCTGCATTGAAATTTAAACGGAATAATTTCCCGTAAAAAATATTTGTCCCCTATAATAAGAAGACATGTGGCAACACCGCATCGTTCCACGTATCCAATCACGTGAGTTTGCGCGGCATATTTGAAACAATACTGCAACACAAATTTTTATTTGGAAGTAATTTTTAATCGAACAAAGTTTTAAATTAGTTATGAACGAACCGACACTTTTATTTGTTTATAAAAGTTAATAACATAAAGTTATTAACAGTTAAAAAGTTAATAACATAAAGTTAATAACATTATTTGTTAATAAAAGTTAATTACATAAACAATATAAAATATGAATATTTATAATGCAAATATTTATTTTATAACAAATTTTTTTACTTTCGGAACACGATAATTATATTTTTCTCGAAATATTGAACAATACTGTTCTGCGGTGTTGCCATGTCTTCTTATTATAGGGTACAAATATTTTTAACGCAGAATTATTCTGTCTTTACTAAAAGTTAGGTAATTATGCAGTACGAGGACTTTTTCGAAAAACGACGGGAATGTTTTTTTCACCGTCAACTTGCTTATTCCATTGTATTGAGTGATGTTCCGTCGGGGGAGACTGGAATTTTCCATTAATTCCATAAGTTATGGGATTTTGAAGTTCGCGGAAACACGTGATAAAATAGGGAATTTTTACATATTTAGACGCCTATATTGGGGAGTTTGTTTGGGTTGGCCCTTAGGAAACACGTAGCTGTTTAGCGACAACAAACAAGAGGCGTCGAAATATTACCTGTATCCCGAAACAAGACAGCTGTGGTCACGAAATAAAAAAATTTACATTGTTACCTTCATAATACACTATCTATAAGGAAACATGTAGCTGTTTAGCGAGGCGTCGAAATATTACATGTTTCTGGAAACTTAAAAACCCCATAACGTATGGAATTAATGGGAAATGTCAGCCTCCCCCGACGGAATATCACTTAATATAATGGAATCAACAACATCATGGCGAAAAAAGGTTCCCGTCGTTTTTCGGAAAAGTCCTCATGCAGCATAATTACCAAAAGTTTTTAGCAAAACTGAATAGTAAGGGCAATCCAAACTTTTTTCACTCTTTCCCTAACTAGTTTGCTATCTATACATATTTTTTTTTTCAAAATTTATAAACACAATAGAATGGTACGACGAATTATGTGACCTGACTTTCGGTCAATGTAGACCCTGCAGTGTTAAAAGTTGCAATTTTAAAACCCATTATCTCGCAATCTAAATAGTCGACTGTTCTGAAATTTCACTCAAACATGCGTAATGATATGAACAATGTCTGGTTAAAATTTGAACAAAATCTATAGAAATCAAGAGTGCGCGCTCGTTCTGCCTTAAGGGGCCAGTCCACTTTGGATCCACGGAAAAGGCTATTTTCATGATTTCTTTTGAGGATTTTATAAAAGATATGAATATAAAAGTTGTTGTGCTTGATAAATAAAGTCTTGAAATACATTTAAAAAAATCAATTCATTTTTATTCATTTTTAAGTACAAAAACTGTAGTTTAACGTAACGCCTCAAAAATCAGTCGGCTAGGTAGCTCCATCACAACTCGGCAACGGCTTGTCTGAAACAAAAAAATCAAAGTCCATTGGATTCAGTATGACACCAGCTACAAAATGACCCTCGGATATAAAGTTTTATCAAAAAATGAAAAAAATGGCAGATGAAAAACGAAAAAAGTAAAAAAAAACGCGTTTTTTCGCAGTTTTCCGCAAAAAAGAGTAAAAATAAAAATTTTAAACCCATCGAGGGTCATTTTGTTGCGAATCATGTTTACAATATGTGGTTCAAATTTCAAGAGAATCGCTTTATTAGTTTTAGAGATACAATGGAGCTAGATTTTGAAAACGTTCTTTCGAGAAAAACGCGTTTGAAGTTTATACTATGAGAAACTCTTACCTAACCTCAATCGGCAATTCCTGCACCGTACAAAATCCCTTCTGATTGCTCATCATCGTCGATTTCTTCGAGTCTTGCTTGCTTTCGATTTTTTGACATTTTCAAAGTGGAGTGGCCCCTCAAAACCACTCATTATCAACCCCTATCTGACGAGACTCAATTCGTTGCAAATTACCTCTAGTATATCTCACTCAAGGAATGGGTCGCATCACCAATCACCCTGTATATATAAATATGTGGAAATTCAAACACGGCTTCAAGACATATCGTTGAATTTAGAAGCAGCTAAGACTCATAAATCGTTGATAAATTCTGATTAATTCCTCTCAATAAAACCGTAGCGAAAAAGTATATATATATATACACACACACACACACACACATATATACAGTCCGACCTCCGAATAGGAAACCCGGCAATAAGAAACTTTCCCCAGTTTCTCACTCGAACGCTTCCCCCACTCCGACTCGAACTCCGAGCTCGAGAATTTTGTGCGCGGTACCTCTGGTTAAGAAACCAGCCTGGGAGAGATTATTCGGGCAAAATAGAGTGAACGTTGTAGTGTGAATTGATGTGTGCATGCGTGCGTGAGTATGTGTGTGTGCATGTGTGAATGTAACAAAAAGTTTACAAGTTTATTAGAAATTTTTTGTGTTCGTTAAAAAGATACATATATGTGTTGACAAGATTTCATATAAAATAAAATCAATGATAAGGGCGTTTAAAGATTTTCATATGAAACAGCAAAAGTTTCCGAGACGTAAAGAAAAGCGTTTTCGTCTTGTTGCGTATTATTTTGATCCGCAACGCACTCAACTGACGGTGGAATATTTTCGAGAGAGTCGAACTCTGCCATTGAAGATGAATCCTCAGAGACATTGACTTCGTCTTTTATATAAATGGGATAAAACAATATGGACATAAAGCTCTTTGTTTCAATAATCACCTTGTGGCGCAGATTCTGTGCTATTTTCTTCGACTTGTATACTACAGTCTGATCTCTTACGCTTCTTTACAGTTTCGGGCATTTTATAACAGTTAATAGTAATTCAGATACAGTAGTACACCATAATATTCAATAGTATGTATATTAACGTGAAGCAAAAATTCGCTAAATAAATGTCCACGCGCAGTCGAAAACGTTTTTGCATGGGCGATGTGAATACTAAGTTGCAACTCGTTCGAGCGAGTTTCTTGTTGAGAGGATCGCATGCGGAAAAGAGTGAGAGAGACAGAGGTAGTGAGCGCGGAGCGCGCGCCTGGTGGGGGTATGCGATATATAAGAAAAACTCTTCCCCTTGGGGGATTTTGGTTTCTTATTCGGAGGTCGGACTGTATGTAGAATCGTTGTCCGTCAATTTACCTTGCAAGTTGGTAGCTCCTCCAACGGTGTACACAATAACAATAATGACATTGTTTTTTTTTACTCGATGGTTCAACGTCGACTTCATCTGCCTCATTGCGCCGCGACGCTGCGACGGGCGGCGACGCTTGTATGGCACGATACTCACTTTTACATAATAACCGCGAACGAATAAATCGCGATAACGAGGGTCTATCGAAAATTCTCTCGTTTCCCAGGTTCGATTCCCTCGTTGACATTTTTTTTCCGGCGTAACCTTTCCGAACCTCCGAAAAGCGACTCTCACGACCTCAGCGACACCCTCGAGTACTAAAAAAAAAAGAGAAACAAAAGAAAAGCATACGAACGGGAGAGTAAAAAGAGCGCCGTGGGTCGTCGGGACGGCGGAGTATCATTGTGCGTACAAGTAATAATCGATAAATGTGATAGCTAGGCACTTTGAGGATGTTAGTCGTTTCAAATCTCTAATGAACGTTAGTACATATGTTACGAATATATATACATACATAGTTATATCTATATATACATATATATATATACACACACACATAGATATATATGGAATTTGAGAAAAATCGGTAAATACGATACCAAAGTAAAGTGTAAATAATTGTCAAAAGCAGCTCTTTTATCGTTACAGTTGTAAGCTTATTAAATTATTCTTAATACGTCTACGCGAAAGGAAGAAGAGGAAAAACTAAACGAAATATGTAAATGATGAGAATGATCACGATCGATCTGTTCACAATCGATTTCGTCGATCGACCGAAAGCAAAAGAACAAAAGAAGTATTGATAAGTAAATGAAAGCAATGTTGTAATGTATATTCAATAATAAAAAAAATCAGAATCTTATGAAATATTCCTTTATCTCCGTACATTTTTCTCATTTTATTTACAGAGCAACGAGAAAGAGCCCTGGAAAACGGATAATCATCGGCAAGCTTAATTTATTGGTAGAGTACAAAAAGAAAACTGTTGTTTGTTTTAACCGCGTATTTACAGAGAGCCGCGGTCACTTCTCTTTGGCGTTAAAATTGTTGTGCAGGCACGAGAAGAAGCACACTGACCGGACGAGGCACTAGCAGTGTCTATGGGCTTGAAGTTTGCATCGTTGGGATGCAACGAGTTTTTTCAACGTATTTTTCATTGGCATCGAAAATTATATTTTGGAGATCGCTGAATAGAGTCCAAAAAATGGTCGCGGGATTTATAGCTCGAATGTGTTGAATAAAACTTGGGAAATGCAGTGAAAAAAATATTTCGTTGCGTTCCAACGATGCAAACTTCAACGTCATTCGTTTCTCGGGTGGGGTCACGGGAGAAGGTGGAAGAAACGAGCATTCGGCAAATCCGTGAGATTTGAGATCATTTGTGGGCATTGTCGGCCGACGTCGAATTGACGAGACGTTTGCGGAGTGGTCTCCTCGGTGGGTCCGTTTCCACCTCGTTCGACGCTTTCTTGCGCCCTCTTCGTCGCTTCAACGGGCTATCGAGGCGCGACCCGGACAATTTTTCAACCTCCACTGCTCCGTTGGTCCGCCGAGTTTCGTCGTCGTTGCGTTCCGTCGTCGTTGACGCGGGTGCTTTTCGCACGTTGGATCTCGTCTGGTCAGCGGTGTCGACGTTGGCCAAGCGTGCGAGGCACTTTCTCTTCCTGAGAGGGCGGTTAACGACGCTCGGACGAATCCTCGTCGGGCTCGGAGACTCCTCGTTCTCCTTGTCAAGCTTCGTTATGTGCGGATCCACGCGCTCGTGATCCTCCACCGCAGACTCGCCTGGCTTCTTATTTACAGTTTCTGGTGTGTCAAAAAATGCAACCATTTAATATAAGAGGTTGGTCGTGATTGGTAGCGACGAAGCTAAAATTGTGCGGCGAGGGCTTCGGTGAAGGAACATTCGTGAATTTCAATGCGTTTGTTGGGACGTTGAATAAGTTGTTTGTACTCATAAAATTGATCACACATCTATTTGGTATGAATATCAAGCTGTTGGAAAATATATATATTTTTTTCGATGTACAAAATGGCCGACTACTCGAAACTTCTCGAAACAGCTTTTTTCCAATTGGCGTGACAAGTAACTTCAACAATTTTCACTCGATTTACTTCAAATTTAAAAGTTATGTCCCTAATTGCATTTCGCAGAGAAGTACGTACGGAATTTCTGATTAATCGAAAACTTTTCATTATCTGAGCAGTTTACGAGCAGTTATAACGAAATTTTTCACTGAAAATTCATTTCTTAAGTTCAAATACCTACAACTTTTGAATGAAACAATATTTTTTAAATTCCGTACGTACTTCTCTGGGTATTCTAATGTAGTGACGAGAATTTTTGTTTTTTGTTCTAGGTGAAAAAATGTGGATGCTAAATGTCACGCTGCGGAGCGCCTAAAAAAAGATAACAAAAGAAAATATTAGTAGTCGGCCATTTTGTACATCGAAAAAATATATATATATTTTAACAGCTTGATATTCATACTAAATAGATGCGTAATGAATTTTATGAGTGAATCACTTTTTAATACGAAAAAAATTGTTAAATTCGCACATGATTTTATACCCGTTACTGTGGCCTAACCCCTTGAGGTTGTTATGGGGTTTAACTATCGGGGATGAAGTGCGAGGGGAGCGCCCTATGTTTATGCACAGAGCCGATTCACTGTTACCAACTGTTAGCTCATAAATAATTGTCATATTAAACGTGCGTTTTCGAACTATTTTTCTACGTCTATTTGTAAAAATATGCATTCTTGAACATTTGGTGATTACATTAAGTGTTTTCATTACTTTATTCATCGTATATTCATTGTAATTATTTTCAATAACTTTTTCTCGCTCAATTAGCGGGAAACGAATTGGCAACGTCGTAAATCGTGGTATATCATAATGCCGAGGTTGGCAGAAGTGTCGCGAAGTTAGAGACATATGCGCCCCGTTCGTAACCTCAATATCGGCCCAAGGAGCTGTCAAAAACAAATATCGGTCAGAGTAAATAAAAATCCGCCTGAAAGAAATAGTGTGTACTAAAGCTGTCTATAATCTCGAAAAAATAAAAAACTTTAATAACTTTTCGATATTTAAAAGAAAATTTATGTATGAAAAAAAATCGCGTTATTTTGTCTTTGCCTAGAAATGTTTAGAAATGTATAATTTCTAAACATAGTTATCAAATTAATATTGAGTTATTATTACTAATTAAGAGAATAAGTACCAATAATATTGGTTGTTAATTATCCTGACCGAGTAGTTTGAGGTTCCCGGGCATAATTACCGAATACCGATAAGATAGGTAGTATTTGTGCCGTCTACGACGTTACCATGATTGCACAGTCTAATATTTTGTGTGCTTGATTCTCGCACGAATTCGCTATCAAAAACATTAATAATTCTATAACGATACTGTGAATCCTCATTTTCACGGTACCAAGGGTCCGATAATTAGTCGAACCAATAATTAAGGGTACCAATAATTAGTCGAACCGTACCTATTTTTCAGCTCCGTGGTAACATTCACTTAGCAGCTATTAATAATGTACTGAAAACTGATCGGGCGTTTTCCATAAGCGTAATGTAATTAGCTCACGAAATACGTCGAGGTGCCGATTTTTTTCTTCTAAAAAACGTTACTGTGGACCGTATACAAACTGCACAGGATAATCAGCAAAGAGTTTATAAAGGTCTAGAAAAAAATTCAGTTCGATGGTAACATGTTGACTTAACCACATAACAATTTTTAGATAGTAACGCATCTATAAAGTACTACGAGGACGAATAAAAAAGATCTTAGAGCCACTATAAAAATATAAGAAAATTCAAACAAAAATACTTCACTTATCGACATAATCTCCTTCTACTTCTATACATTTATCGCTTTTCCAACTTTCAAAAAACTCTCCTACGGCAGCCACAGCCGCGTCATCATAATCAAATTTCTTCCCCCACATATGCTCCTTTAAGGCAGTAGTCTGGTCTAGAAATTTGAAAAAATTGATTTTTTTTCTTCATTTTATTATTCCTTAGACCTTTCATAATACGCTCCTGAAAACCGTTTATTGGTATTTAAAAAAATAGTAGAGTAATAGAAATTATAAGCAAGCCGCGCGCAAACCTCATGTAACAGTATCAAAACTTTGAACGCTTTTATCTCAGAACTATGTTTTTCAAATCGGCGCCCACGATAGCTCGGTAACTAATTGACCGATCGAGCTCAAATTTTGCACATACCTTCGGTAGCCCCTTTCTGAGGACTGGTAGCAGAATTGAGTCGAACAATAATTTTGCCCACATTTTATAACTCGTCGAATACCCGAAAATGTATGAAATATCGTTAATTAAAGTTTAACAGGCCGCCATTTTGTAACAACATTTTTTTAAGTACTAATTCTGCTACCAGTGCTCAGAATACTCATACAGATTGAGAATATATATATATTTTTTTCAGATGCATACAACATCACTCAGAGTGGGCGCCGATTGAGGCGGTTTTCGGCGGACCATGTTGTAAAAAAATAAAAATAAAAACTACATGAAAATATGTAAAATATATATTTTTTTAAATGTAGATACATTCTCAAAGGAACAATAAATACATATGTAAAGTTTCATCAAGACAACTTCAACGGTTTAAAAGTTATTCCAACCCAAAAATGACGTCAAAAATCTCGGTATAGACCAGACTACTGCCTTAAGGTACACCCCACATAGAGGCTTTAAAAAAATGCATATTGTACCTAAATTTTTAGTCTGAATCCTGTGGTATACGATGCAGTTAGTGATTTTGGTCAATTCTAAAAAATGACGTCCCTTTGCTACGTTTGGAGCCCTGCGCGCAGGTATAGGCACCATGTGGAAAGGTGAGTCGTGTGTTCAATAATAGCTGTTAGAAACGCTTCTATACTCAGTAACAGTAACAGCAATAGTATAGCAACGCTTAATTTAGTAATAGTATAGCCGTAACAGAAACGCAATGATATAGTAACAGTCATAGCATAGAAACCAGGGTGTCTAATTTTGACCAGAACTGAAATTGCATGACATTTAAGGATTTTTAAGGCAAGGAATGGGGATTTTTTCATGACTCTTAGTATGACTTTCTGGCATAGAAGTATACTTAATGGTTCTACAGTGCGGCCGATTTTCTAAATTTTTATATTTTTATTTTGCTCTTTCAAACAGATGTGTGTTGTATGCCAATAAAAAGTATACGGAATGAACGAAAAGTCACCAAACTGTATAATTCCATATGTAGTAAAACATGTGAGACAAACATAATTTCAAGATTGCTGTGAAGAAATATATTTTGGGAACGTCTAGGAAAATGTTACATACATTTAGGAACTTTGAGTTATATCATCTAGTCGCTTTACACGAATAACAAAGAAAAACTAATATATGTCGAGATACGCATCATTTTCTTTTACTTTCTTCTGTTTTATTTTCTATCGATTCGACATTTGCTTCTCTATCGACAAGTACCACAAAGTTAGTTGATATTGAATATAGGCCCAACGATAATTTAGTAGGGTATAATAATTCAGGTAGACTGGTAATTTTTCATGACATTTAAGATTGTTCATGACTTTTCAAGTCGGTAGACACCCTGAGAAACGCTCTAACAGTAATGGTATAGAAACGCTTCTATACTCAGAAATATAGTATTACGAGGAAGCTAAAGGACTATTATATGGTGCTGGAATAGCTGACTAGTCGGTAAATCACAGAATCACACATTTTTCCTTTACCGAAACTTGAAACGTGATTATCTCGAAACTTTTTTTTTCCAATGAGTTGAAAATCGGTGTACACTATTGCTCAAAAACTATTCGACCGATCAAGCTCATATTAGGTGTAGTAAAATGAAATCCATGATTTTTGCAATAGATGGCTTTAGTAATCTGTATTTCGCGTTGTATAAGTGCGATCGAATTACGCGAGATGGCGTTAGAAAGATAAGATTTCGTACTAAAATAAACATCTCGGACAGCTTTGTGATTGTTTGACTCAATATTGTTTGAGCGCGCATCAAAGATGGCCACCGCCAAAGTGAAAATACGCGATATTTTACAGTTTTTCTTCGATAAAGGCGAAAATGCAAGCCAGGCGGCTGAAAATGTGAATAGTGTTTATGGTCCTGATACTGTAAACAGCCAATCACGCGCAATTTTAGTTTCGTCGATTGCGTTCCGGTAATTTTGATGTCAAAGATGCACAACGCTCTGGAGGGCCAATTGTCGAAAATGTCGATAAAATAATGGAAATCGTCGAGTCCGACCGTCATGTAAGCACTGTTTCGATTGCCCAGGAGCTAAACATTGCACAAAAAACCGTTTGGAACAACTTGAGTAAGGCTGGATACAAAAAGAAGCTCGATGTATGCCACACGAGTTAACGCAAAAAAACCTCATGGACCGAATTTCCATCTGCGAGTCGCTGCTGAATCGCAACAAAATCGACCCATCTCTGAAGCGGATGGTGACTGGTGATGAAAAGTGGGACACTTACGACAACGTCAAGCGAAAACGGTCGTGGTCGAATCGCGGTGAGCCGGCGCAAACAGTGGCCAAGCCAGGATTGACGGTCAGGAAGATTTTGCTGTGTGTTTGGTGGGATTGGCAGGGAATCATCTACTACGAGCGGCTCCCCTACGGCCAAACTCTTAATTCGGACCTGTACTGTCAACAATTGGACCGTCTGAAGGAAGCAATCGCCCAGAAGCGGCCAGCTTTGGCCAATAGGAGAGGAATTGTGTTCCATCGGGACAACGCTAGGCCACACACATCGATAGTGACTCGCCAGAAGCTCCGGGAGCTTGGTTGGGAGCATCTTATGCATCCACCTTATAGTCCAGATCTGGCACCAAGTGATTACCACCTGTTCCTGTCTATGGCGAATGATTTTGCTGGTGAAACATTCGCCTCAAGAGAAGCTTGTGAAAATCGACTGTCCCAGTTTTTTGCCAATAGGGACGAGGGGCCTATGAGAAAGGTATAATGAAATTACGTTCAAAATGGCAACAAGTTATCGATCAATACGGTGCATATTATACCTAAATCGGATCATTCTAACTATGCTAAATAAAGCCTTCAATTTTATGCAAAAATAATGGATTTCTTTTTTACGACACCTTATATTTAGCACATGTTTTTATGATACATGTGTGCCATTTATGAACCTAAGACCGACTAAAAATGATCGAAATAAACATGTTTTTGGCTGGGTCAAAGTTTTAAATTATTTCCGAAAAATCAACTTTTTTGTTCTAGGCCTCCGCTTTGGGGAATCATTATTTTTTCAATATCAGGTTGATAAAAAAGTTTTGTCGCAAAAATTTTAAAAATGTCTTTTTACGTATTGACGCAATATGACATCGAGCTATGTCGAGAATATTCTAGAATGTTTTCTACTCTTCCGCGTGACAGGGTATAAAAGGGCGAGCGCGCGTTCTAGTGGACAGAAATGGCTTCGATCTCGCAGGAGCAACTTCGAGCGATCATTTTTTACGAGTGGCGGCGCGGCACGAACGCAAGCACAACTGCTAAAAATATACAGGATGCATTCAGCGAGAACGTAGTTTCTCATCGAACAGTCCAGCGTTGGTTCAATCGTTTTAAATCTGGAGACACAAGCCTTGAAGATAAGGAACGTTCCGGACGACCGTCGACCATCGATGATGAAGCATTACTCCGCTGCATCAAAGAAAAACCGGAAGCAAGTACGCACGAGCTAGCAAGAGAACTTGGCTGCACCCAACCGTCAATAGTCAATCACTTACACAACTTGGGATACAGGAAGGTTCTAGCTCAATGGATACCACACCGTCTCACCGACGACAATAAGAACTGTCGCGTGACCATCTGCCAGTCTCTCCTGCTTCGCCACCATCGCAAGGAGTTTTTAGAAGATCTTGTGACGGAAGATGAAAGCTGGATCTTGTATGATAACAGAACGCGTTTAGCCTACTGGCTTCCTATCGGAGAAAAACCGCCACACCAACCGAAATCTGATCGTCACTCACAAAAGGTTTTGTTGTGCTGTTTCTGGGACGCAAAGGGAATGCTATTTGACAATTTTCTCCCTGTAGGTAAGACGATCTCCTCTACACGAAACATCGAAAATCTCCAGGAATTGGCAAAAGCTATAAGAAAAAAACGGCCAAGACGCGCGACTGTGCACCTTCTCCACGACAACGCGAGACCCCATGTCGCAAAGGAAACCCACAAAACAATCACTGAGCTTCACTGGAATACCGTTCCTCATCCACCATACTCTCCCGACATCGCGCCATCTGACTACCATTAGTTCAGACATTTGAAGGCATATTTGAGAAACAAAACTTTCGAAAACGTCGACGATCACAGAAGGGATATTTCAAATTTCTTTGAGTTCCAGCCGCCGCAGTTTTGGGCAAAGGGAATAAATGAGTTGCCAACTAGATGGTCGAGTGTCATAGAAACCGATGGCGAATATATTGTTGATTAGAAATGTTTTGTATAAGATATATAAATAAATAAATTATATTGAAATTATTGCGACAAAACTTTTTTATCAACCTGATATTAATGGTTCGTCAAGGGACCACACGTATATACTAATCCATTTTTTGCGCAGACTGTTTCAGATACACCATATAGAAACCTCGCTTATGGGATTGAAATCTTCGACTTTTATTACCTACCATTTGCGGCTTCATTTCCAATACTGTCATTGCTGGACGTGTCGAACGTAAAGTCACGAGCGATCGACATCGCCAATTTGTGTCCCTCCAAACGATCATGCTCGGGAGGATTATCGACACTTTGCAATTGCGCGGACGTCAATTTGGCGCGTTTGGTCGTGCGACTAGTCGTGGCATCGGGACTCGGTGGTACAACGTCCTCGTCGCTCGTTTCGTCGTCCGTCGTAGCCTGATAGACGTCGGCGGTCCTCGAAACTTTACCCCTCGATGATTTGGCCCCATGCACGTTGCTCAGCGTCGCACTTTGACAAGCAGACGTCTCGGGCAAATTTTTCGTCGGTGAAACACTGCCTTCGAACGTGGTCATTTTGAAGGAGAGAAAGTTCGTGGGATCGTTGCTCGTGTAATGTTGCAGAGGACAGGAAGAATTCGAGTCCGAGTCGTGGAAGGTCGCCTCGTAAGAATTCACCGAGTAACAGACCGGATCCTCCTCGTTGCCGGTTGAATTGTTGCGGGAATCGTTTCTCGCGGGTTCACTCGCGAACGTACCGTCGGCACGGCCGTCGACCTCTGGGTCAATCATGAGGGATCTTCTGACCGGAGCTTTCCGCGTTTTGCCGCGTTCCTTTATCGCCGTGATGAGGTCGCTGTAGTTCTGACGATTCGATTCCACTGGGAGAGACAAAGCGGTCGATTCGAAGCAATTCGAAGCTTTCGAGGATGTGCGGAATATACAATCCCAGGCAAAGTAGACGAAATTTTAAATTCTCGCATCAGTCGTAAGTGGGTTAATATGCACATCCAGCCTCATATTTCCGGTTGAAAGTTCTTCCCGATTTAAGGGGTCTTCTCACTTTAGACGCTAAAATAAGGCTGTTTCATGATTTTTTGATAGGTTTATATTATAGATATTGGTATAAAAGTTATTACACTTGATAAATACACTTTCGGAATATATTTAAAAAAAAGTATGTGTTTATATAACACAAACAAACTTTAAGGGGCTATACCAGTGTGACACTTGAAAAGAATCGATTTTTTTTGCCCTTTTCGACAGTTTATACTTTTCAGAATATCCTGTAAACATTTCAAGGCCGTATCTCTAATCATTTTATCTTTCAAAAATCGATAGTTAAATCTTTAAACGCGTATTTCTCGAAGTACGATTTTTCAAATTTGCTGACATTGTAACTCAAAGAGCAATTATCCGATTGACTTGAAATTTGAACTGAGTACTCTTGAATATATCTACTCTACAATGACGTAGGATATTTTTGATTGGATGAAAATTGACGATTTGGCTTTGAAAAAAACGACCATTTTATAGGCAAGAAAACAGATTTTTTTCATAACTACGCCATTTTGTTAGATTTTGATATTTTTCGAAAATCCTACGTCATTGTACAGGAAATACCTTCCAGTTTAACGACATTTTTTCCTTTTTCACACTGGTATAGCCCCTTAAACGCATTTGTTTTCGAAACAACGTTTTCGACGGCTTGTTGATAAAATCTTCGAAACTACTGAACCGATCCTTATGAAATTTCAACCACATATTCTTTACAACTATAGCTATAGCGCATATCAAGGATTTTAAAAAATTTAGACATTTACTTTTTTGCCAAAAACGATGAAAAAAACGTTTTTTTTTCGAAAAATGTCCGCCATTTTGTTATTTTTGCATATATAAAAAATCGTATGATATGCCCAATAGCCATTAACATACTGAATCTAAAACCGTTTCATTTTTTTGTTTCGGATGATCCATCACCGAGATTTCATCAACAGCGCCGACCTAAATTTTTTTAGAATTTTTTTTAACTATCATTTTTTCGTCTATAAATAGTGACCCAAATGAATTTAAAAAATTTTAAATGTATTTCGAAAGTGTATTTATCAAGTGTATCAACTTTTATATCAATATCTATAATGTAAACCTATAAAAAATTCATAAAAACAGCCTTTTTTACCGTCTAAAGTGAGAAGACCCCTTAATATGTTGCACGTTGAGCAATGGTATTCCACATATATTGATTATTATCGACATTCAACGTGTGATATTTTTTCGGAGTTTCGGAAATATGGCGCATAGAACATTGTCACGTTGAAAAAAAGAAACGTTTTTTATTCTCGGAGTTTCGAAAGGAATTGTTCAACAGTAATTAGCTTTGAACACTCACGGTATTTTTTCTGTGCCTCCTCGATAACGTTCTGTTCGCAGTTCCGAGTGATCTTCAATCTCTGAAAAAAATTGGAGTGGATTTAAAATCGGAAAAACATAAATATACGGAAATATCAGCGAATAGAAAGAGATATTCACGTTCGCAGCTTGCGCAAATTTTTGCATCTTCTTCTCCAAATTTTCCTCGTTCTCGCACTGTTTGAGCAACTCCTCGATCGGCCTGGGATCCCTCTTGTCGCATTCCGCGTTGTACAATATCGAGTAACGATGAAAACGCGTCTCCAGCGTTTTTCTATCGCCCTGCGACGGCAAACCGAGTTCCCGCATTTTCTTTCGCAGCTCGGCATCCTTCATAAGACTGAACACCAGTTTCGGCAGCGGCTTACGCTTTGGCTCTGGATTTCTGATGAAAAAAGCCGAAGTAAAGCCAACCTGTGACGATTAAAGAGCAACTGATCGCGACGCGCGAAATGCGATGGTTGAATTTCCCAAATAATTATGAACTTTGTTCGAATTCTCGCGTTTATAATTTCTCTCTTCCAATTTTTTCGGAGGATGTATTTGCGAGAAGTTCGCTGCATGAATCGGAAACTTCTTAAAGACGTCGAGGAATCTTTCTACAAAAGAAATTTGAAAAAACCGCGGTCGTGTATCCGATTCTCAGAATATTTATTTAAAAAAAGACAACTTCAGAAATATTTGGAAAAATAGAGAATCAAAAATAATTAGAATAGAAATTCGTATTATGCCCCCACCCCACTATCTCACACACCCCACAAAGGTGTTTTGCGCGCGACCCCGTTGATGTGGTGCACGAGATTTAGGATTTTGTCTCGCGGATGTTTTGTCATGAGGATATTTTGTCTTTCGGATGTTTTGTCATAAGGATATTTTGTCTTTCGGATCAGATGTCACGCAGCCATATTTTCGCGTTGTGATTTAGATAGGTAGTGGTACTACCTCATTAGGTAGGTCCTCATTGTTGATTAATATTCAATAAATGATTGTGATTGATCTCATAATATGCTGTCTTTTTAAAATTAGTTTTTCAATAGTTTACTGTACAATACTCCCCATTGTACAGAGAAAAGCACTCCATTACCTGCAAGTGTACAGTGGATCAGGCTAATTTTCTTCAAATTTTGCTTGATTTTGAATTTTTGTTTGATTGTGAAATTAGGCATGTTTCACTGTGTACACCCCCAAGTACACAGTGGATCAAATCCCATTTGTTTTTAAATGGTTATTATCTCAATAGCTATTGGGTTAGGCCGTTCAGTGTCTTTTAAGGGGAGGCTAGGGGTTTCAGCGTGAAAAAAACTTTCTTGCGAATTTTTTTCATCTATATGGATAGAGTAAATTTATTGAAACGTTTTGTACATTGTTAAGTGTCATTTCAAGAACATTCCGTGAAATTTGTACGCGAAAATATCCACAAACAACCCGGTGCCGCGTTTTTCTTGAAACCACTTTTTCAAAGTCCGTGTTCACTGCCATTTGAAAGCTACATGACCGATTTATTTCAAACTTTGTACACACTTTCTACATATAAAATACCTCCTCCCAACGATTAGTTTGAGTTTTTTTTACATTGAGGGGGTTTTCCACCCCCAAAATGGCGGAATTTTCCGTGAAAATAGCACTTTTCACTTTACCCGACCACCAAAAATGTACAAATGAAAAAAAAATGATCAAAGACCATTCGGGGAAGGATTTGATGATACTTTGACTAAATTTTAATGGTACTTGATTTCAGATCATTTTTAGCTGAGATACAGTGAACACCGCAAATCGTGCTTTTCCAAAGGCGTTCTGGGGAAAGCTTTGTCACCGGCTTGTTTGTGGATATTTTCGCGTACAAATTTCACGGAATGTTCTTGAAATGACACTCAACAATGTACAAAAGGTTTCAATAAATTTACTCTATCCATATAGATGAAAAAAATTCGCAAAAAAGTGTTTTTTTTTTCACGCTGAAATCCTTACCCTTCCCTTAAAGGAATGAAGCCATTGAACACGACTCACGTTTAGTCAAGGTTTCATTGAGATTGTATGAACGGTTAGGCAGCTATAGACCTCTGAAAAAAAATGAGCCACCGATCCCACTCCGACCCTATCCGAAAAGACAATTCGCGCTCTGTCGCTTGTGTTTCGCGCGGCTTGACACACGCTCTGAACTTGCGCACCCAAGATGACGAAAGGCATTAGCAGATGATACACGAAACGTCAAATCGCCCGCGCAAGCGAGACAGATGCCCATCTGCCCCGCGCTCAGATTCGAGGGCCGAGTTGCGTCGTCGATCATGGCAGACAGTAGCCCTACAACAATGCATCGAGCGCCCAAATTCTAATGTTTCGCATTCAAAAACTATTTGAAGAAAACAAAAACGCCTTGACAATTACACTCGGGGTACCCCCCTGAACTCGCCAGTTCAGATTGCGTCACCTATTAGGAATCATCCTGTATATATAACGCCTCAAATTATTACACCGTTTTCCGGCCTCCAGAGTAGCGTTACCCCATAACAATGTCCACGTCGTACCTGGCTGCTTGTTGCGTCGCAGTCTGCCTCTTCAAACAAGCGTCCAAGTGTTTGTTTATGTGCAATTCGGAAACATCGACTGCGCAAACCGGACACGGCACCGTTTTCCCACTAGTCGCCGCGTTTACCAAATTTTTCTTGCTCTTCGGTGTGAAAAACGTTGATATTTTGGAAACGCCGCTCGTGCTCGGACTTGCCAGTGCTTTTTGCTGCTCAGCCACGAACGTACCGACGTTCTCGTTTTTCGTCACGTCTCCAGCGAGCGCTTCGTCTCGCTTCGTGGCAACTTTGGGCGAAGCTTTCTTCGCGCTCTGATTCGTTCGCGCCGGTCTCACCGGCGTTGATCTCGTCGATTCGTCGACACTTTCGTCGCAATGTTCCTTGCCAGCGCTTATCTTCGCACCGGCGATACATTGCGCAAGCTTTTCTCTTATCTTCCCGAAATAAGACACGATCTCGTCCAGTATTCTGTTGGTGTGCAAATCCTTCTCGAATGTTTTTTCGAAACACGCCGGGCACTGCGTCTTGTAGTGCAGGTACTTCCTGATGCACAACGAACAGTCTGCAAAATTCGGGCGGAAAATCATTTCTTAGTTTGAGAAGTAAGCATCTTTTTGAGGGATCACAGTGTAAAATTTTGAAAAAATCGTTTTTTTTTTTTGCATTATCCGATAGTATAGACGGTTATAAACATGCTGTTCAATGTTTGGGGGGGAATTCGAAATCTTCCGGTTGCTACAGCCGTTCTTAAAGAAGGGAGTCAAACAGCTGCGTGAGACCCGGCGCAGACGGCGCGTTTTTCTCGAAATGTAGTGCCTCAAACGGTGTACACTCTCAAAGGAAGAGTTTTCAAGCTATCCATTTTAATCTTTGACACAACATTCTTCACGCCATTCTTTGTCTTGCTATAGAAACTTTTTTTTAATGTTCATATTTTTTTGAATGAGAAACAGTCGAAAAAATAGGGTAAATTCGAGACTTTTTTTCAAACCGCCGCCATTTTGTCAGTGTTGATTTGAAAAAAAAACCTCCATAGCGAGATAGCGGGTTTCATACTGATTAACGGCTTGTACAAGGCCAACATAACCTCACAAATTTTCCTACCCAATTTTCTCATAGATGGTAAATTTTTTTAGGAAAAACAATTTAGGCTCTGGAGAAATTCCTGACACAGAGCTTGGTGATTTCTTTTTGCCCTAAATATTATTCATCTCTGAGGAATCTCTGTTCGAAAATTTCAGCTATCTCTCTCGCACTCATATGTCACGTGGTACATCTTCTACTTCGTCTTAATAATCTTTTTACAAATGTTGTTTCAGATAATATTTACAGCTACAACCGTGTACACTGTGAGGACTCCTTTTTTCGAAGACATTTGGAAACGTTAAAATTAAAAAAAAAAATAAATAACCGTTTAAAAATTTATTTTCTGTTCTTCATGAGTAATTGGATTTGACATAAAAAAATCAGACTGATCAGCGTATTTTAACCATGAGGAAATTATTGAAATCAGCTATTTTTCGTTCCGTTTACACTGTGATGATCCCTTAAGGGGTCTTCTCATTTTAGACGTTAAAAAAGGCTATTTTCATGATTTTTTTGTCAGGTTTACATTTAGATGTTGATATAAAAGTTGCTACACTTAATAAATACACTTTCGAAATACATTTGTTAAAAAATTTTAATGTATTTATGTATGCCAAACAAACTTTAAACGCGTTTTCATCGAAACAACGTTTTTCGACGGCTTGTTGATAAAATCTTCGAAACTACTGAAACGATTCTTATTAAATGTTAATTACATATTCTTTACAGCTATAGCTATATAGCGCATATCAATGATATTTTTAAATTTTGCTATTTACTTTTTTTTGCCAAAAAGGGTGAACAAACACGTTTTTTGTTTTTTTCGAAAATTGTCCGCCATTTTGTTATTTTTGCATATATCAAAAATCGTATAATATGCGCTATAGCGATTAACATACTGAATCTAAAACCGTTTGATTTTTTGTTTCGGATGATCCATCTCTGAGATTTCATCAACAGCGCAGACCTACAATTTTTTTCGGACATTTTTTTAACTACCATTTTCGTCTATAAATAGTGACTTGAATAAATATTTTTTAAAAATGTACTTCGAAAGTGTATTTATTAAGTGTGAAAACTTTGATATCGATATATATAATATAAACCTATCAAAACAATTCATGAAAATAGCCTTTTTTTAACGTCTAAAGTGACAAGACGCCTTAACTTCTTGCCTAATCGAGTTCTGGTAAATATGTGGAATCTTCTTAATTATTTTTCCCACTTTTGAATGATAGAATATTTAATGTTGTGGAGGGAGGAGCCCAAAAAACGGTTACAACTATTGTCATGGGGTTGAAGTTTGCATCGTTGGAATGCAACGAAAATTCAGGCCAATTTTTTATTTTCACTATTATCCAAAATCATACCCTGCAAATTTGTTGTAGATCGCTAAATAAGAATCCTAAAAAACGTTTGCACGATTTTCGTAGCTCAAATCTGCTAAACAAAATTTGGGAAATTAAAACACAAATCACTTTCGTTGCATTCCAACCATGCAAACGCCAACGTTATATGATGATTGTAGAATACAAACTCCTACGAACCCGCAGTAACTGCTGCTACGGTAAAATGAAATATGCATGACGTTGACGTTTGCGTCGTTGGAATGCACCGGAAATATTTTTTTTCGCATTCTTGTATTTTTTTTAGCACATATAGGCTACGCCCCAATCGAAACATTTTCGCGAATCCTTATTAAAATGTGTAATTAGCAACAGCAATAAAAATATTTGAGATTATAGTAAAAATAAAGAAATGAAAAAATCGAGAAGAATTTTACTTGCATTCCAACGATGCAAACTTCAGCACCATCAAACATCACTGAATGTATGCGCAACGTCAATTGCAAGGGCAAGAAGACCAGGAATTTCGTTGAATCGTTAAAGTAAATTGACAAAAAATAGAGGATATTCGTTTCATCGTTAAGGGGTTAAGCTACGGCGACGACCCAAAAATCAGGGTTATTAAAGAAAATTACTGTTGAAGGAGTAAGCAAAATGATTGAAAAGTAGTTTGGACATTTATTTTGCATGATTTTTGGAGCTCAAGTCTGCCCAACGAAAATTTGGGAAATAAAAAAAAAATTATTTTCCTTGCTTTCTAAAGACGCGAACTTCAACATCATACAGAACAAATACCCACGAAAATCTTGTAGAATCATGAAAAAGCAACAAAGGTTATAGATTCTTCTCCCGGACGACACGTTCCATGAACCTGCGAACGTCGTTATTTTGCTCTAGGCACAGTCGACCCGCGAGAAAGAAAATCAGGTTTCCACTGATCGAGTATTCTCCTTCCAAATAAAGCTCTGATCAGACAGGGATAAAGCTGTTCGCACTTCCCCATGAGCACCTAACCAACACTTTTGTGATGTCTATCGTACGATCGCAGGTTCAATAAACATCTGTACGTTTTTATGGTGTCGAAGTGTGCATCATTGGAATGTAACAAAAGTTCTTTTTTTTGGCAGTTTTAGTTCACGGATCCCTGGCGAGGATGTTTCAAAATATTACGCTGATTTTTGTACTCTAAATATGTAAAAAAAAAAAAAAAAGAATCAGTCAATGAGAAAAAAACTATTTTCGTTGCACTCCAACAATGCAAACTTCAATATCATCACTTTTTGCAATGCGCGGGCCAATTAAATACAGTAATCTTACAATTGTGGGAGCACGGCGTCATGACGGACGTCTCCATGTACTCGTAACAAATGCCGCAGAGCAGTAACTCTTCGATTCTCTGTTAAATAAGATAAATAATACGAAACTTTTATCACATAAAATATGCCAGGGTGTGAATCATGGGTCCAAAGTTTGCATCCTGGCGATCAAACGGTTTTATTAATTTTTTTTCAATTAAAGTTTATATTATTTTCTCGCACATCTACTCGCTTAACGGGAGATATACACCTAGATGGTCGAGGTCCAGGATTTAGGAGCTATGAACATTCCGTCGCCCGTAGAAGACCTACACTATGGGCCTGGTATCGACGATTCCATGTAAGTTGACAAATTTCATGATTTATTCATTCCCAAATTTTCAAACGCGTTTTTCTCAAAACCACGTTTTTGAAATCGGTACCCAAAATTTCTCGAAAACCAATGAACCGATTGCCTTGAGGTTTTTTGTGGTTATTATATACACCATTATCTAGTACTTGTCATAGGATTTTTTTTTCCGTTACTTAGTTTTTGTTTTATAGGCAAAATGATAACTAATTTTTGCCCCAAAAATCACTATTTATGTTCAAACGTCCGCCATTTTGTCATAAATCGATATTTTCAAAATCGGCTATGCCAAGTACTAGATTATAGTATCTAATTTAATAATCTTTTTGGTTTTTTTTCAGATGGTTTTTGAAAAAACACCAGTGGGTATCGTATACGCAGATTTTTTAACGACGCTCCAAGTATCATACAATATCTTTGTATATTTTTGATAGTTTTAAATCAAGAAAATTAAACATATTTTTGAATGTATATACTTTTAGATAATTAAAACCCCATTCCGAAATTTCAAATAGATTGCCTTGAAAATATTCACAAAAAAGACCTTTTTTCCGGCTCCTAGGTGTATATCTCCCCTTAAAAAATCTCGTAAAATGAATTTTTCTGTTTTCGACCACCGCAATGTACACTTATTGAGGGGTCAATGGTTAAAAAAACATCCTATCCTCTGTGGGTGCGGTGTAAATGCTTTTTTTAATGGCGTTGAATGTGAGGTGGCAAGAAAAGATCCTCCGAAAGAAGTTTCAACCATTTTTATATTGCGGAAAGCACCCGTATCGGGGGTGGGAATTGAAGTTGATAAAAATCTTATCTCCTGTCAGTTTGATGTAATCGCTTTTCTGTTGGCATTGTACGTGCCGTGGCCGAAAAGGCACTCCTTTGCGATGCAAACTTCAGACCCATTGAAAATCATAAATGAAAAAGCAAAATAAATTAAGATTGCATAATATTTGTTCAATAATAATGGGCATTGGCATTTGGCAGGATCGTATAAGTAAAATGGTATTGAAGTTTGCATTGTTGGGATGCAACGAAAATATCTTTTTTTTCATATTGCCCAATGTTTTTGGCTCATTCAGGCTACAAAAAGCACTGAACATTTTTAAAAAATCGCAATTAGGTTTCTCTGACATAAACGCGGAAAAGAAGAATTAAGGTAGTGATAAAAATGATAAAATTAAAAAATGATGAATTTTTGTTGCATTCCAACAATGCAAACTTCAACTTGTGTATGTGTGTGTATAAATATTTTCACACATACACACACGAATAAAGTATTGGATGTTTATTTTATATATACTTAGTTATAAACGTTCATTATTATGAGATTTATTATAATTATTATAATTTTATCATTCAATAAATCATCTATTCGTATGTATGTGTTATTTATTTATAAATGCGAATCAAATACTAAATAAACTATCGATTTGTTCGGCGGAACAAACGATGGCTCTGCGTGTAGAAAAAATAATCGTGCACCGAAGTTACGACGAAATAATTCGATAAATTGATACATTTTCGCGGTCAAGATCGGACGAAAAATATTTTTATTATCGGTTCGTACAACGTATGGGAAGTATTACCTGAAGTTCCGAATATTCTTGAGGCCATGTTATTTGCGCGAATTTGCCCATAATTTGTAATTTCACGATACGGGAAGGAGTCGTGTGGAGGTTAGAATGTGCACGACGAGCAATTTCTTTATACGTGCGCCGCGCGCGTCACTATGTATTTTGTTGCACGGGAGGACAATATTGCAATTCATTTGACACACGTGCGCGATCCGAGCATAAAAGCAATCGACAGCACACGAGATTGTAGGGCAAAATAAACAGAAGGGAAAAATAATTTTTGTACGTCAACAAAGAGTACTGGTCGTACTGGTGACGCGAAAAAACGAAACCACTGACTACAGGGCGATGGAAGAGAAGCAACATTGAGGTGGTATTTTCTCGCCCGTGAATTATTGCAACGAATCGCCTGCAGGTTGCGCCACGACGCTGCAGTACCGAACGCGAATAAGTAAAAAAATCTACTCCCATATTTGTTACCTTATCGTAAATAGATTTACCGTGAATTCATTGCGTACTCAGAGGCAACAACCGTTGTAATTTTGGGCTGTTTTACTGACTAATTTTCTATTCTCATGTTCTTTTTATAATATACAGTAGAACCTCGATTATCCGAACCTCGATCATCCGAACCCTCAATTATCCGAACGTTGGCGCAAAAGATACATTGTTGCTCGCTGCCACCGCCGTGAGCAACAATGAGCAAACCAACGCAACTTCTTCTCAAACGGCTGCGAGACTTAGCCGCTCAAAAACGCGTTACAGCCGTTCGTCAATTAAAAATGGTAGATTTTATTTTTTTTAATATAAAAAAAGGCATTCGACTTTTTTCAAGTATTTAAAATACACACACACGCACGCACGCACGCGCACGCACACACGCACGCACGCACGCACACACACACACACACACACACACACACACACACACACACACACACACACACACACACACACACACACACACACACACACACACACACACATTTCAACGTTAATATGTATGTCAAATTTTAATATATATATGTATGTACTGTTTTTATGTAAAAAGGTTTTGTTTATGAGAGATCATAAACAAAACCTTTTTACATAAAAACAGGAAGGAGACTTCCAAAGAACCCACGTTTCGATTATCCGAACTAGTCTCGGTCTCAATTGGTTCGGATAATCGAGGTTCTACTGTATCAGCTAAGCGGAATGGTTCAAAGCAAAGAAACGCGTTTCGGTCGGTAGAAACGAGTAAACACCTATTTTACCACCCGAAACGTGTTCCATATCGATACAAAGCTTTCGCTTCAGTGACCATGCGAATTTAATGGTGCAGTGTAATGAAGTAGAGTGGATAATGCAGTTCGCATCCATACCGATCGTAACTTGAACAGTGTCTTTATGGCCATGTATCACACGATCCAACCACTTCGAAATTTTCAACCTTAATTTCCACCTAACGATACAATCAATTGAGATAAAATGTATCGTATACACGCAATATTATTGCAGAGAGTCTGATCAACCTTTCTCCAAACATTCTGATAATCAACATTTCTCCAAATTTAGAAAAAAAAACTTTACAGATTATAGTTACCATGGGATAAATTGAGAATGACAAACTGATGCACATTTCGATGCCGCCAGGCTTTCAACAGTGAAAAAAACACATTTTGAGCGTCGTTTCACCTGATTTTATGAAAAAATGTCGGAGAAATTGGGGTTTAGAGTTTTTTTTACATAAAACTTGCAAAATTGTACCAACGAAGCTCACATTATTATCGACAATCCTGAAAATCTAGTGCATCAGTTTTCTCGCCATCGTCGCATCATCGCCAACCGCCGCCAATTGTGTCTCTGCTCTTTGATGTAGTGATTTTTTGTTTCTTTTATAGAAAAAACGTTATTGGGGCTATAGGTCAGATCTACTTAGCCAAGTAAATAATACAATTTGCTGTAGTATGAGTAGTAGGAGGTTGCTGTGACATCTGGCGGTAGTTGGCGGCGGCTCGTAGCTAAAAATTACGATTTCTGCAATACCGTCGTGACCGCGTCGAAATTTCGCAGCGTGTGATACATGGCCGTGCAGCCGAAAAATATATCGATCGAGTCATAAGGTGGCGCAGAAGCTTCCGATCTTCGTCAACAGATGCCGCCACGTCTATTGTTTACGTGGCGATAAAGGGGAATCCCCACGTTTAGAACGCCGAGACGACTGCGGATTCTTCGCACGTTCTTTGGTACGCCCGCCATGACGGAAAAGGATATTCTCCAAGTTACATAGGTGAAAGGCTCGACCTTTCTTGACTCCGTCTACGAACTTAACCTTAAAAAAACGTACGAAGAAGGGAGAAGCTCAAAAAAGGGAAAAAAACATAATCGACACCCGACAGTTCGCCGTTTTGAGCGGTGAATTGCACGAAATACGGAAAGTACGCTGCACGGTAATAGAAGGAGAAGAGGAAGGGTAAGCAACATATCTCGGCGCAATAGTAATGTAACAGGAGTTGGCGAAGAAGAGTAGGAGGAAGGGTCGGGCGGGGGTATACAGGAAGGAGAAGGTACAGGAGAGTAGAGGAGTCATGGTTCCCGAGATAAATAACCGGGCAGTAATTGCGTGCGGAGCGATACCATATTTCATACGCGCTATAAGCCATAACTTAGGAGGCAATTACCGTGAGTACGTCATTTATCATCGCGCGCCGGCGGAAGCCGTGACGGCCGGTGGCAAGGGCGGGTACACGCGGTGGCTGGGGGGGCCTTTCTTCCCTCCATTCGAGAGCATTGGAACGGGACATGGTACTACGAGCTTCTGCTATATCGTACTCCCCTACAGAATCTCGCTTTTGCGAGAATACGAATTAGCACCTATGCTTTTTCAGCCTGTCGCAATTTTTCGGCCACGCCAACTTTCTCGAATAACCGGGAGACGAATTTCCAACATAATTTGTTCTTGAAAGGATAATTGATGGTGCCATTACTCGGGGTTGGAAAAGCTCTTCCTATATTGACGATACATATTATTCTTAATCTTACTGATATTATACAATTGTTATCTGTACATGCGTTTCTTCAGACTGAAATTGAGCTGGTGGGAATATGGTGCTGAGAAGAAATCTATCATTTTTGGAATTTTTGTCTGTCTATCCGTCTGGTTGATCGAAGTTGGCGTGGAAATAGCTAGAGCTTTTTTCTTGATCCTTCGGAATGTGAAAATAAACGGTTCCGGAATTGCCTTGTATTTTGTTTTGTGACGATTCGTCGAGAAGAGCGTGAGAAAATGTGATTTTCCTTTTAAGGGGTTAGACGTTTGTGACGATCCGAAAATCTGAGTTACTTAATCAAATTAATTTGGAAGGCATAAGTAAGATGATAAAAAAATTGTTTGGACATTTATTTGCATGTACATTAGCAAAGCTCCGTACTAAAATCCATTGAAGAATATTAATAATTTAAAGCGTTATAAACTATCTCCTGAAGGACGTTTAAGGGCCAGTCCACTTTGGAGCCACGAAAACGGCTATTTTCGCGATTTTTGTTGAGGATTTTATAAAATATATAAATATATAAGATGTTGGGCTTGATAAAGAAAGTCTTGAAATACATTTGAAAAAAATGTTTAATTCATTTTTATTCATTTTAAAGTACAAAAACTATAGTTTAACGTAACGTCTCAAAAATAGGTGGGCTAGGTAGCTCCATCACAACTCGGCAACGGCTTGTCTGAAACAAAAAAATCAAAGTCCATTAGATTCAGTATGACACCAGCTACAAAATGACCCTCAGATATAAAGTTTTATCAAAAAATAAAAAAAATGGCAGATGAAAAATGAAAAAAGTAAAAAAAACGCGTTTTTTCTCGCAGTTTTTCGCAAAAAAGAGTAAAAATAAAAATTTTAAAACCATCGAGGGTCATCTTGTTGCGTATCATGTTTACAATATGTGGTTCAAATTTCAAGAGAATCGGTTTATTAGTTTTAGATATACGATGGAGCTAGATTTTGAAAACGTTGTTTCGAGAAAAACGCGTTTGAAGTTTATACTATGAAAAACTCATATCTAAACTCAATCGGCAATTCCTGCACCGTCCAAAATCCCTTCTGATTGCTCATCATCGTCGATTTCTTCAAGTATTGCTTGCTTTCGATTTTTTGAAATTTTCAACGTGGACTTAAATTACATAGAAAACGGTTTTTAAAGCATTTAAAGAATCTATTTTTCACAATGACCTGGTAAGTCTAGAACATTTTTTATCGCATAACCGGTTTATTTTTTAAATATGTTTATCCATTTGCTAATAACAAATAATCACAGTCATTTTTTTGGCAAAAAAGGAGCTGTTTTCTAGAGCTTCCTATTTCCGTAATTTACAAAATATCAAAAAAATATTCGATCATACGAAAGTTTTATTATTATACTTAAGGTACATTCTTTTATTTTTCATTTAAAATGACCCTAGCTACCAGAACTACCTACACCGAATGGCCATCCAGCAACGGTGGCACTTTGTTTAAATAATCCACTGTTTATCCCTATTTTCAATAACAAAAAGTACTCACATTTAGCAAGACTATGTGTTAAGGGGCCAGTCCACTTTGAAAATTTCAAAGAATCGAAAGCAAGCAAGACTTGAAGAAATCGAGTACGGTGCAGGAATTGCCGATTGAGTTTAGGTAAGAGTTTTTCATAGTATAAACTTCAAACGCGTTTTTCTCGAAACAAAGTTTTCAAAATCTAGCTCCATCGTATGTCTAAAACTAATAAACCGATTCTCTTGAAATTTGAACCACATATTGTAAACATGCTTCGCAACAAGATGACCCTCAATGGTTTTAGAATTTTGATTTTTACCCTTTTTTTTGCGAAAAGACTGCAAAAAGCCCGTTTTTTCTACTTTTTTCGTTTTTCATCTACCATTTTTTATTTTTCGATAAAACTTTATACCCGAGGGTCATTTTGTAGCTGGTGTCATACTGAATCTAATGAACTTTGATTTTTTTGTTTCAAACAAGCCGTTGCCGAGTTGTAATGGAGCTACCTGGCCCACCTATTTTTGAGGCATTACGTTAAACTAGTTTTTGTACTTAAAAATCAATAGAAATGAATTAATTTTTTTAAATGTACTTTAAGACTTTATTTATCAAGCCCAACAATTTTTATATTCATTTCTTTTATAAAATCCTTAACAAAAAAATCGCGAAAATACCCTTTTTCGTGGCTCCAAAGTGGACTGGCCCCATAATTGTGCGTAAAATTCCAACCTTCTCCCAATACTCTCATCAGTTGAAAAAAAGAATGAAAGTCGACCTGTTTTTGGGTCGCAAGCTAATGGAGATCTGTTAATCCGACAAATCCTCAAAATCCATTCCCGCCTGCTCAATCTTTTTTATCCGGCCTCCAAACAACTTTTCAATCCGACAGTAGACTTAAGCAAGACAGACGGCTTACGATCCGAAGAGTGAATCATTCGCCACAGAGAGCACCGTTTCAGGCAACGTAATACAATGCGATTATAGTACAAGCCGAGCTCGAGAGAGCTGGAATCTTCTTGGAGCGAGGTGTGCAAAGCGATTTAATAACATCGGGAGCAGGTGTCTGTATATCGCGGTAATAACTGTTCCGGCAATAATAGCGCCAGTAGGTACATCCGCACGTACATACAGGCATTACAAGGGTCCATATCGCAGCAACTGGACAATGGAGTGCACTGTTTCGATGGCGAAAACGTGTAGAGGCCTCTCTATATCGTGTGCGCCCTCTCTATGGACTTTAGGTCCATAGGGAAGTAGTGCCAGCTGAAGTGGAATCGGGCAGGTTGCGAAGCTTGCACGTAGGTAAGGGAGAAGATCCGGCAGCTCACCGGAGAATAGGGTTCACCCGGGACAAACGTGTGTAGTCCGCTGCTAGTGCCACTAATGTTCGCCGCAAGCTCCGAACACTATGAACTCATGCGGCCACAAGCAAAGCAACCCTCTCTCTTCCTCTCTCTACTGATCTATTCCTCCCTCCGCCGTTCTTCGTCGTTCGCTCTCAACCGTACTGCGATAGGACTAACGTATGTATACACCACTGCAATAATGTAACGACAAGCGTGGTAGCGGTGTTTCAGTAGCTTACAAGATACGCAGCAAAAGCTTTAGCGGTGGTAGTAGTCGCGGTGCGGTGGTGTGTAAGCGGCCAACCGGCTCCGCAAACCGGATTAATTACAAAGCTCCGTAAAAGCCGCCAGCAAGGAGACCGCAGCAATCTCGCCGCACGACAATACAGTGTCCGCAGCTAATATTACTACACACCAGACTGGGGGGTTGTTACCATGGCCGGTAGCACGTAATGCGCCTTGAATTATGTCCGTGAGCCAAATGCCGACTACTCAGCCGCCCCCCCTCTCTCTCTCTCTCTCTCTCTCTCTCTCTCTCTCTCGCCATCTCCCTTGTGAACGCGTTCAGCCCCTGCGGCCCTCCTGCACGCCAACGGTACTGCATTTATACCATTGTTGGAACGTGCTGGCTCGCCGAGCAAATCCGAGTCGTTTCGCAGTCCTCCCTACTGCTCCACCGCTGAGCAGGAACAATGAGGTGCATCCTAAGGTTTTCCGTGATCCAACCCTGCTAGCCGGAAAGGACACATGTGAATGATGAGCCTTATCGCCCATTGACGGTTGATCAATATTGATAGGATCCCTCATTCGGTCGTCCCACATCCCCTTTTGGTTCGAAGAATGTTCGATTGTCGTTAGGACTCTTCAATGAACCGACAATTGCCTATGCGATGAACGAATGATTCGCGAAACTACGGGCCTCTTGGCAGTCTACGTAATATCATCTCATGTCGGCTGTAACAGCCGTATGTGTAAATGAATTTAACCGCGGAAGCTGAGTGAAGGAGAGAGTACTAATTGAGGAGGGCTGTCGTTTCGCGGTCCTCTGTACTGCTGCACCGCTGAGCAGGAACAATGAGGTGCATCCTGAGGTTTTGCGTGATCCAACCCTGCTAGCCGGAAAGGACACATGTGGATGATGAGCCTTATCGCCCATTGATGGTTGACTAATATTGATAGGATGCCTCATTCGGTCGTCCCACATCCCCTTTTGGTTCGAAGAGTGTTCGATTGTCGTTAGGACTCTTCAATGAACCGACAATTGCCTATGCGATGAACGAAAGATTCGTGAAACTGGGGGCCTCTTGGCAGTCTACGTAATATCGTCTCATCTCGGCTGTAACAGCCGTACGTGTAAATGAATTTAACCGCGGAAGCTGAGTGAAGGAGGGAGTGACGTACTAATTGAGGAGGGCTGTCGTGCGGCATGGTAGCAATGAAGACGCGCTGTCTCGGGGCCTGTAGAACGATTCCTCTTAATCTTGCTCATCTCTCACTTGCTCGATCTCCCAACAGAAACGATGGTGTGGGCAGCAGAGCGAGGGCAGAGCAAAAGAGATGAAGAGAGAGAGAGAGAGAGAGAGAGAGAGAGAGAGAGAGAGAGAGAGCGCCACGAGAACCTGAAAAGTCCAGACTTGCCGGGAAGGCAAGCAAGCGTAGGGGAGAGCTCCAAGCGAACACACACACACGTACAAGCGCTTGGGTTAGACACAAAAGCTGTTGTTTCGTGTGTCGAGCCTCTCAGCTGTCGTATCTCATGGCCATCATCGTAACGAAGTGAGCCTAATGCTCCTCAGCGCCGCGGGGATGTATTTTTAAACCACTCTTGGCAACATACAGTTTCATATTCTATTTTATAAGAGACATCACCAAGAGCACTCGGGACCTCCGCCGAGGCGCGCTTCTCCTCGCGTTTGCCCGCGTCTTCATCCTTTTCTCTTCTTCCACCTCGTCGTCATTTTTATTGCACACCCAGGAACGCATATCCTCTTACAGCAACGAGCTCAGGCGTCGATACCCTTTCTGGTACCTTCTCCGGCACAAGGATCGGTGGCTGCCTTCTTTCTTCTTCACGCTCTTTCCTCTACTCTCTTTCCATGCGCGCCAACTCTGCCCTCCCATGGCAGAGGGTTTGTGCCATTTGTGGCCTCTTACGCCCGTCATCTTCGCCACCCCGGAGTGATACTTTTCCATCCTATGGACCGGCGGTATTTCGCGCTCTTCCCTACCTCTTCAGTAGCTCAGCCGCATTGTGCGAAGGTAACGCGAGCCACCAAAGTGCTTCTGCCTCCACCTCGCCACTAGCTGCAGCTTATCAATTCGTTTCGATGTCAGATATAACCTTTAGCGGCGGCTGATAGGGGATTCGCATCTGCGCGGGCTTTCTCGCCTTACTTCCACACTTTACTACATGGGCTACTTGTTATCCATTCTAGCAGGAGGTAGTCTCTTCTCCGCTCTCGTCTTTTCCTTTCTGCTTCATCGCAGTCGGGAATTCTCGGCGGATCGAAGATCAATTCCGTTCGGAAGATCCTTTTCTGCCATTTCTTTCAGCCGATTCTGCGTGAGCGTAAGCTCGGCAACCGGACTCCGGAGAATGAATAGCACTTCAGGAGGAAGACGTTGAATGAAGTGTCAACGGAAGGCTCGGCACCTGACGTGAAAAAACCTGGACCTACAAGAGCCCAAGCTGACGCCAATTTGACGTCCGGCGAGCCTTCGTCATCTTTTTTTGTAGCATACCACGCGAAGGACTTCTTTCTCAACAATGCCGGATTGCGTCCAAAGTTAATTAGGTGGAGAACCGAGAAAAGGTGATGGGGGACAAACGCTGTGTCGCTAAAAAAGGCCAGGCTTTTTCTGGTCGGTGTGCTTGGATGCGAGAAGGCTTCCTGCCCGAGTGTGCCAAGGCGTTTCTGCCTTTTGGACAGGCAAGGAGCTGCCATGCGGACGCCGTTGATGGCATGTGGTGATGGCGGTTCTTCCAGACTGCGCTGAGTTCGCGTTGAAAAATTAAAGTATTTTGATCAAAGGATCTCGTTTTCTTCGCCGGTGGCTGTCATACCCAGGTATAGCGTCATTACGGCATAAGAGAGAGAGAGGGATAGAGAGAGAGGGGGGGTATGGAGCTCCTCTTCTCAAGTACGTTCAACGCGGCCCGTGGAATACACGTGTCTGAGTGTGCCCGAGAGCAGCACCCCTGCGCTACCATAGCGCTGCTGAACTTCGTCGCGAGACTGTACCCCACCCTCATGCTCCACTGCCTCGTCCTTCGTTCCAGCGGTGGAAAACAGCTTTCCTCTCGCTCAACACTTCGAACGAGTGCTTTCACTGCTACGTGACAGGTTAGTTAGCCATAACTTCAATTTCCTTTGCACGCGGAGGCAAGAGGAGAGCGGAAGAAATGGAGGCGAGAGAGATGGGAGCGAGAGAGAGGCCAATACGGGAGTCACCAAGTTTTGGATAGAGATCACGTATAAAGGATAGGGGCGAGAAGCTTTCACGAGCGTCGACACTACAGCGATAATAGAAAAGTCAATTGAAATGAGAGATGAGTCGTCGGATTAATTCAGCAGTCTCCCGATGACAAATATATTTGACGTCACGGAGAATAGGGAAAAACGGAGCATACACCAACAACTGGATTATCAACCTATGTGTTGAGGTGCCTTAGGCCACAGTAACGGGTATAAAATCATGTGCCAATTTAACAATTTTTTTTCGTATGAAAAAGTGATTCGCTCATAAAATTAATTACACATCTATTTAGTATGAATAACAAGCTGTGAGAAAATAAATATAAATTTTTTTCGATGTACAACATTGTCTTTTGTTATCTTTTTTTTAGGCGCTCCGCGGCGTGACACTTAGCATTCACAATTATTTACCTAGAACAAAAAACAAAAGTTCTCGTCAATCTACATTAGAATACCTAGAGAAGTACGTACGGAATTAAAAAAAAATTGTTTTATTCAAAAGTTGTAGGTATTTGAACTTAAGAAATGAATTTTCAGTGAAAAATTTCGTTATAACTGCTCATAAACTGCTCATAAAATGAAAAGTTTTCGGTTAATCAGAAATTCCGTGCGTACTTCTCTGCGAAATGCAATTAGGAACATAACTTTTAAATTTGAAGTAAATCGAGTGAAAATTGTTGAAGTTATTTGTCACGCCAATTGGAAAAAAGCTGTTGCGAGAAGTTTCGAGTTGTCGGCCATTTTGTACATCGAAAAAGAAAAAAATCTAAAAGCTTGATATTCATACTAAATAGATGTGTAATTAATTTTATGAGTGAATCACTTTTTCATACGAAAAAATTTGTTAAATTCGCACATGATTTTATACCCGTTACTGTGGCCTAAGGCCTTAACATAACACTGATTTAGATCTCTCGATACGCTACTAATTAATTCTGACTGGATTACTTCGTGATGGCGGCGAATTGATACCAAAGAGATGCGGAAACGGAACGTCAATCGAACGACAACGAAATCGTTCCTTTCCGTCATAAATACCCGTCTTGCAATCAGCCGATGCGCATTATTATCGTCACCCATCGCCCCCCTCAGACATTAAGGACGTTGGAATGGTCCAGTTGAGACGAATGATGGTTTATGATTTTTTTTTGCAATGAACCTCAAAAAATGCATGCGAGGTATAGATTTATTCTGTTCATGCTGATTTTTCATAAAATATAGAATTAAAGGGCAAAATTATGCATTTTTTATATTTTTATTACGTAAATAAGAAAAACTTTTGTGTGAGTACCATCTTGAAAAGTATAATATTATTCATGATTATTATGAAAAAAACTGCGTCAGCGAATGTTTTACACAACTCAGAATGAAATTAAGAGTCATTTATAATTCTGCCTATTTACATTTATGTCACGAGAGTATTTATTATTATCATTAATTAATGTCAAGTGTTGTGGCAATACGGCAACTTAGCGGACATTGAGGTGGGCAGCAATGCTCTTCATTCGCCAGCCAAGATTCGTCATCTTTCAATATACCTTGACGGTTCAATGTTCAATATATATGGTTTATTATGAGCAAGTTGGTTTTTTTTCTTCTAAATGATGACGAAGGTTTAGTTTGCGTTAAGGGATAACACCACTCTAGGATTTTGGAAAAATCGTTTTTTTGGCTTAAAAAATACTCTGGGGTCATAAAAACAATATGCAATAGGTCCTGTAGCGATTTTTTTAAAGGTTCGATTATTGATTTCGCCGCAGCGCCTCGGACTTCTTTTAAGCGCCTCGTACAACTTTGAACGCGTTTTTCTCGAAACCACTTTTTTTAAACTGGGAGGGCGGATTACTCGAACACCTTTGAATGGATCGATTTGAAATTTTGACAGTAGCTTCACAATTACATTCTCTATGGGAGTACGTAGCCGTTTTTTGGTTAAATGTAAACTTTTTTTTATAAACAATTTACTGTTTATGTTTTGGGCAAAAAATCGATTTATTTATTTTAAAGTACGCCATTTTTTGAAAATTCGATAAAAAAAATCCCTACGTAGTCCCATAGCTAATAATATATATATTATATTTTTTTTGTTTTTTTGTTCCAGCTCTTATACTTTACGAGAAAACCGTCCTCCCGTGAAGCTATTTGTAAAAAAACACGTTTTTCAAGATGGGCTTTGTCGCCTTATTTTGTATGAAAATGATAATTATTTTTTTCCGAAATACTTTAATATGTGTTAAATAAACCCTCTTAAAAGAAATCCTATTTCTTTTTTCATACTCCCAAAATAAATTGTCAAAGTTAGGCCTTATTTTTTGCCGCTAGAGTGGTGTTATCCCTTAATCCGTTCTGAGAAATGGTTTATATGGGTGCTAAATAGTCAAAAAATTACATACACGCAGCGTGAACGTCTTGTCCATTTAACCGCACGTAAAATTACATAGGTTACATTTTTTTTCTCGAGTGTTTTTGGTGAAAAAAAAATCGGAAAAATCTTAAAGACGCAGTATACTCTAGACAATAACATATATTTTTTTTATTTATTTAATTTTGGGTTGTGGCTAACACTCCAACCGCCCTAAGAGATCTGGAGTATTATACTTTCTAAAGTGATCTTCTCCACAGATACACGTTGGTCGTATCGAGCTACCAAAAGCTTACGATTAAAATAATGAAATTGAACAAACATTCATATCGTATTTCGTTCACGGATTTTTACAGGTTGCCAATCGTCCGGCTTTATGGATATGTACTATTTTTAGTAGTTACGGTTCGTAGTCAGCCAGACTCTCGAGCACTTGTTGCAATATATATTCATTATTTTATTAAACACCTAGGTCGGGGCTGGTGAAATAAGAATTTACGTGAACTCTTTTTCTGGCAAAAGCGGGTTTTCAATTGTTTTTACGACAATGAGTAAATTTGAGGCATTTTTTACACTTTTTGTATTGAAAAATATTTATGAAAGTGGTAGATACAATGGTTGGTGCAGACCGCTGTTTGAAAAACGTCCTCCGCGATGACCACTGCCGCTAGGGGAAAAAACATCCGAAATGAAAAAATCAAGTGCATTTAGTTTTAGCATAAAATCATCTAGTGCTTAAGGCGGTCCTCTAGTTTCTCCGGTCGAAAAAATCGATTTTTTTTCTTCATAAATCACATCTACAACATGTGTAGAAAATGTGTGCCAAAGGATTTTTCGATATTCGAAGTGGTTCACAAGTTACGACCCTGGAACGGAGCAGGTATACGGAGCAGGTATACTTTCAAACGCGTTTTTCTCGAAACACCATTTTTCGAAACGGTGACCACGATATTTCAGAAACTACTGCACTGATCTTGTTCAAATTTATACAACATCTTTAATATGTTATAAGCCAGCTATTGAACTAGGATTATCATGATTGCTTCGATAGTTTTTTTTTGTACGAGCGAAAAACTTAAGAAAAAATGAGTAAAAAATAGAATGTAATTTTCAAAAGTGTATAAAAAAGTCAATTTTTGTAATTTAGAATTCACTCTAGTTCAATCGCTAGTCTTAAATATGAAGATTAAAATGCCGTTTGGTTTTTTGATTTCAGATAAGCAGAACAGCCGCAATCTTGGTCACAGTCAAGCACCTCTTTTACTTGATGTCTTCCTGTCGGCCACTATAACTTTTATTCTATTATATATTTTGACTTCAAAACATTTGTAAAGCTTATTTAAATGTTAATAAAGATTATGCAAAAACAATGAGATTGATTATTTCGATGCTTTGCCCGTAAAAAATTATTGAAAAAGCCGTAAAAAAACAGCCGAGAAACTAGAGGACCGCGTTAAACAGAGAATTCTATAAATTATTGATTTTGAAAAAACGGCCGCTGTCCAAAATGAAAATATCGATTTTTGGTAAAAAAAAACACGCTATTTTCGGTAATAAAAGAAAAATTGTACCTAAAAAAAAAATCCGTCGTTCAAGCACTGCTTTTTTCTATATAAAAGAAGCTTGTCAAATTTGAAGTCGGTCGGTGTAGTGATTTTTGAGATATCGTGGTCGCCGATTTTGAAAAACGTAATTTTGAGAAAATGGCCTTCAAAGTTCGCTGGTTCGTGAAACCTATCTATAAACGCCCATAACTCTTCCAATTTTGAACGAACCGACTTGAAATATTTGAAGAACATTTTCGAAATGTTATATTTTGCGAACAGGTCGAACATAAAAAATCGGTATTTTCAAAAATTTCAACTAGGTGTCAGCCCTTTAAGAGGGCTTCTATTCTATATTGGATGTGAGATGTACAGTTGATAAACTGGTCTGAGAATCATGAAACGTTTGGAAAATCAATTCGTACGTTTTTCTCTCTCCCTCTCTTTATCTCTTGGTATCCCCCGTACTCTTCTTGCGCGTAAGCGCGACTCAATCTCCTCGGCCTGTCATCGTGAAAACACGGCACGTCACGTTTCTCTCTATCTCGGTTTTTCCACAATGAAAGCGGAGCTCAGGCTGTAGTAGAATCCCTTTGTGCTCGCACACGGCCCATATACATATAGGGTGTCTCAAAATGACCTGAAATTTCAATTTATCAATAAAACGCATTATTTATTCGAAAAGTACGAATATTTTTATTTTAATATAACTTACAATAAATGGAGATTTTGCGTGGAAAACAATATCCGGTAAATGGCCGCCCCCTGTTTGCAAACGTTGACACTTTTGACGAAATTTTCAATAACATTTTGGCATAATTGCGGACTAATTTCATTAATGGCACGTCCAATTGCTTCCTTGAGTGGTCAATAGACATCGCCGCTGCACGAGATAACGCGATCATGAAATTTCGTCTGCATTATTTCGCCCGCAGTGTGGCAGGTTGCACCGTCTTGTTGAACATCAATACTTCCTGATGCCAGTTATTGGAAGCACAAATAAGTGTCCGTCGTTTTTTTTTTAATAAAAAATTGGGCATTTATTGTGAAAGAACGGTACTTTATGTTTTATTCAAAGTATTGTCCATCGCTAGCCTCTACTTTTTCTTAACATCTTTCTGGCAGCGTATGGATACCGCGTCGGAAGAACGCTTCATCTTTTGAGGCAATCCACAAATCGACCCAATTTTTGGTATCTTCCTATGATGTGAAGTGCTGCTCAGACAGGCCGTGCGTCATCGATCGAAATAAATGATAGTCAGAGGGAGCAATGTCTGGTGAATACGGCGGGTGGGGTAAAACTTCCCAATTGAGTGTTTCCAAGTAGCTTTCGACCTATGCCTGACAAGCAGCATTTCACATGTGCAAAATCGGTGTTCAACGTTTCTCGGCTTCAGTTCATATGGAACCCAATTTCCTTGCTTTTGAATCATTTCCAACGATTTTAAACGATGTGAAATTGCTTGCTGAGTCACTCCTAATGTAAGTGCAAATTCTTCTTGCGTTTGGCACGAATCTCCCTCCAATAATGCTTCCAATTCCGCGTCTTCGTACACTTTCGGTCTTCCGCTACGTTCTTTGTCTTCGACGTCAAACTCACCGTTCTTAACGGGTTACGCCCACTTGTGGCGCAAAAAAGGCCTTTTTCATGAATTTTTTTTAAAGAAAACTACAAAACTTTTTTAATCGATCAATATACCATCTTAAAGAACACATCTTGAAGAACTTCCAGTAATTTTTTTATTGAAAAATATTACATTGTTTAGTGGCAAATGGCCGTCAATGAAATAATGTTTTTATATACACGGTTTGCGGTGACCAACATTGCGGCGAAGTGGATCATCTGAAAAAAAAATGCGGATGGATTTAGTCAAATATAAGTATAAACTAGTCTTTAATCGAAGGATTTTAAAAAATATTCATTTTTCACAAAATGGCGGACAGTCAAAGTTAATAGTTCGATTTTAACGAAAAAAAACGCCCGTTTTTTGGCTATAAAACGGCCATTTTTTTCGAAAAAAAAATCGAACGATTAAAGACTACATTTTTATGTATTAAATAAGCCTGCAAAATTTCAAGAAGATCGGTTCATTAGTGTTCGAGTAATCTTGGTCACCGACTTCAGAAATGCCAATTTGAGAAAAGCGCGTTTAAAGTTTCAATTTCAGTTTACACGAAGAAAATATTTTTTTTTGTAAACTTACATAGAGTCATCTATTCCGGGCATCAAAAAAAACTGCACTTCAAATTGCACTTCAAAAAAATGCAATAAAAAAAATCGATTTTTTCAAACTCGCTAGTGGGGGTAACCCCTCAAACTTTTGAAACCACTCACGACAACTTCTCTCACTTAAAGCAGCCTCGCCATATGCTTCTACACGCAATCGATGCGCGTCAGCTGCAGATTTCTTCAAATTAAAGAAGTAAATCAAAAGTTCCCGCAAATGAGGCTTATTCGGCTCAAAACTCGACATTTTTTCGAGAAAAAAATTATGTGATGCTGATACAAAATCGCTAATATTTCTAGGTTATGGTCTTGCCAGATGTCCAACCTTACGATATGACGTTTTACACCTGACAATTTCAACCATAACCTCCTGGTGGGGCCATCTTTTGTCAAACAGCGAAGACTTGTACTCCCAATATCAAAGATTAGTACTCTGTGTTCGCCACAAAAGAAAATGGCGCGCAATACAAAATGTTAGGTCATTTTCGGACACCCTTTATATAGAAAGGTGATTTTCAAAACTTGTTCTCGAACGTCCTTACTTTTCGTCATCTAGCGTGGAGCGAAGGGACGCAAATCCTGCCAACTCGCTTAAAGGGAAAGGTGTTGCTGTTGCGTTTTTTCCGCTATGGACGTGAACACATACACGTACCTACATACGTAAGCATACACTTGTAAGCATATATCGAATATACATATTTGATAGGGCTGGCAAAAAGTAGGGGGTGGTATCTTGTTCGCAAATATGCTCGGGAAAAATCAAAGGGATAAGCAGCAGGATCTGCGAAATTGTTTGTACGTACATCTCCAAATATTGGTTCGCGCAAATATCGCTCTCTCTCTCTCTCTGGTTGTGCGTCGTTATACAGGACGAAAGCAGAATAACAAAAGGAAAAACTCCGTACGGGATATCTCCTTCGGCAGTTTCACGTGGACGAGACAGGGGTGATGTAGCGGTCCATGGGCGTTCATCGCAATAGCTGAAGGATACCAGGGCTTCGCGGGCACTTTTCATCGGCACCTCTTGACAGGCTAAGTCGCGCTCGGTGAGCGGGCAAATTGGCTCCGAGATCTTCGAAGGCTTCAAAACACCAATGGTTTCCTTTTTCTGATCGCACGCGAGGGAGAAAATACTCTCGCGTGCACACATACGAAACAGGGACATGTTGATCGTGGGGTATTGTTCCTCGGGAGCTCTGCTGCTCGGCGGGAGACTAAACTCGTCGGTAGAGCAAAGCTGTTCGCAATCTCGAAACGAAGAATCGCTAAACGTTTGCTCCACGTGAGATATATCACAGATTCGTACATATTAGGGTGTTGAATAAGTTCTCGCTGTTTTTTTCGTGAGAATTAATGAAACATTTTAAAAATTATTCCTAATGCTTTCAAACGATTCGAAACTGTGGTGTGATCAACTCCTAATGATTCTGCAAGCTAGCGTCTAACATGAGTCTTCATGAAGTAGTGCCTTCAATTCAGCACATCAAAATCGTTATTTTTGAAGCGTCTAAACCAATTTCCGCATGTTGTTTCTGACAGAGCATGGTCGCCGTAAGTCTCAACAGGAATTCTGGGTGCTTTTGCCGCAGATGTTTTTTTTGCATGAAGTAGTGCAGTAAAATTCCCCGCAAATACTCTTTTGAGACTGTGTTTAAAAATTTCAAAAGTTGATACAAATATTCGGGCATACGAAAGTTTTATCATCATACTGAAAGTTCATTTGTTCATTCGTCATTTTAGATCACCGTAGTTGTCAAAACCACCTCCACCGATTGGCCGGGGCCGGGTTGAACTTCCGAACTTTGAATGATCAGAACGCTCAAAACTCCGAAAGAATTCTACCTCGAAAGATCAAAACTCCGTCTTTAATTTAGAAAAAAAAATCAAACTTGGCAAAAGTATGTATTAATGATGTGTAAAGTTCCGATCACGTCATCCCAATATTGTGATTAGAAAAAATGACCTGTTTTCCGACCCTCACGCTTCCGCAGCACCGTTGTGTGTTATATACCAAGGCTATTACGAGAAACACGTTTGAATATAAGGTACAATCATGGAGGTTATGTGTGGAACACAGTATCCGATAAATGGCCGCCTCGTCCCTGTTTGCAAATTTCACTCCATTGACGAAATTTTCGATAACATTTTGGCATAATTTCGGACTAATTTCATTAATGGTGCGTCCAATTGCTTATTTGAGCTTCAGAATGGTCTGTGGATCATTGGCACACACTTTTCCTTTCAAAAATCCCCAAAGAAAGAAGTCTGAAGGCGTCTAATCGCACGATCTTAGTGGCCAATTCACGCGATCATGAAACTTCGTCTGCAATAACTTCGTCTGCATGGTTTCGCCCGCAGTGTGGCAGGTTGCGCCATCTTGTTGATCTCGTTGCGCCATCTTGTTGATCTCGTTGCGCCATCTTGTTGATCTCGTTGCACCATCTTGTTGACCTCGTGGCGCCATCTTGCTGATCTCGTGGCGCCATCTTGTTGATCTCGTTCCGCCATCTTGTTGATCTCCATGCGCCATCTTCTTGAACATCAGTACATCCTGATGCCAGTTGTCAAAGATTAGTATTCTGTGTTCGTCACAAAAAAATGGCGTGCAATTTAAAATGTCAGGTCATTTTGAGACACCCTTTACTTAAACGAAAAAGAAACATAAACAATCAAGTCAGAGAATGATTAAGCCTAATGAAAGTTCATTGCATTGAGTATTTCCTGAAGGGCCTGCTAACTAATGACGAAGAGCATGACGCGCCGCTGCTCTTACAAAAGGCGAATCCCCGTTTCCCAGGTTATTCTACTTGACGGATCCAGATGAAGCAAAGAGCAGGTGAAATCTGGAAGCGTTTATCTCCACATACCAAAGTTTCAGAACTAGAGATTCAGCAGTTTTCCTTGCCAACTTCGCTCAAACAGATAATCAGACGGACAGGATTTCTCAAAAGCTACGTATCTTCCCAGCATCACATTCTAACGCTGCAAGCTTCATTTCAGCCAACAAAAACGAATGTACATCTGCAATCTAATAATATTCAAACGTCATATATTTACAACCGAAATGCTATGCCCTGTTACATTATGCCATACTACATTCGCGACCCCCCATAGGAAGCTCCAACCTGTCAAACCTACTGCTCATCACCCTCCAGTGGCATCTTCCCCATCAATATCGAGTTCGAATGGCAACCCTAGTCGACCACGAATATACGTGCAGCTCTAAAGAGTACTTACCCATAGTATGTCTGAAATTTGACAATACAGAGACCAGAGAAAGAGACCGATAAAAAGAGGAGGGTGAAAGGGTGAAAACGTCGCGTACGTTGCCGTTTCCCTCGTTAGAGAGTCATCCAAAAAGAACTCCACCATGCAGCTTCTTTCCACCGGGTATCAATATGCAGGTACCCCTGATACGGGATATCATCGCGTCGTTAGCCCCTTCCAGGGATTCCGGTGGTCTTTAGCGGTCGTTCAACGGGCGGCGAAGGATGGAAGACAGTCGATGAAAGCCAGAGAGGAAGAGGAAAGGCTACAAAGAGAGACTGCGAGAGAGCAAGTCCGATGAGTTGTACCGAGATGGGCAGCGCCGTCACAAAAGCAGAAAAGTCCGTTAAGAGCAACGCTGAATAATCCAACCAGAGGTGAAGCCACATACCAACCAGGAGTACATTAAACGAGTACAAGCCACCCACACACGTGTACGTGGACGAAAGAAGCAAAACGCGATGGGCGACCTCGTCATCTCGCGATGTACGTGAACACATTTGTGTGTTATCTGCCCGGCCTTGCCAAGTGCACATTACGTGTACCCTGCTCATCGCCTCGATCTCGTAATGCATTGCGAAACGATTGCGGGCATGGCGTTATTCCATTTTCAACGTTTCCACTCGTATCGGGGAAAGTGCTTCAACAATTCTAGTTTTTTAAAATGAAAAATGCACGAAAGCGGCGCATAGGGAATAAAAAAGCAATTATAATTTTCCAACGAAGGGTGAGTAGGCGATAGGGTGAGGGTGATACGGTGGTGATGGGATACGCGGTTTTTCGCACACATCTGCATGTACTCATTTATACATACGTTTATACACAGACACACATATATATAGATATATACATGTGGGAAACGGGGATTTCGAAGACTTTCGACTTTGAGGACCGTCCTCATAGTGGTCTATTGTCCCCATACTCAATATGTAAACCCGAATGTCTTTAAAATCACATTTCGATGATTGTGAACCTATTTATATGAAGGGCGTTTCGAGGAACGCCCTGTCCCCGGAATCGACCATTCGGTTTACAGTAATTAAGGCCTTAGGCCACAGTAACGGGTATAAAATCATGTGCGAATTTAATATTTTTTTCGTATGAAAAAGTGATTCACTCAGAAAGTTAATTACGTATCGATTTAGTATGCGTATCGAGCTGTTAGAAAATATATATATATATTTTTTTTCGATGTACAAAATGGCCGACTACTCAAAACTTCTCGAAACAGCTTTTTCCAATTGGCGTGACAAATAACTTCAACAATTTTCACTCGATTTACTTCAAATTTAAAAGTTATGCTCCTAATTGCATTTCGCAGAGAAGCACGTACGGAATTTCTGATTAATCGAAAACTTTTCATTTTATGAGCAGTCATGACGACATTTTTCACTGAAAATTCATTTCTTAAGTTCAAATACCTACAACTTTTGAATAAAACAATATTTTTTTTAATTCCGTACGTACTTCTCTAGGTATTCTTATGTAGATTGACGAGAATTTTTGTTTGGGTTTGTTTGGGTAAAAATTGTGGATGCTAAATGTCACGCCGCGGAGCGCTTAAAAAAAAGATAAAAGAAAATATTAGCAGTCGGCCATTTTGGACATCGAAAAAAAAAATCTAACAGCTCGATATTCATACTTGACAGATGTGTATTCTATTTTATGAGTGAATCACTTTTTCATTCGGAAAAAAAATTGTTAAATTCGCACATGATTTTATACCCGTTACTGTGGCCTAAGGCCTTAAGGACTGTCCTCAAATCCTCCCGTTGGGCTGATAGCCAACATTACATGGATATAACTGGTACTAAGTGACTTTTTTCTATATGTCGGTATATACATACAGATATGGATGTATCAAATAGTTCGAGTAGCTCCAGGCGCGGATATTAAATTATGAATATGGGAAACGTCGACGGTGTCCAGGACGCGACCAGAGACCACATTTTCTCTCTCTCGCTCTCTGTTTCCCATATACACCGCTTATATATACACGTATATACACGTATCGAACAAAACCTTTATGCTGGATATATTAAAATGTATTCGCGTGCCAAAGGCACGGGGGAGAGTCCTCTCAGCCCTATCTCTCACCCTCCTCATACCACCACCTTCCATTTGTGTATAATTAAAATGCAAATTAAAAAGCATTTCCAGACGAGTCCAATTATTTATGCACGTAGCGTTTTATTTCATTGTTGGCCACGTCGGCCAGCTTTTTTCTTCTTTTCTTTTTCTGTATATATATATATATATATATATATATGGTACGGTGAGTGGTGCAGTATGGCTGCGGGTGGTGGACAAGAAATTGTAGAGCGCGCGGTTAGTTTGTACGTACATAGACGATGACCACACGCGCAGGACGTCCTGGACTCGAAAGCGGTGCCACTCTCAAAGGGGACGCGTTGAAGCGGATTCCTTTTACCGCTTCAACCCCTGTACCGGGGTAATATCGCGGCGTCGGGGTAGTCTCGCCCATGTCATCGCGTAGCCTCCACTTTATTTTCTTGTTTTCTCCATTTTTTTTTGTTTTCACAATGTGTGTGCAATCCCATTTTTATATATATCGTAATTCTCGTAGCTCTTCGCAATTTAAACGCGGTTTGCATCGTACATTGTGGGAACGTAAAGGACGACAGAAAGAGAGAAGGAAAGAGAGAGAGAGAGAGAGAGAGAGAGAGAGAGAGAGAGAGAGAGAGAGAGAGAGAGAGAGAGAGAGAGAGAGAGAGAGAGAGAGAGAGAGAGAGAGAGAGAGAGAGAGAGAGAGAGAGAGAGAGAGAGAGAGAGAGAGAGAGAGAGAGAGAGAGAGAGAGAGAGAGAGAGAGAGAGAGAGAGAGAGAGAGAGAGAGCATATCGTAGTTTCATATGCTCATTCGTTTTTCATCATATCGCTAGAGACATGCTCGTCCAACAATTTTTCTAACGCTCACTCGTTTTTCATCATATCGCTAGAGACATGCTCGTCCAACAATTTTTCTAACGCTCACTCGTTTTTCATTGTACGCTAGCAACGCACCGGGCTTCATTGCAAAAGGACAGATCAAAGGACCTATGTCTGCCTTCCAGAAGGAGCAGTGAGGAAGCGGGTAAATTAAGGGGGAGATATTTTTAGGCGAGGAAAAAATTCTGATTTTCATGATTTTTTTTAAGTACGATTGTTTCGCCATTTTTCAGACTTGTCAGACGGCATGACGCGTAGCGTTGGCGGGATTAATCTGAAAAAAAATCAATGAAGATTTGTCTTTCATTAGCACTCATATGCAGGATACGAACCAAGAAAAAGGGAGATATGTGGAAAATCGAATAAATAGTATGCTTTGAAAAAAAAATTAATTTTCCGAAGTATTGCTACATTTCGGAATAATGAAATACATTTTTTGTTTTCAATAATATTTGGGCTCATGTTTTAGACAATGAGGTTAGAAATATTCATAGCAAATTTTATCAGACTCGGTCAATAAGTTTTTTAGCTATGAAGATTTCTCTTTCATCAACACTCATACGCAGAATATGAACCAAGAAAAGGTTCATTTTCCACCCTTTGTGGAAAAACGATGAAATGGTACGCTTTGAAAAAAAAATATTGAATTTTCCAAAAAAATGGCTACGCGTGAAATAAATAAATACTTTTCTTTATTTTTAAAAATATTTAGGGTCATGTTTTAGACAATAAGGTTAGAAAGATTTATACCAAATTCCATCAGAATCTGCCAATTATATTTTTAGCTACACGTCAGGCCAGTTTTGAAAATGCAGTGCAGAAGACCGTGCACTTCCGTCATTTTTAAAGATTAGTGCAAATAAATACCATGTAACAGTCAAAAGTAGTAATAAAACATATCCTAAGTCTAAAAGATGGTGAAGAAATTTTGCCTAAAAAAAGTCATGAAAATCAGCAAATTTTGTCCTCGCCTAACGGTACCACCCCCCTCAATCCACCCGCAGTCAATGGCTATGGAAGCGGATTTGTGAGACAATCACGTGGATTATCGGCATTGAGGGAATGTTGACCGTGTTTGGGGATGAAGTTTGTCGTGTAAAAGCTGAATGATTGGGAAATCTAAGGACATTTGCTAAATAAACGTACTCACAATGGAAATTATGGTTGAGGAGTTAGCATAAAAGCTAAATTCGAAAAATACGATTTTTTATTGCATCGTTTTGTAGCTTAAGTACTTAACTTCAATTTGCAGCAAAGGTTCTGTGAAAATCTTAAAAAAATACCGAGTTATGATGGTTTTTGTGAAGGGTCAGACTGCTCTATGGCGAACCGCCCCATTGCCCTCACTGCCCTTTTTTCTTTTGCGTTTTTCACAAAACTGTGTACTTTAAATTCGTACAGAGCATACTTTATAACATTTTTTATCGTATGACCGAATGACTTTTTCATATGTTTATTCATTTGTTAATAATAAATTATTAAAGGGTTGCCCCCACTTGCGATTTTGAAAAAAATCTATTTTTTTATTGCATTTTTTTGAAGTGCAATTTGAAGTGTAGTTTTTTTTATGCCCGGAATAGATGACTCTATGTAAGTTTACAAAAAAAAATATTTTCTTCGTGTAAACTGAAATTGAAACTTTAAACGCGTTTTTCTCAAAATGGCATTTCTGAAGTCGGTGATCAAGATTACTCGAACACTAATGAACCGATCTTCTTGAAATTTTGCAGGCTTATTTAATACATAAAAATGTAGTCTTTAATCGTTCGATTAAAAAAAAAAAAAAAATGGCCGTTTTATAGCCAAAAAACGGTCGTTTTTTTCATTAAAATCGAACCATTAACTTTGACTGTCCGCCATTTTGTGAAAAATGAATATTTCTTAAAATCCTTCGATTAAAGACTAGTTTATACTTATATTTGACTAAATCCATCCGCATTTTTTTTTCACATGATCCACTTCGCCGCAATGTTGGTCACCGCAAACCGTGTATATAAAAACATTATTTCATTGACGGCCATTTGCCACTAAACAATGTAATATTTTTCAATAAAAAAATTACTGAAAGTTCTTCAAGATGTATTCTTTAAGATGGTATATTGATCGATTAAAAAAGTTTTGTAGTTTTCTTTAAAAAAATTCATGAAAAAGGCCTTTTTTGCGCTACAAGTGGGGGTAACGCCTTAAAGTTGTTTTGTGTTACAAATCGAATGTTTTTTTTCTGCAGTTTGCCATTTTCCTAATAATCAAAATTTCACACAAAAAAAATCCAGTCATACAAAAGTGTTATTATTATACTAAAAGTACATTTTTTTGTTTTTATTTACGGATCACCCTAGTTGCCAAAACCACCTACACCGATTGACCACGCGGCTACCGTGGCACTTTGTTTAAATAGTAAAAACTTTATTGTTTATCAATATTTTCCTTTTATACCAGTATTATTTGTAAAAATTCTCACTTGACAAGTAAATGCATTAAGTCAGTATTGTTGTCTAGAAAATTGAAAAACTCGTTCTTTTTTAATTCCATTTTATTATTCTGCAGATCTTTCTGAATACATCAGTGAAAACCGCTAAATGATACTCATAAAATTAGCCGACGTATAGAAATTGTAAGGAGCACACTTGGGGAGCGCGGTTGCAACGCAGCAACATCGAACGCGATTTTCTCGAACCTATATATGTTTTTCAAATCGGCAACCGAGAGATCTCGTTAACGGATCGGCCGATTGAGCTCAGATTTGGCGTATACCTTCAGTAGACTGTCTTGCAACGTTGGTAGCAGAATTCTGGTGAAATAAGTAAAAAAATGTTTATATATAACTCTTAGAATCTTCAGAAAAATAAGACAACCATCATAATCGATGTTTAGCACGCCACTGTATTGTAATTTTTTTTTACTGAATCCGGTACCATACATCACAATACTCATACAGATCAAGAACATGTTTGGTTTTTTTTTCAAATTCATACAACGTCTACAACACTGGTCGCCAATTGGGGGCGTTTTCCCGCGCACCTTCGTAATCGGACGTACAAAAGTTTATGATAACTATTTTGTTCTAAATTTGTATATATTCTTGAAGGATCAATAAACGTGTGTACTTTTTAAGGGGTTACGTGAATTAAAAATAAAAAAATCCATTTTTTTTTATGTTATGAAAAGTACAATGTGTCTACAATATTCTCCCAAACTTTTAAGTCAATCGGAATAAATGTCTAGGAGAGAGAGCCGTTGGGAATCCTCCCGTTGGGAAAGGCCGGCCGGGAGCGGCACAGGAATATCGCATTTTTCTCAAAACACTATTTTTAAAGTCGGTGGGCACGATTTCTCAAAAATTAATGCACCGATCTTATAGAAATTCTGCACACTTCTTCAAAATAGCATTGATTAGTGATTGAACGGAGGTTTTTTTTCGATTACAACGAATTTTACAAGGCTATACGTAGTGTAAATTGTACCAAAAATTGCACCATTTTCCATACAACTCCGCCAAAATTTTAAATTTCAATTCTTTAAAATTCTTTGTTCAATCACGAGCTATACTTATCTACTAACAGAAAAAAAATTGGTTTTTTAATTTTAGATAAAGCTATCATGAGTTATCCTGACCACCACGAGGACACTTTTTTTAGGGGTCTCCGGAAACCAGGTCCCACCGGGTGAATTTCCCAAATTGTTGGATGATTTTTTTTTGTAAATGCTATTGAAATGTTGCTCTTTTATGTGCTTAACATTTTGAATAAAATAATTTATATATTATATTTTTTTAATAGAGAAGATATTCTTTTTTTGGCTTCGAAACCCACGTAATCCGTCGAGTTATTTTTTTAGTTATTCAATCCTAAAAGTACCCTCCAAAACCGTGTTCTAGGCAACACTACTGCCTCCATTGTGTGTACAATCCTCGGCCTTATCATCCCAACACTCCCATCCGAAAGAAGTATTGAAAATCTACCTGTTGTTGGGCCCCAAGCTTAAGCAGACCCGCTGATAGGTGTGCACACAAGTATTTAACTATAAATAGATATATGTATACACTAGCACACTTATAGATTCGTGTATATGTGTATATATATATATATATATACATTTTCGAGTACGACTCTGTACATAAATATAGATAAATATGAATAAAGGATGGATATTTATACGAGTTAGTGCAGCCTGCGGTTATTGTATCTTCGTTCGGATGCGTTCGTTTTTTCCCTTCGTACAATAAAGCTCTGTTCAGCAATTTTCGGGGTAAACGCAGCTGCCGATAACGGACGTTCGATTGCCAGGTCCATAATTGTGTGACGATTGTTGCATGGGTTTTGGGTAGGATGTCTCTTTGTGCTCTCTCTCTCTCTCTCTCTCTCTCTCTCTCTCTCTCTCTCTCTCTCTCTCTCCCTCGCTCTCTTTTCCTCTTTCTCTCTGGACTTCCATAAATACAAACTGTATCAGTGGTCTGCAATGTTATTCCACTTTCTGCGGCTCGTTTCAATTTTTCCACCGCGTAATATAGTGGCCCGCGGCTTCGCTCGCGTATACATCCAAATATTGGTTCATGGAGTATGTCGAGAATGGATTTTGGGGTCATGTTGTCCTGAGGGTTGTATAGCAAAGTTATTATAGAAAACACGATCAAATGTGTTTGAAATAAAAAGAAACGTTATCTATAGACTTCAACGAAAAAATCTACAGATATGACACAAAATGCATCTATTTTATAGCATTGAAAATGTAATCAGACTTTTCGGGTAATGAAAACAGGTACATATAAATAATATGAGTTGGTTTTTATTGTTTTTCAAAATATATTGATACATTGAGGTACATAATTGGGTTTGTTTGAGTTTGTTTGGGTTCATTTGTATAATTGTTATATAATTTTAGTAATATATTTGTTACACAAGTTTGTAAGATAATTTTTAAATTAATAACAAAATTAGAATAGGGTGGGGAGAGGGCATTTTTCAACCAATCACAGGCATTCAGCATGTCGCAGCTCCCCCCACTCTACTGCAACACTGTAGTAGTGGAGTGGGGGTAGCGTTTGTTTCGTATGACATCCAGCTAACTCAGACCCCTATACCCAGCCTACCTCAACAATCATATACAGTTTTAAAAGTATTTTCAATGCTAAAAAGATTTTTATATAGTTTAATACACAACCATGATCACATCACCAGGAAGACAACGGTAAAAATGAGTTTGATAATGATTGAATCTAATGAAACTGTTTTACATTGAGTATTCACCGAATGATTTACTGAATTTCCGAAAGTTACAGATATTGTCTCAGCACCGTGTTCTTACGCGACCAGCTTAATTTCAAGCTGAAACAAAAAGTACAGGCTGGCTCGGTTTTTCAACATCAGTAAGCTGCACACAGGGTGTTAGGAAGATCGATGCAAAGCCTTAAGGGGGTGATCTAATCCAGTGATCTAATCCAGTTTACCTTAGTTCAAAGTCTAAGGGTTTCGAGTTATCGTGGTAAGTATGATTTTTGGAAAATTTTCCATAATTAGGTACTAACTCGTTCATAATGTTCAAACAGACATTGTAACTAAAAACTTATTCGCGCATTAGCTTAATGTGTATTCAATCGACAAACACCAATACAATCATCTGTTTCCACACAACCAACTAAATGGGACGGGTTGAATAATTGAAAACTTGTCGAAAAATAAAAATACCTCTCATCTTAATGCCATTAAAAAAACTGCATTGACATAAAAGGTGAACGAGTTAGTACCTAATTTTGGAAAATTTTCCGAAAATCATACTTACCACGATAACTCGAAATCCTTAGCCTTTGGACCAAGATAACCTAGGTTAGATATGTTCCTAACGAGGTGACCTATCACCCCCTTAAGGCTTTGCATCGACTTTCCTAACATCCTGTATATGGCATAATGGTCCCTCTCTGTCTCTCTCTCTCTCTCTCTCTGTGTCTCGGGCTTTATGCGTTTTGTGTGCAAATCGAATACAAAACGGCAGGCTTCGGGGCTTTGCGACAAAGCGACCGCACGTCTGCCTCCACCGCAAACAAACACAGCGGGGAAATATATCGCGACTGCAGAGGGACGAGAGATATCCACGGGTACGAGGTGAAAATGTAATTAGAACGTGATCACTTGCAGCTGCATGATGACACGCGGTGCTTTTCTTTCACGAATGCATATGCACATGTGAAGGGACGGCGAGGAAGAAAGGGCGAGGGAGGGAGCCTCGCTCGAGGCTCAGACCTCGGGGGCCCTCGAGTTCTCTGTGCCAAAACTTACGCACACGTTCGACAGGCATGCTCCAAAATACACGCAAATAATGAATAGCAACAACAGAGTCAATAAATAAATTCATATGAATAAATAATCGCGAGCTGTCGGATCATGTCTACTGGATACAAAAACAGCAGATTTTAACGGATCATCACCGGGTAAAATTTTCGAAAAATCGATTCTTTTGCGTTGTCCGATAGTTACGATTATAAATATGTTGTTCAAAAATCGAAATGTCGTTTTTCGAAACGGTGTACGCTCTCAAAGGATGGTCTTGAAGTTTGCATCGTTGGAATGCAACGAAAGTGTTCTTTTTTGGCACATTGAGGCTTCGAAAATCACCGAAACATTTTTCCTTGCATTAGCGATGCGTAACTTAAATTTGCAGACAAAGATTTTAGACAATAATAGGAATGAAAATTTTTTCAGAAAAACAATGGAGATTTTTCGTCGCATTGCAACGATGCAAACTTCAGCACCATCTCAAAGGAAGAGTTTTCAAGCTATCCGTCTCAAATTTTGACACAACATTCTTCACGCAATTCTTTATCTTGCTATGGAAGCTTCTTTGCTATGGATTCTTCGTGCTTTTTTAAACGAAATACTGTCGAAAAAGTAGGCTAAACTCGGTACTTTTTTTCAAACCACCGCCATTTTGTCAATTTTTATTTTTAAAAAACCTCCATAGCGAGATAGCAGCTTTCATACTGATTAATAATTTTTTTACAAACTTTGTTTCAGATAATATTTACGGCCACAACCATGTACACTGTGAGGACCCCTTTTTCGAAGACATTTTCAACCGTTAAAAAAAAGTAAAAATATTAGAATAAAAATTAAAATTTTTTATTTTTTGTGCTTTATGAGTGCTTTGATTTAAATGAATTGATGAAAAAATCAGAGTGATTAGCATATTTTAACCATCGAAAAAAAACGCGAAAATCAGCTATTTTTCAACCCGTTACACTGTGATGATCCCTTAAATCCGATTTGTGAGATATGCTGCACGAGAATCCCGGAGCTTTCGACATTTGGGTAACTTGTTATTCCAGTCGATTTGCATTCGGAAATCTCTATCCAACTGTTTTTTATTTACGTAATTAAAAAAAACATATACCGAATTACTATGCCGACTATTGTTTCGATTTTTTCATTTTCCATCTGGAAATACTGACATACGGAAATGGAAGTCATGGAATTATCATTTATCACACGTTTTATGCTTCGTCAATGGAGGATAAACAATCACGCAGTTGAAGTTTGCATCGTAAAGTGCAACGGAAATTCTTTTTTACTTCCTTCTTCTCCATTTTTATTGTTATTAAAAACATTTTTCGATAGCGTTAGATAATAGGTCTCTAATGAGGATCTCAAAAAAACGTTCATCAAACGTTCGATCTGTCGAAAAAGTGCTATTAGAAAAAAAAATCGTTGCATTCCAACGATGCAAACTTCAATATAGTCGAAATTCAATTTTCACAACAAACACGAGTCCTAAACGACTTTAATTGCACAATAGCACTTTGTTGTTTGTGCGGGGCTTCGATCACTTTTTGCGAGTATGGAATATGATGTGATGATATCACAGCTCGTATCGTCGTAATTGGAAATAACGATGGGCGGTTCGTGGGGGATCATTAAAACGTGAAACCTCGTCAGGCTTGCCAATGATGTGTATATATATATATATATATATATATGGCCCTCACACCATTATGTACATTTCTACCCATTTCAACCGTTAACACGAAACTTTATCGCGGAAATTTGGCTTTCTCGAACGCGCCCCGCTTGTGTAACGCATACGTTAATTAATTCCGTCGAATTTGCGCGCTAAACGTAACTAGTGTGACACACAAAGCCATCGACGGAACACGCCCGAATGTGCCTACATGAGGCTACGAATGTTCGAGTTGGTTCGAACTCAACGCGCCCTCAGTTCTGCCAGCCCCGACGAGAATAGCTGCATACGAGACTTTCCAGTTCAAAATGACAGGTAAAAAGAACAACTAAACCCAAAAAGATATTTTCGGGCTGATCTTACTTTCCATTTATTTCAGATTTATATATAATTTTTTTCCACCATTCCAGTGCACGACCTGTTTGGGCTTCTGGTCCAGGGACCAGGGACCGCGTCCCTTCCACTTTATGTCACAATTGGCAGTTCGCTTTTTCCAGTTCCCTGGAGACCCCTCGTGGGGTGTTGCCCACCCGCACTCTTTCGGAGTGCACTTCCCGGTCGCGTTTGCAGGAGGGCACGGGGAAACTGTCGAGAAAGTATAGTTTAAAAAAAAGAAAATTGTGGTCCAGTTCGTTGTGAAGTTGTGAAAGTCCAAAAAAAGGTCAAAAACAACGCAACTCTCGGAATGCACTTCCTGGTCGCTGTCGAGAAAATGTAGTTTAAAAAAGAGAGGAAAACAAATTATGGTCCAGTTCGTTGTGAAGTTGTGAAAGTCCAAAAATCGGTCAAAGACAACGCCACTCTCGGAATGCACTTCCTGGTCGTGTTTGCAGGAGGGCACGGGGAAACTGTCAAGAAAGTGTAGTTTAAAAAAGAGAGGAAAACAAATTATGGTCGGGTTCGTTGTGAAGTTGTGAAAGTCCAAAAATAGGTAAAAGTTACAAGAGTAAAAAAAATGGCCAACTTTGAAATTAGAAAATATTCAGAATTACGGAACTCGAAGAGGATAGGGTTGAATGAAGCTGGAACGACTTTTACGTACAGTTCGTACTCGGCACAACGATATACACCGTCCATGGTAATTGAATTTATTTACGAGCAAACGTGCACTATTCTCGGCGCTTAAAGAGGATCATACACGTATACATATACGTGTTCTCAATCTAGCGAGCTCCATGAGTTTTCCCTTTGACTGATAAAAACATGTTTTTTAATATCATCAAAGGGGATAGAGTACGTTGTAACTTGATTAAATATTGCTCAACTAAAAGTCCCCTTTACGGTGGTCAAATGATTTTTAATTCAATTACATTCTCCCTCTCGAAAAATTCACCGAGGCCGCTGGATCGCGTAGCCCAATTAAAAAAAAACTGGCAAAATATTTCCCCGTCGGTTTGACGGAAATATCGTTGCCTGTGACAAACTTCGTTATCGTCTCTTTGAGGCTTTCAACGGCGTAGGCAAAAAAGTGTCGAGGGGCGTAAACGAGCAAGAGGTGCGCACGAGTATATTTCGCATATCGCAAGCAATTTTCTGTCAAGCTCAATTATGGAAAATTTAAAAATATTTGTGAGTCGCCGTCCCAGTCGGTTCGCTGCGCAATAATTTTTTGGCAGTATTACGAAATCTTTGTTGCAAACTCAATTTGAGACCGCAGGCTATAAAACTATGCAATCAATATCGTATTTTCGAATTTTTTAGCTTATGTTGACCCTTTAAGACCGGGATGAAATTTTGAACTTGGAATGCTCCGACGGTTTGAAATTGCGAATTTTTATATTCCGAAATTGAAGGTGGGGCCGGGTTGAAATTCCGAACTTTGAATGATCAGAATGCACAAAACTCCCAAAGAATACTACCCCGAAAGATCAGAACCTCGAAAGAATTTTACACGAAAGACCAAAACTCCGAAAATCTGAAGACCGTAAAAATAATTCGGCTATGGAAGTTTTAAAGGTTTCATAATTTTCAATAAATCGACGAATACAAGAATGCTTTTTTAAGAAGTGATTGCGCGTTAATTTTGAAATTTGTCTGGACAATGTTATACGTTCTACATCATTTACAGTAAACTGTGTAGACTTTCGCTGGCATGATCTTGACATGAGGGCCGGGTTGAAATTCCGAACTTTAACGGAGACCTTGTCCTTGGAGTGCCATATTTCAGGTCTTTACATTTTATTTTTTTCAAAGGAAACGAGTAAAGCTTTTTGAGTGCGGTTTTTTCTTGCTTTAATTCATGATATACAGAACGTTAAAAATTTTTTTTTGAAAAAAAACCAAAATGGCGGCCGTTGCAGCTCCGCGAAAACAGGTCCTCAAATCGCGGGAGGTAAACGGCTGACATCACTGCCCCCTCTTTGTTGATCTGAAACACAAATTCAAAGCATATTATCAATCTGTGACCCTTTGGTCATGGAATGACAGATGGGTTTTTCGTTTAGTACAAATTTCGGAAAATGGCGGCAATTTAAAAAACAATCGAATTTTCGCGTTTTTTTCGCATAAAAAGATAAATAATAAATGCAAAAACGTATCTATCGAAAAAACGATCCGTCATTCCGTGAAGACATATTTTCTGAGTTTGCTCTCAAAAATTTCAGGTCGATATGTTAATTACAGCGGTCAGGAGAATGTCAGCCATTTTTAAAAACGTGTTTTCGAGAAAAACGCGTTTAAAGTTTTGTAATGTGTTTACACAAATGTGTTTATAATTACCGCTAATCGGCAATGCCTGGTCCATAGAGGCATCCCTCCTCTTCTTCTAGCTGCTCATGTTGTGCTCAAAACGTCGACCGTCAGGCTCGTTTTGCAACAATATCGCATGTACACGATAAATTTCATCTCAATTGATTGTATCGTTTGGTTGAAATTAAGGTTCAAAATTTTGAAGTGGTCGAAGCGTGTGATACAAAGCCTTAAGGGAAGGGTCGGGGTTTCAGCGTGAAAAAAAACACTTATTTGCGAATTCTTTTCATCTATATGGATAGAGTAAATTTATTGAAACCTTTCGTACATTGTTAAGTGTCATTTCGAGAACATTTCGTGAAATTTGTACGCGAAAATATCCACAAACAAGCCGGTGACAAAGCTTTTCCAAGAACGCTTTTGGAAAAACACGATTTGCGGTGTTCACTGTATCTCAGCTAGAAATTATCTGAAATCAAGTGCCATTAAAATTTAGTCAAAGTATCATCAAATCCTCCCTACAACGGTATTTGATCATTTATTTTTTCATTTCTAAATTTTTGGTGGTCATGTAAAGTAAAAAGTGCTATTTTTCACGGAAAATTCCGCCATTTTGGGGGTGGAAAACCCCCTCAATGTAAAAAACAATCTCAAACTAACCGTTGGGGGAGGTATGTTATATGTAGAAAGTGTTAACCAAGTTTAAACTAAATCGGTCATGTAGTTTTCAAATGGCAGTGAACACGGACTTTGAAAAATTGGTTTCGAGAAAAACGCGGCACCGGCTTGTTTGTGGATATTTTCGCGTACAAATTTCACGGAATGTTCTTGAAATGACACTTGACAATGTACAAAAAGGTTTCAATAAACTTACTCTATCCATATAGATGAAAAAATCGCGAAAAAGTGATTTTTTTTTTCACGCTGAAACCCCTACCCTTCCCTTAAGGCACCTCTGGCATGGCCATAGAGTATCTAAAACTTTAAACGCGTTTTTCTCGAAACAGCTTTTTACAATTGGCGTGACAAATAACTTCAACAATTTTCACTCGATCTACTTCAAATTTAAAAGTTATTTTCCTAATTGCATTTCGCAGAAAAATACGTACGGAGTTTTTGATTAATCGAAAACTTTTCATTTTATGAGCAGTTAAATACAAAATTTTTCACTGAAAATTCATTCAAGTACCTACAACTTTTGAATAAAACAACATTTTCTAAATGCCGCACCTACTTCTCGGGGTATTCTAATGTAGATTGACGAGAATTTTTGTTTTTTGTTCTAGGTAAACAATTGTGGATGCTAAATGTCACGCCGCGGAGCGCCTCAAAAAAGATAACAAAAGAAAATATTAGTAGTCGACCATTTTGTACATCGAAAAAGAATATATATATATATTTTCCAACAGCTTGATATTCATACTAAATAGATGTGTAATTAATTTCCCGAGTGAATCACTGTTTCATTCGAAAAAAAATTGTTAAATTCGCACATGATTTTATACCCGTTACTGTGGCCTAACCCCTTCATCGGCCATTCCTGCTTTGTAAACCATGCCTTTCTCGACTTTGAAATGATTTTCTGAAAATCGTTCTTCCCTGCGAGTAGTTCTAGCTTCCTTAGAAGCCCCTAAGGTTCGTAGCTGCGATCGGTTGCTCCTATTCTGGTCTCTTTTGTTGGCGTAAGTATTGGGAATTTCGGAATGTCTTTTTGACGACATATTCTAAAAAATCTTCAAGAAAATATACTTCAAGAAAATGCAAAAAAACGATGTTTTCGAATTTCTAGACTAGACTACTGCCTCAAGGTTTATTGTGCATCTTCTGCTCTCCATTAACCCTAAAAAAAATGTCGAAGGTTGCAGAATAGAAATACCAAATAAACATATGTACCATTAAATGGACCGCTATAAATCACGACTATCCCGTCAAACTGGCCGATTTCCCAAACACGTTACAAACGTACCCGACAAATGTGCATTCTACCTTGGACATCATCTCTCCCAGCGCAACCAAAATACAAATAACACCCATTACTTCTCCACGTACACAGTTGAACGTTTCCGCGTTATAAATTTTCCCAAGCGGAGGAAAACGGTCCCTCCCTCCGATTACACAGGGTAGGATGAACGAAATTGGTCGGCGAAACAATTACTGGCACGGGTCATGTATATGCCTACTCGGTTCAGGGCTACATGATAAAATTATATTTAATGTCGTGGCTCTAATAAATTAACACTGACAGCGTTGGGGGGTTGGATGAACAGTCGCGAAGCATCAGGGAGGGCAAGAGAGAGAGAGAGAGAGAGAGAGAGAGAGAGAGAGAGAGAGAGAGAGAGAGAGAGAGAGAGAGGCGGACAGAGAGAGCAAAGCGTGTGGCGCTGATGGATAGTTAATGAGGCGCGATGAGGGCCACCCTCAGTTCCTCCGGTACACCGCTGTGAACTTTCTCCCTCTCTCTTCCTCTCTCGCTCCGCCATATCTCACCGCAGGACTCCATTAGTGGCTGCCTAATTGGCCTCGCGGATAATTAAGTGGCCCACCATCTAGCTCGAATATACACGCTCACTTCGTTTTATGTGCCTCCTTTATACATATATACATACGCATATACATATACGTATTCTGTTATGAGAGTTAACGAGAGCAACGCGCACGCGTGATTCGTTTTCATTTTCCAGTTGCGTGCAGTCGGATTCGCGAACTGTGCACACCATGACAAGTACACCGAAAAAAGTGTACGCGTGTACACCTTTCGCAAAAAGAGATTTTGGATCACGTGCCTCGCAACATTTCATTCTACGCAGATACAACGCCTTAATAGCAACAACACAATCCGAACAATAATAGCAATAATAGTCATAATGATAATCTACAAAGGGCACGAATTCATGCAATTAATTCGAGAGCACAACTTCAATCACCGTGCGCGCGCACTCGTTGCACCTGCGTATGCACGTATTCGTAATTTTTTATGTGACCGAGCCAATTTCCTGTCCTGTAACCGAGACCTCGCATCCCGCCACCTTTTTTTAAACTCAGTTTATCAATGATATCTGTAAAGACGACGTCCCACGGTATATATGTATATATATGTATATATATTAGGGTGGCCAAATTTGAGCTCTATTTCTTTTCCTTTTCCTCACCATCTAATTATCTTCTTTAAAGAAAAAAAGGTGTCGCGAAATCTGCAAGCGGTCGAAAAATATTTAGAGGTCGCTCAAGCCTCCCAAAAATGCAATTTTCTTTAAAAACGAAAACATTTTTTTTCGTTCACTTCTCACCTATGAATTTTACGCTTTATAATATTAAAATTAAGCGAGCAAAAGCTCTAGCCGGCCAATGGATATTTAGTGGTGGCTCAAGAGCTTCGAAATTTGCAATTGTCGAGCAGTGGCGAGAATTGAACACTTCGAAGCTCTTGAGGGAGAAGTAAACATTCATTGACCGGCTGGAACTTTCGCGAGGTTAATTTAAAAATGATAAAGCGTGAAATTCATGGGTGAGCGTAAACGAAAAAAAAATCGATTTTTTAATGAAAATTGAAATTTTCGGGAGGCTTGAGCGACCTCTAAATATTTGTTGACCGCTCGCAGATTTCGTGACAATTTTCTTTTTTTCTTTAGAGAAGATAATTGGATGGTGAGAGAAAGGAAAAAAAATAAAGCTCAAATTTGGGCCACTCTAATGTGTGTGTGTGCGTGTGTGTGTGTGTGTGTGTGTGTGTGTGTGTGTGTGTGTGTGTGTGTGTGTGTGTGTGTGTGTGTGTGTGTGTGTGTGTGTGTGTGTGTGTGTGTGTGTGTGTGTGTGTGTGTGTGTGTGTGTGTGTGTGTGTGTGTGTGTGTGTGTGTGTGTGTGTGTGTGTGTGTGTGTGTGTGTGTGTGTGTGTGTGTGTGTGTGTGTGTGTGTGTGTGTGTGTGTGTGTGTGTGTGTGTGTGTGTGTGTGTGTGTGTGTGTGTGTGTGTGTGTGTGTGTGTGTGTGTGTGTGTGTGTGTGTGTGTGTGTGTGTGTGTGTGTGTGTGTGTGTGTGTGTGTGTGTGTGTGTGTGTGTGTGTGTGTGTGTGTGTGTGTGTGTGTGTGTGTGTGTGTGTGTGTGTGTGTGTGTGTGTGTGTGTGTGTGTGTGTGTGTGTGTGTGTGTGTGTGTGTGTGTGTGTGTGTGTGTGTGTGTGTGTGTGTGTGTGTGTGTGTGTGTGTGTGTGTGTGTGTGTGTGTGTGTGTGTGTGTGTGTGTGTGTGTGTGTGTGTGTGTGTGTGTGTGTGTGTGTGTGTGTGTGTGTGTGTGTGTGTGTGTGTGTGTGTGTGTGTGTGTGTGTGTGTGTGTGTGTGTGTGTGTGTGTGTGTGTGTGTGTGTGTGTGTGTGTGTGTGTGTGTGTGTGTGTGTGTGTGTGTGTGTGTGTGTGTGTGTGTGTGTGTGTGTGTGTGTGTGTGTGTGTGTGTGTGTGTGTGTGTGTGTGTGTGTGTGTGTGTGTGTGTGTGTGTGTGTGTGTGTGTGTGTGTATAAAAAGGAGGAAACGTAATTGCGTTATATGAGAGTACTTTTTAAATGCATCATTATATTTGAATGTACTATTTGTAAAGATAACTTCGGAATGAATAAGTATATGTTATTTATCCCAATACAAGTTTGTCGCGGTGCCAGGTGAAAGTGACAGCAGAAAGACTGACAGTTGTTCCACAACGGTGTTCAATGACCGTGAGCGTGACAAATGCAAACGCGCACATTTTTAAGGCCTAGGCCCTAAAAGACCTCTTTTAGGTCCGGTTAACACGCACGGAAAAGCGAGGAAAACATGGTTATGGTATGTAAAAAATATATAACGACCTAACAACTGAAGACCTACGATCAAAATGGCTCTCAGGAGCAATCGTCCGATTTACTGACTTAGCAGCTATCGTCGGCACGACGATATCTCTTCAATTAGTCTTGAAACGTTGCGAGCGTTTTCCCGAAACCACGTTTTTGAAATCGGGAGGACGTATAACTTGGGTAGTTTTCATCCGATCGACTTGAAATTTTAACTGGAGCTTCTTAGATAGATGCTTTAAGGGGTTATATACAGTTACAATTTTCGAAAAATCGATTTGTTATTTATTTTATTTTCGTAATGTACATATATGTAAGTACACACACAGGAAATTTCTTGTCAATCCGGCGAATATTCTCGATGTTACACACACATTTGTAATGACGTGTCATAGCATGCGAAAGTGCTTTTGAAACTTTAAATGCGTTTTCCTCAAAACTGTGTGTTTTAAAGTCGGTGAGCACGATTTCTCGGAAACGGCTGAATCGATCAGTCTCAAATTTGAACACAATTTTTTCAAGTATATTTTTTAGTAATCAATCGAAGGTTTTTTTCACTGATAAATATTTTCCATTTTATAAACAATTTAAGGCCTAATTTTTTGTCAAAAATCGATTTTTGTTTTAGAAGCCGGCATTTCGTCAAAAATTATTATTTTGCATGTTCCTTCGATCAATTACAAAATAATCCATTATATTAACGAAATATTTTTGGTTTTTTCATTTTAGATGATCCAGTCCAGACATATCGTGCTCACCGCGAGACGCCTTTTTTTAGAGGTGCTCCCGGAGATCAGCTATAACAGCTTTCAAAATAATTATTTTTACAAATAAAAAATGTTAAAATACAGTTAAAAGTTACCATAAGATGTGTACAAATTTTTACGTTAATAGATTTAAAGGTCTTCTCAAGATTTTTTTTTGAAAAAACCGATCTTTTTGGCCCTCCTGACTGTATATAACCCCTCAAAGAAGTACACGCGATTTTTACGATTTTTCAACCATTCTCGTTTTCATAAACAAATTAAGGCCGATTTTTCAGAGAAGAAAAATGTTAGTTGAAATGCTGCCATTTTGCGAAAAAACCATGTTCTGTAATAGTCGTTTGTAGGCCTCTGGCAAAACTAATGTAAATTATGACATTTTTTTTAATTCTGGGTGCGATTCCATGAAAGTTCCATGAAAGCTCTGCGTCCTCCCGCGCCTAAAAAACGCTCTCAGTGAAGCTACGAGCCGCCATTTTGTATTTTTGTTTGTTTTTTATACGTCATCACATGCATGATAAACCTTTCAAACCTCATTTTGATTGCGTTCTTAACGGAGACATTGGTTTTTTCTTCCTTTTATTCATGATATACAGAACGTTAAAAATTTTTTTTTTTGAAAATAAAACCAAAATGGCGGCCGTTGCAGCTCCGCGAAAACAGGTCCTCAAATCGCGGCAGGTAAACGGCTGACATCACTGCCCCCTCTTTGTTGATCTGAAACACAAATTCAAAGCATATTATCAATCTCTGACCCTTTGGTCATGGAATGACGTATGGGTTTTTCGTTTAGTACAAATTTCGGAAAATGGCGGCAATTTAAAAAAAATCGAATTTTCGCGTTTTTTTCGCATAAAAAGATAAATAATAAATGCAAAAACGTATCTATCGAAAAAACGATCCGTCATTCCGTGAAGACATATTTTCTGAGTATGCTCTCCAAATTTCAGGTCGATATGTTAATTACAGCGGTCAGGACAATGTCAGCCATTTTTAAAAACGTGTTTTCGAGAAAAACGCGTTTAAAGTTTTGTAATGTGTTTACACAAATGTGTTTATAATTACCGCTAATCGGCAATGCCTGGCCATAGAGGCATCCCTCCTCTTCTTCTAGCTGCTCATGTTGAGCTCAAATTGATTTTTTGAAAATTTCAAGGACAAAGTCTCCCTTAATATTGTCAAAAAAAAAATCCCAAAAAAGTTTCATTTTTCGGTGACCCTTGAGTTATGATTACCAATGATCCTTCTATATGATTGGCCTTTCGTATTAAATAAGTATCCTATTTTGTCGAATGTGTCTCGCCATGTGTCAATATTTCTATAATTTTTTCAAATTCAGGCCAGCTCTTGCCCTACTCGTGCACGAAATGCATAACATAGGTATCGCAAAACGGCGAAATCGCACGGCGCTGAGAAGAGGATATGGATATTTTTATCTCTGGCAAAATGAAGGAAAAAATTCCATGATTCCCGCGTCGACAGCGATTTTTTTCTGCATGTGTTTTTTTTTTGAAATCTTTTTATTACGTAGCGATAAAGTTCCGTCAGCGCCTAGAGAGGGAATGAGAGTCATCTCTTTGCCTCTTCAGGAAGAACCTGTCTGTGCGACCCCGTTATCCTGAGGCTCCGAAAACGTCCGGTGTTATCGCAGCGTATAAAAGTACACCGAGAAAATAGAACGAAGTTTCGCGGATAAAAACAGCAGCTCGAGAGGAGTAGCGAGGAAAACCGCACTGCTGTCATTAAAGCCAGCCATATCAACCATTCACGGCGAGCTCGGGAAGTACAGAAATCAGCTAATGGCCTTAGGACGTTGCCCTGTACATATATACAGTGCGTCCTGTTATGAATGGATAATCCTGCAACTGTCGATAGGTCAGATCATGTCCTACTATATGCTGCAATTTCAGTTTAGTAAAAGTCCCACGGTTTTCGGGATAACTTTGTTTGAGCCGATTAAAACAAACACTCTTGTTTATTTGTTTTTGCTAGAAAAGTTTTCTTTTCAACCTTAAATGTTGAGGAAACTTTATGAAAAAATATCTTATGCAGAATTTTCATACAAACCAATTCGAATATCTGACTTTGATCAATAAGCTTTTGGTTACCTATTATTATCTGTTTGAACATTATGAACGAGTTAGTACCTAATTCTGGGGAAGTTTCCAAAAATCATACTTACCATGATAACTCGAAATTCCTAGACTTTGGACTATGGTAACCGAGGTTAGATATGTTCCTAACGAGGTGACCTATTACGCCCTTAAGGCTTCGCGTCGACTTTCCTAACACGCTGTATATACGAGGGTGGGGTGAAAAGTTTCCGGCCTGACCAAGAGATGGTGCCACTAGGTCTAGTTTTGGAGCGGCGTCCTACAGTACCATTCCTACCGAGCTTGTATGTACAGTTTCAGCCCAATCGCTACGTTAGTTTGCGTTTGAGAGCACATTGCGCGAGACGCTTCCGTTGTTCTCGTAAAAATGGAAAAATTGGAAAAACGTGCTGTCATCAAATACTTCCATTTGAAAGGTTTTACACCAAAACAAATAAAAGAAGAGATGGATTCAGCACTAGGAGACTCCTCCCCATTATATTCAACTATTCATCAGTGGGTTTCTGAATTTAAAATTGGTCGTGTGAGCACCTCTGACGAGCTTCGCTCAGGACGGCCCGTTGAAGTCACAACTTCAGAGATGATTGAAAAAATCCATAAAATAGTGTTGGAAGACCGCAGGTTGAAAGTCCATGACATAGCTGAGACCTGTAGGATGTCAGCTGAACGTGTGCGAAATATTTTGCACAACCATTTGAACATGGAAAAGCTGTGTGCAAGGTGGGTGCCGCGTTTGCTAACGCTCGACCAATCGAGCGTTTGCTAACGCTCGACGCTACCGACAATTTGGCGGTGTATAGACGTAATCCAAACGAATTTTTGCGTCGATTCATAACTGTTGATGAGACATGAGTCCACCCCTACACTCCTGAAAGTAAAGAACAGTCAAAACAGTGGGTTGGAAAAGGGGAACCAACCCCAAAGAAGGCAAAAACAATTTTATCGGCAAAAAAGGTTATGGCTACTGTTTTTTGGGATGCGAGAGTTATGAGAAATGTATCAGTGTTGATGGAGATTATGTTGAAAAATAAAGCAAAAAAATTTTTAAATCTCGTTTTTCTTGGTCAGATCTCGTTTTTCTTGGTCAGGCCGGAAACTTTTCACCCCACCCTCGTATATTTAGATGTATGCTTGTATTGTAAGCGTGCAGATATACTCGCGCATGTGCTATAAAAGAAATAGGTGTAAATATGGACCAACTGATTTGTTTTCACACTCCAAATATTTTCTCCAACAGTTGAAAACATTTTCTACCATACGCCCCCATGATTTCTCCATACGTTCATCCATTTCTTAATAACAAATTATCAAAGTTGTTTTTTTCTCGAAAATCAAAGGTTTTTTGTCAGCATGTCATTCTCGTAATTAAAAAATGTCAAAGGCGTATTCGCTTATAGAAACGTTGTATTATATTATGTATTATAAGTAAATTTTTGTTTTTTTTTTGCTGTCACCCTCGTTGCCAGAACCACCTATACCGATTGGCCCTGCAGCAACGGCAGCCCTTTGTTTCCATAATAACAACTTAATAGTTTATCGGGATCTGCCAACAAAAATTGTATTAGAAGTATATTATTTCTTTTTTCATTTCAGATCGTCCTAGTTGCCAGAATCACCTACACCTCAAATTATTCAAATAATAATACCTCCATTATTTATCAATATCTTTTAACAAAAAAAGCTCAAACTCTACGCGACTACGTATCAATCGTAGGGAAAATTCCGACCCCGTCGTCCCAATAGTCTCATCAGAAAAAAATATATAAAAGATCGACCTGTCTTCCGAGCTTATGCAGGCCCCTTGAAGAAAATTTGAAGGATCGTCCTTCAAAACAGCCACATATGTTGATAGCCAACATTGCCTAGATTTTTTCAAAAAGTCCTTCCCCATATATATCCACACATATTCATTCATATCCGTCATTATCGATGATGTCAGAGCTTCCCGAAGAATCCTCCGCCTGCAGTCTTGAGACCGTTGACGACCCCGCTCATCTCAATGATAAATCTACCAAAAGGGTCCCGTGCGTTGACGTTTATTAAAGGAGAAATGATTAACGAGCTCCGACGATCAGATACGAGACACTTAGCATTTCCGAATCAGTCATAGTGAGATGCGAGAGGACCCGCGCGGGTTTACAGATAAGCGAAGAGGTCCGAAGGAAACGCGAAATGACGTACGGCAGGTCGTATCGCGTATCGGAATCGAGCCCGAAGGGCACTTTTTCGCGGGCGTATATATTCGATTCGTGCATGTCCTATTACACGTTGAAATACACGTTGATCTTCTCTGACGGCTCGATCTTTTGTCCGGTGTCTCACGACTTCATTTATCTCACTTTCTTCGATTACTTTCTCCCTATTCGCTCTTACTCTTACTCATGTCAGTATATATCGCGTGCATTCACTGATATGTGCCGGCGGGTAAAGTGGTGCCGTCGCAACGGGCGATTATGATTTACGATCGCCGGCTTAGTCTCTAACAAAGTGCATCAATTACTCGTGTGTCTGCAGTGTCGTATTTGTAACAAACCGCCCCTTCTTGTTCGTCTCATTCTCTCGCTGCGTTTTGGCCTTTCGCTCTTTCTTTGTCGTTTTTCCCTTCCTGCTTGTCTCTTTTTGTTTCTCTCTCTCTCTCTCTCTCTCTCTCTCTCTCTCTCTCTCTCTCTCTCTCTCTCTCTCTCTCTCTCTCTCTCTCTCTCTCTCTCTCTCTCTCTCTCTCACATTACAGGGTGTCCCAGAAGTAACGTACGCCCTTCTAGCATCTGGGAGGAAAACAATTCTGAGACGAAAAGTTGTCAGTCATTTTTTCATCAGACGCATAGATAATTAATGATGAATGAAAATAAATAGCCAATCAGGTGTGCGCTACAGCGGAAAGCAACGCAGAGCGAAGGGATAGGGGAATGCGTTGTAATTGTGTGCGCCTGAAAATGTGTGCGGAGGGAAAATTCCGAAAGGATGTGTGCGGGTGCGCACACACACGCACGCGTGTGCGCACGGACACTTACACTAGGACACACACTTGCACACACACTTGCACACACACTTGCGCGCACACACACACACACACACACACACACACACACACACACACACACACACACACACACACACACACACACACACACACACTGGCACACACACACACACACTGGCACGCACACACACACACACACATACACACACACACACACACACACACACACACACACACACACACACACACGCACGCACGCACGCACGCACGCACGCACGCACGCACGCACACACACACACATATTTTCCCTCCGCACACATTTTCAGGCGCATGCAATTACAACGCATTCCCCTATCCCTCCCCTCTGCGCTGTCTTTCCGCTGTAGCGCGCGACTGATTCTATTAATCTAAAAAATTTTTTTCAACAAAAGTTTTTAGTTTTCAGCTGACAAATTTTTTGGCAATAAAACAAAGTTATGTTTCCGTTTGAAAAAAACATGTCAGCCTTTTTAACGCCGCCATTTTGAATTTTGGCTCCTCAAATAAATTTTTTTCAAACGTCCCCCTTCAATCCCTGGAAGTTTTGTTCCACACAATATTTCGTCCGAGCAATATTTTTCGAGAAAATTCAGGTGTAAGATTAAAATGGGATTAAAAGGGGTGGGTTATAGTGGACGTAACGGGTAACATTTTGAAGAGAGGACGAAATGAAAGTTTTCGGATTTTAACATTTTCGCCGAACAGAAAGTTTAAGGGGGTAAATTACATTCCATACATTTTCAACGATTTTTTCTGAAAATGAACGATTGTTGGGGAAAATAAATGGTGAATTCGTATTCAAGCGATAAAAATAGATTGATATAGGCTTATGAAAAAAAATGTTTAAGCTGAATTAGCGCATTTCGGCTGACAGTAAGTGTCTTCGATCAATCGTCTCACGTTTCTTCGCCGTTTCAATTTAAAACTCCGCCTTACGCGTATTATTTTCGCAACCGTTTGCTCTAAAAACTGCTGCTTGATTCGTCGAGCTACAATTAAAGGGTGCTTACCCCCTCAAGCTTGTTATCCGTTAAATGCAAAAATACGTAAACTTCAATTTTATCCCCCCTTCGAGGTATTCGCTATGCCATTTAATTTAATGCACTCCTTTTAAATTTGGTGTGAGAGAAAGAAGAATAAAGGGGTAGTTTAACTCTTAATTTTTCTGTTCAACGCACTCACATGAATTTTTTATTGCTTTGCATGAGAAGAATTTTCGTTGTTTTTTTCACTGACATCGGTCGAACTGAAAAATCAACCCTTGAAATATTTCACTGTAAGAGGTGGTTTCACCCATTAAAATAATTTTTACGCAGATAAAAAAATCGCATCTCACAGTTTTTAATGCTCTACCATATGAGTGAGTGTTAACAAAATCGAAGGTGGACACTAACGTGATGCTTCTTGTTAGTATAATACTGCTTTTGATTATGTTGATTCACTCTCTGATTCATGTAACTTTTTTCTGTTTTTACAAAAATTTTGTCGTTTTTGTGCGTAAAGTTCGTTTATGTTTATTCTTGTTCGCATAGATTCATATTATGTTGACGTTTATTCTTTTTTGCTGTATGAAATCTGACTGCAGGTAATTAGTAAGACGTCCAATTAAATATGTCGATCAATTAAGCTCTCCACATTTCACTCGGTTGGCCTTCCTTTCTCCTCCCCCCCCCTCTCTCGTTTGAGTATCGACAAAAAAGAACCACATTGTTTGACCACCGTCGAGATCGACGACTCTTTTTGTCGTTTTTCTAAATGGTAAAACATTCTGTTTCCTGTTTTTCGAGCGGATATTTTCTTGCTCTCAAATGCACTCCTCTTCTACCCATCTCGCTTTTTCCTCTTCCACTCGACTTCGTTCTGCAACCTTTTCAATTCGTTGCTGACAAACGCGTTGATCGATCAGCCCGGCAAGCCTAGGCAAGAAAAAGTTCCGAATTGCGATCGCGCCCTCGGATATAAAGTAAAATCGGGACGACCCTCGCTACCCCCTCGACCGTAAATTTCATCGTTTTTCCCCCCTCGTATAAATTCGCATGATGCGGTTTCTTGGCGTGTGTGTAACGCATGCGAGGCGAAACTCGCGAGTTAATTAATCACCGCCGGTGGAGCATTATTTATCTGTTGTGTACGAACGATGAGGGAAGCTCGAGAGACATCCAGCAAGGCAACGTATGTAGGCAGAAAGCCCTACAGCATATCCAATCTAGCGCAATCTCATTACTCACCGACGAGGTTTTCTCTCTCTCTCTCGCTCTCTCTCTCTCTCTCTCTCTCTCTCTCTCTCTCTCTCTCTCTCTCTCTCTCTCTCTCTCTCTCTCTCGCTCCCTTTCGCTTGTCCTGTCTTATCTGTATCTAACGTCTACCTCGTTGTTAATAATGTACTTGACAAATGGAGGTTCGTATCATCCGTTCTTATACCGATAGCTGTATTTATGGCCCGTACTTCGCGTGCGCGATTGCCGATAATCACGCGCTCTTATTGCTCGACGAATGTGAAATATTAATGCGGGCGAGATTACGGGCAAAAAAGAAACGGCCATTGGTCACGTGGACGCTTTGCTCGAGGTTATAATAGATCAGTGGAGAAAGCAACACTCGCTCCTATTTTCTTTGCGTCGCAGGACATTTCTTTCGGTCATACGACGATACAATTGTTTATTCTACTTTATGAAGGTACAAGTATATACGAGGTCAAAATCAAATTTGTACGGCTCATTCGTTGAGGACCGAATTTGCGAGTGATCGATGTACTTTGTTCTAATCACAAAAAGTTTTCTCTAAGCCATAAGGTTCACCGGTCAGGATCAAGATCAATGAGTGGTCATTTTATTTTGCATTTTTTTTCTTATTGGATGACTAATTTTTTACACATGAAGATATTGTTTATTCGATGTTTCAATAACGTGGAATGAACTTATGATAAATACAAACAGATGGTAAAATTTTTGGGTTATGAAACGATCGGATACATTCACTAACGAGATTACAGCTTCGTGCCCAAAAAACAGGTAGTTTTTAAATATCTTTTTCTGATGAGAGTATTAGGATGAGGCGGTCGGGATTTTACACACAATTAAAACATAGTCTTGCCAAGTATGAGTTTTTTTTTGAAAATTTTTGTTGAACAATGGAGTTTTTTTTATCGACATTCCGCTGTTGTGGCATGGCCAATGTGTGAAGGTTCCGACAACTAGCGTGATCTCAAATAGAACATAAAAAATGCCCTATCAGTATATCATTGTCAAAACCTTCGTATGATCGGGTACTATGATGTTTTTTTTTCGTGTTTGGAAACGGCAAGCTGTAGAAAAAAAAGTTTGATTTTCGACCAGAAAAAAGTACGTCAATAATTTGTTATTAACAAATGGATGAACATATAAAAAAATCGGCCTGTCAGACGATGAGAAATGTTGAAAAATACTTACACCGTTTCATCGAACTAGACTTACGCCGTTTTATGGAACACGGTTTCAAGAGAAACGCTAAAGAATGAAGGGTAGTAAGGACAGGGTGGTTTGCCGTAGGATCGTGGACGATCTGACCATATGCAAAAAATATTCAAAGTTCGGTCAACTTTTACAATTTTTACAAAATCCTTATTGCAAATTAAAATTAAAACTCCAGCCTATAAAACTACGCAATAAACATATTGGATTTTCGAAATTTCAAGCTTAGTAAGACTCCTTAAGTTTCGAGTACAGGGACAAGGCCGGAATCATAACAAACGCGGGTACAGGGACGTTTCTACCCACCACTATCCTTCCGACAAAGATTTATCATTTTCCAAATTACTTTATTCGTATAAGAATCAACCCCACAAGGCCCAGCTACATAATTCATTCCGACAGTTCCGTTGCTCCCCAAAGGGCGAACTTTTTTCCAGTTCTTCTTCATCCGCCACAGAGATTTAATTCGCATGGGATACAAGAACGTGATTTGCTCCGTCAGACGAAGAGTTACGATTTATTCCAACCGGAGGTGCCAATGGCAGCAGGACCGATCGCACTTTTAATCGAACGTCGCTGCTTCAAAGTACCTCTCTAGACTTTCGTCCCTGCTCTCTTACCCCCTCGATCGGTCGTCCGGTGATTGGCAGTCTCTAGGCCATCTCTCGTACACAGTGTGTTCGGCTGTGCCGATTAATCTTTTTTTTTTCGTTCGATTTTGGACAATTGTACAATCGTCGATTGATTGTGTGTGCATCGATATACATTCAGAGCGGATATCCATACATGCATACCAGAGTGGCCCAAATTTGACCTCTATTTTTTCTCACCATCCAATTATCTTCTTTAAAGAATTTAAAAAATTGTCGCGAAATCGGCGAGCGGTCAAAAAATATTTAGAGGTCGTTCAAGCCTCCCAAAAAATACAAGTTTTCATAAAAAATGGATTTTTTTTTCGTTCAATTGTCACCCATCAATTTTACGCTTTATCATTTTTACATTAAGCTCGGGAAAGCTCTAGCCGGTCAATGAATATTCAGTGGTCGCTCAAACCTTCGAATTTTCAAATTGTCGAGAATTATTTTTCTCTGCTCACTCATAAATATAATACTTTGTAACATTTTCAAAACAATAAATGCTTTTTTTTTCTTCAGAAACGGTTTTTGTTAATTTACCCCACACTTCTCACCCGATAAAGCTTCAACCCTTTGCCGCATAGTGTAACACTGGTGTTACACCTAATTCAATTCAGACTTTGACGATTCAAAAGTGTTTTTTAATTAAATATAGCAGATGTGAATGCGTTTCATGGTTTCTAGGACTTCAATAGCTACTAAAACATACCTATGGCATTTTTTTTCACGTAGCGGGTGTTATCAATAACAAAAGTGCGAAAAAACGTGCACGTAAAGAAAAATGTATGCTCCAAAGGGTTAAATAATTAATTTATGAGAACAAAGATTATAATTCTTAGGTTAGTAGTGTGAGGTAACTGTGAAAAATCTGTTTCTAAAGAAAAACGATTAATTGTTTGGAAAATTTCACAAAGCGTCAAATTCATGAGAGACATGAATAAATAAAAATTGGCGAAAATTGGAAATTTCGAAGCCTTGAGCGATCACTAAATATTCATTGACCGGCTAGAGCTTTCGCGAGGTTAATTTAAAAATTACAAAGTTCATGGGTGAGAAGTGAACGAAAAAAAATCGATTTTTAAATGAAAATTTGAATTTTTGGAAGGCCTGAGCGACCTCTAAATAATTTTTGACCGCCCGCAGATTTCGCGACAATTTTTTTCTCTGCTTTTGGTTTTTTTCGCATGCCATTTGTACAAATTATAACCTTCTTAACCCGTTAAAAAAAATACTTTTGGTTATTTGTTTTATCTAGAAAAGTCTTTTTTAAACCTTAAATGTTAAGGAATCTTTATGAAAAAAGATCTTATGCAGAATTTCCCTGCAAACCAATTCGAACATCTGTCTTTGATAGCCTGCGGCGTACAAAAAATCTACTACGCATATCGTGCCAATCACTTTAAAAAGTTGCTTAGTTATTGTCGATTCGTATCATTTGTAGAAATGACATACGAAAAACCAAAAGCGGATGATTTTTTTCACAAAATAACATAAAGCCCAAAATGTCGAAAACCGCGGGACTTTTGCTAAACTTAAATTCCAGCATATAGTAGGACATGCTCTGACCTATCGACAGTTTCAGGATTATTTGTTCATAACAGGACGCCCTGTATAGTGGTATCGGTTGGTAGAGTCCGGCAACAGAGTTTGGGAAACGAAAAGTAGACGCCTCGGCGTATACGAACGCCGTATAAGTGTGTCGTTTGTTCCAGTACACCGTGTAATCCCTAACATCCCGATTTTCGTTGCAGGAAAGGGTCCTGGATATATATAGGCAAAGGTGAAAGAGACTCGGGATATTGCTGACCGTTTGTCTCTCGTCGTGTGCACACCGGAGTCTCGACGAGTCGAGTCGAATGGTCGCGCAATATCGGCCGGCACTCTTGTTCATCCCCTTTTTCTTTGTCTTTTCCGCCCTCTCCTCTCGGCTTTCTTTCTCTTTCCACCAACCCTGCCACGTTTTGTACTTCCTCTTTTTCATGCCTCTCTCTCTCTCTCTCTCTCTCTCTCTCTCTCTCTCTCTCTCTATATATATATATATATATATATATATATATATATATATATATATATATATATATATATATATATATATATATAGAGAGAGAGAGAGAGAGATATGGGGCATTCCAAATTATTTTAAATAAAAAATCATTTTTTTCGCCATTTCAGCACAAATAAGAAATAAACCGTTTCAGGCCTGACGAAACCGAATGGGCCGAATCGTAAAATCATAAATAGCATTATTGGAGATTAAAATGATAGAAAATATTCGAAAAAAATATGATTTATTCGAAAAAAATAGAAGGAGAAATGGGCCCATAATGAGACTAGTCTCAAAAATTATAGAATGAGTCACTCTATTCTAGGGAATTTTTTGAAAAAAAATAAAAACAGGCAATCATTTTAAAAAATAGCTTTCACTTTAGAAGCAAAACAAACGTTGACATTTATAACTTTTTCATCTTTTTCAACGAAAGTATGCTTTAAAATAAAAAAATTGTATAGTGACATTTGTCGATATCTCAATTAGTTCAGGAGTTATCAGCGTTGAAACGTTTACAAAACTTCCGAAATCGACATTTAAAAAAATTATAACTCCTAAAAGAGAAGGGACAAAAATTTAAAAATTGGTGTGGATATTCCTTGCATGGGGTACATTTACAAAAAAAAACAGGAAAGCCAAACATTGTCGGGGTCATGGGCTAGGTGAAATGTCGTGGAATGTCCCCTACATAGGGGGACATACATGTATATATACATACGTATGGTCATGTGTGTGTGTGTGTAGAAAGAGAGAGAAAGAGAGATCAGGATGGTCCGCCGTAGATTCTGATTGCATTGGGGGTTTCACGACCACCGGGTGGACATACTTCACGTGCGAAAGGTCCAATTTTATTTCTCGACCTCTCGTCGAGAAAGGATGAGAGGGACGGTAGAAAGAAAAGAGGGAGATAGATAGCCGCGCCATTGAACCTCGACATCTATGGGTGCACGAACTCGAAGGTGAGAGCGTATGAACACCACCCTCAAGCACTTTGGGGCTGCGAGCATGACGACGTGGCAAAGAGGGCGGAGGTGGTCGAATGATCGGTTGTGACATTCGTGTTGCGGTCGACGTATGTTCTCCTGTATTATACATCTATGTTTAAAAAGCGGAATCGATCGAGTAAGATTGATGACGCAGGGCGCACTGTTTATCAGAGGACGGTATAACTCTTGTTCGCACAATACTATACTCATTTTTCATTCATTTTTATTACGTGGGAAAAGGTATTTTTAAAAATAATTATCGAATTGAACGGTCTCTTTACGAAATAAGGAGTAATAAGGAGATTGATGAGAACAAGAACACTAAACATTATTTCTATGCTTGCAAAAATGTCATCGTGGGGTTGTTGTACACGCGGATTTAAGGCAGCACACCACTACGACGGGTGAAAAAAATGGATTTTTTTGCGTTTTCTCAAAGGATATATATATTGAAGAATTTACGAAAAAAATTCAAGTTCAAATATTGGAAAAAGATCAAGACACAGACGATTTAGTGAGAGCGGGTGTGCAACGATTTACGTACACTTAAGGCGTTACCCCCACTTGTAGCGCAAAAAGGCCTTTTTCATGAATTTTTTTTAAAGAAAACTACAAACCTTTTTTAATCGATCAATATACCATCTTAAAGAACACATCTTGAAGAACTTTCAGTAATTTTTTTATTGAAAAATATTACATTGTTTAGTGGCAAATGGCCGTCAATGAAATAATGTTTTTATATACACGGTTTGCGGTGACCAACATTGCGGCGAAGTGGATCATCTGAAAAAAAAATGCGGATGGATTTAGTCAAATATAAGTATAAACTAGTCTTTAATCGAAGGATTTTAAAAAATATTCATTTTTCACAAAATGGCGGACAGTCAAAGTTAATGGTTCGATTTTAACGAAAAAAAACGGCCGTTTTTTGGCTATAAAACGGCCATTTGTTTCGAAAAAAAAAAATCGAACGATTAAAGACTACACTTTTATGTATTAAATAAGCCTGCAAAAATTCAAGAAGATCGGTTCATTAGTGTTCGAGTAATCTTGGTCACCGACTTCAGAAATGCCATTTTGAGAAAAACGCGTTTAAAGTTTCAATTTCAGTTCACACGAAGAAAATATTTTTTTTTGTAAACTTACATAGAGTCATCTATTCCGGACATCAAAAAAAAACTGCACTTCAAATTGCACTTCAAAAAAATGCAATAAAAAAAAATCGATTTTTTCAAAATCGCAAGTGGGGTACCCCTTAAACTTTCAAGCGCGTTTTTCAAGAAATGACTTTTCTCGATCTGGCCGGAATCATAATTCTAGCTATAATTGTCCGATTCTCAATTTAAAAAACCAAAATTTCGCCAAAATGACACTTTTTTTAACACCCGCTATTTCGTGAATGTTTTTTTTTTCGAAAAATGGCTACCCACACCGAGAACTACATTTATCGACTTTATGGAACTTTTTTATTTTAATTTTTCAGATCAACCATTGTCAAGTTATTGATCCAGCCGATGAACCACATTTTTTATACACAGGGTCTATTATACCTCAATAATGTTGTTAATTTTCAATTTCTTTTTAATAAAAATTTCTAGCAAATAAGTTCAATGTATGCCTTATAACATACCTTTTTTCCAAACACCACGCAAATAATGTAGTAGACAAAAATCGGAAACACGATATTTTTGGCCCGTCACAGTGGTACCTGTGACAGGCTGATGATATGGGATATGACGGGATACGATGATACATTTTTTACCAAAATTAGGTATTTAAAAAAGTATCATCTGCAGAACACTCTGTGATTTTTTTTTGGAAAAATATTTAATTATTATTGATTCTGAACCAGGTAGTCTAATATAAAAAAAATCGATCAGATTTCGTTAGTATACAAGTTTATCCTATAATTGATCGAAGGAATTTCCGGAATATCAAACAGAAAAAAAAATGGAGCGCATTCAAGGTGAGAATCTTTATTTTCGCGAAAAATTGACATTTTTCGCTCACCAAATCGAAAGTATGCATCGAAAAAAATTCTTCGATCAAACACTATATTTTTACATCTAGAAAAAGCCCAAACATTTTCAAGAATATCGTTGCGGTAGTTTTCGAGATATTTTACTCCCTTCAAAAACGTATTTTCGAGAAAATAGCGTTTAAAGTTTCGAACGGAGCTCCGAGCGTTCCGACGGGCGTCAACATGACAGCCTACAAATCTGTCAATGTTAATCCAATGACCTTGAAATTTTCAGGGAACATTTATAATATGATATATTGCCAAAATATATTGTTTTTGTTGAAAAAGTGATTTTTCCACTTTTACAACTAGACATAACCCCTTAATGGAGCACACGTGTCTCCGTGAGGCGGAAAACAAGGCTGATTATTATCGGAGTTTTCCGTTATAAAAATCGTTGTTTGCCCCGCGTCTTCTTATATACATACACATACACACACCCACACACACATGCCTAACGTCGTGAAATATTCAACTTGTAAACGCATCGCTATTATCCTACATTCGTACGGGCATTTTGCGAAACGTCTGCAACTGAATTATCAACGAGACGTGTCGTAATTACTATCGCATACATGCTGGGCGCGCTCGGCTTGCATATTTTATCGGTGTCCGGTGCGGACAATGCAGATCGAGGCGTATAAATATTTATAATCCTCGGAACATATATGAGCGTCGTGCTTAGTCGCATCTACATATATACGTACGCATAAGCACTGTATCGAGCTGTACATTATTAACGCGATCATACGCGCGGTCTGCGCGGTGGTAAATCGACCGATTTCTCGTAACCAGAACTTTCCATGCGATTGATTTTTTTTTGTAATTTTTTCTCTTCGATCATTTCGCCAATGTATCGATGAGGATTATCGAAAGCAACGTGCGTCTTTCAACTTGTGTATTCCTTTAGCCTCCGGCGAGACTGCAACAGCTTGAAATTTCAAAAACACGATTTTTTTATTGCATGGTTTCATAGCCTAGGGTCGTAACTTTAATTTGCAACAAAAGTTTTTGAAAAAATTGAATTTACCGAATTATGCCAATTTTTGTATTAAAAAAATAACGTTTGTTATATAGTTTTAAAAAAATCCGTTTTTTTAGCTCACGACGTACTAATAATCACATCACCAATATATATATATATATATATATATATATATAAAGAATAAAGTCAGATAATAATTAAAAGAATAAAGTCAGATCGTAAGTGTATCTCATGATCCTGCTGAACATTTTTTTAAATCAGTTCAAAACCATTGAAAATCCCGTTTTCTCATCAATTCCAAATCATCTTAGATTCGAATGGCCCGTGTGCGTACTTTTTTGCATTTTTCTCGAAACTATGTTTTTTTGAACGGTGTAAGTCGTATCTTGAAATCTGTTCGTATGCTCCACTTCAAATTCAGACAGAGCATGCCTTATAACATTTTCTATCGCACAATTAGACGATTTTTTATATGCTTATCCATTTGTCAATATCAAATAATGGAACTTTTAGTTTTCGGTCGAGAATCGAATGTTTTTTTTTATGCAGTTTGCCATTTTAATTAATTTTAAAATTCCCGAAGGTATCCGGTCATACAAAAGTTTATTATTATATGTACTAAAAGTACTTTTTTTTTACATTTCAGATTACTTCAGGTGCCATAACCGCGTACACCGATCGGTCATGCACCAACGGCGGCACATGGTTTAAATAATAATAACTCCAATGTTCGTCTATAATCTTCAATAAAAAAAATCACCCTTGTCAAGACTACGTATTAATTGTATGTAAAATCCCGACCTCGTCATCTCAATACTCTCATCAGAAAAAAATGGTAAAAATTGACCTGCTTTTTGGGCCCCAAGATTTTGCTCGCCCGTTAATTCTTTCGAGACACACATAACAGGTTCACACTTTTTAAGTATCTTTCAAAACCGGCAATAACGGTTGTATAATACGCGATGGGAGGAAAGTCTCCTCGGCAGATTGTTTTTCGTCCTCAAGCTTGTACCAAGCGCGGTGTTCCTGGCTCTGGCGCTCTTTGTACTGCTTCACGTAACAAGCAGCGAGCCTTTTACATTCTATTTTGTTCTTTTACCTTTCATACTGTATATACATATATACAAATGTATTGTTTTTTTTCTCGTGCTTCTTTCAACCGAAAGTTAAAGTGAATTGTTTCCTGCGTTCGCAGAGCCCATTACTGGGGCTTAACATTCAAGCTCAAGAGAGGTATAAACATAGCTCAGAGCCAGAGAGAAAAGAGGAAAGGGGAGGGATACGTAGCCCATGTAGTACGGTGATCATTACAAGAGAACGTTGCCCAACTCGCGTTAAAAGGACCTCTTGTATATCCTCCGCGTCGTGTACCACAAACTCCCATCACACACACACACACACACACACACACACACACACACACACACACACACACACACACACACACACACACACACACACACACACGCGCTCGCGCGCGCGCGCGGGCACACCCTCACACCCACACCTTCACACAGCCTCGCACCTACAACCTCTCTCTCACACAACCACCCACCCACACACACGCACGCACACGCTCACAGACACACCCACCCACCCACCCACACACTCACACACACACACACACACACACACACACACACACACACACACACACACACACACACACACACAAACAAGAGCACACACCTTCACCCCCACACACACATCCATATATGCACCCTCTCACACACACACACACACACACACACACACACACACACACACAAACAAGAGCACACACCTTCACCCCCACACACACATCCACATATGCACCCTCACACACACACACACACACACACACACACACACACACACACACACACACACACACACACACACACACACACACACACACAAGCGCACACACACACACCCACATATGCACCCTCACACCCACACACACCCACCCACATATGCACAGTCACACCCACATATGCACCTTCACACCCACGCACATACCCACATATGCACCTTCACATATGCACCTTCACATCCACACACACACCCGCATATGCACCCTCAGTACAATTGAGTTTCCTGTTCCTGACTCTCACTCTGCTTCTCTTTCAGGATTTCGTCGCCATTTTCTTTCCACGCTCTGGCAAACTTGTTCACGATTTGCATATTTACGACTGCGATCTTTTCCATCTACCATCTCCCTCTTTCTCTTGCACACGACGATTCCTCGTTTGTTCGTTCCATTCGTACACAATGAACAGTCTCGTCGGGTCCTTTTCTCGTTATTCGTCTACGGAGACCGATCGACGTAAAATACCGCCGCGACTATACAGAATCGAGGGAGTGTTGCTTGCGTGTGTGTGTGTGTGTGTGTGTGTGTGTGTGTGTGTGTGTGTGTGTGTGTGTGTGTGTGTGTGTGTATGGGTGCTGCCTCTCTTTCCCTACCCTCGAACGATGTTCATACCGGTCGGGTGTGAGAGGTCGTAACGTCGGGGACGTTTCTCTTCCATCCCGATGCGGAATAATCATCCAAGAGCAGGCTCATTCGATCGTCCAAGGGAAATGGCAAGTAAATCATATATCCTGGTCGGATCCCCACCGTAATCGTGCAATATCCCCGTTATCGACCTTGTTCCTCCGTCCATATAACTATGTACGTATTTCCTCGTGTGGCCGGATGTTCACGCAATGGGATGTCAGCCATTTACGACCGTCCATTTTGTGGTCTCACCGCGCATTGTTGGACCGTACGGCCTCGACTGTAGTCCGTTCTATATGGCTGTTCACTTCCGATCGAGAGGAAAGGCGTGGTCGCGTGTGCGGTCCGAGCCGTCGTTCCAGACTTCGTAAAGCGTTTTCTGACGGATCGCGTTGTGACGTAGCGGTTTTACTGCTGGTACGTCACAGAGAGTAACAGAGACACGAAAAATGCTCCCCGATCGGGATCAGCTTTCCTGATCCTGATCCTGATTCAGTGCCCGAATCTGGAGTAAGCCGGACAGAAATTGTCGCGGGGATCCAATTGGACTGCCACACGTGTTAGCACTTTCTGATGGGGATCCAATGGGTCGTCGCATTGGATTTCTGTACTAAAACGTCACACTTGAAGGGGAACTAGGGCGAAAACGAAGGTGCGGAGTAAGGTGAATGACAAGCTTAGATATTACTGAACGGTGTGACGAGCACGGTGCTCCCGTTGACGTTTAAAAGCACCAACTGTGCAGGAAGTACGCGTCTCGATTTAAGGCCGTATATACGCGAAAATTTTCAAAATTTTTCATATTTCAATGATTTTTATCCCATTAGCCTGAACGGTCAGGAATATTTTAAGCTTCACAGAATTCAAAAATTTCAAAAATTCCAAAAATAAGGTAAGATTGCATTTACAATAGAATACCGCGCGGCGCGCCCGACCGCCAACTTCAAAGCCGTTTTTCCACGATTCACTTTTTTGAACCTTGTGAAAGTTCTAACTCTTGAACGAAGGCTCAGATCGCTTTGAAATTTTCACAACATATTCTTGGTATCATCACCTATCGTGTGAACCACGGAAACAAAAATGTCAATGACACAAAAAATATATAAAAAATAAAATACCGACAGAAAATTGAGTAAAAAAATTAAGTTTCGAATTTTTATTATAATAATTTTTTTAAATAATATTGTTGGTTCACACTGAAGATACATTCATTATGCAATTATAAATATGTTCATTTTTTTCAGACACCCACATAGATGTCGAGAACATTCACCATCAACGTGCGCGTAAAAAAATACATTGCTTTATTATGTTATATCTTCGCCATTTATTGATATTTTTGATTTTTTTACACACACTTGACCATGTGCGTAAATGATCTGTAAAAAAATGTTGTCAATGTATGGGTAATTTTTTTTAACCGCTTCTAGAAAAGTACCTTCGAAAATAGGCGAAATCGCGTATGTAAGGCCTTAAGGCGTTACCCCCACTTGCAGCGCAAAAAAAAGGCCTTTTTCATGATTTTTTTTAAAGAAAACTACAAAACTTTTTTAATCGATCCATATTACCATCTTAAAGAACACATCTTGAAGAACTTTCAGTAATTTTTTTATTGAAAAGTATTACATTGTTTAGTGGCAAATGGCCGTCAATGAAATAATGTTTTTATATACACGGTTTGCGGTGACCAACATTGCGGCGAAGTGGATCATCTGAAAAAAAAAATGCGGATGGATTTAGTCAAATATAAGTATAAACTAGTCTTTAGTCGAAGGATTTTAAAAAATATTCATTTTTCACAAAATGGCGGACGGTCAAAGTTAATGGTTCGATTTTAACGAAAAAAAACGGCCGTTTTTTGGCTATAAAACGGCCATTTTTTTCGAAAAAAAAAAATCGAACGATTAAAGACTACATTTTTATGTATTAAATAAGCCTGCAAAATTTTAAGAAGATCGGTTCATTAGTGTTCGAGTAATCTTGGTCACCGACTTCAGAAATACCATTTTGAGAAAAATGCGTTTAAAGTTTCAATTTCAGTTTACACGAAGAAAATATTTTTTTTTGTAAACTTACATAGAGTCGTCTATTCCGGGCCCATACAGAAGTATGGGCCCGGATACTTATACTTCAAAAAAATGCAATAAAAAAAATCGATTTTTTCAAAATCGCAAGTGGGGGTAACCCCTTAAATCGAAGTTTCCATGTGAAAAATAAGAGGTTATGTGCATCTATCGACTGATAAGGCAGTTATAGGGCAAGCCTATTTATGGCCAAATCAGGAAAAGCCTTATAGTATGGCCTCACCTGGGAAAGCCTTGGTAGGGACTTATCGGGGAAAGCCTTGGTAGGGACTTATCGGGGAAAGCCTCAGCAGAAACTTATCAGGGACGGCCTTTGTAGGGCCATTTTAATATTGCCCGATTTAGGGCCTAAATACTTCCGGCCCCATCGGGGCCTGATCCTGATCAGGCTAACCTTAAAAGTTTCTACCCGGGTGGCTGTAGAAGACTGGTTTAGTTTAATTCTAGTTGGGTGAGATAAAACTTATAATATAAAGGTAATTTAACTTGTAAGTTCAGTTTATGTTGCATAGCTATGATTAATATATATATATAAAGGTGTTGTAAACTCGAGCAAACTTTTGTTTACATTTACCTAATTTATCTATAATATTAAAAAATCACAAAATAGGGGCAAGATGATCCGGGGGTTTCCAAGACGATCCTTATGTAAGGTTAAAAAAAATATATTTTCATCGACGCCCTAATATATTTAATATTTCGAATATGCCAATCGTAAGATAGATATTTCATCATTTCATCACTAAGTTGATTATCTTTGAAATTACGAGCATTCTCCCGTAGGGGGATTATCTCGTATACCTTTCCCCTAATGTTGTATGATACGAACGCCTCATGATGTAATGTTCTTCTGGCAATATGTACAAGAAAAGTTAACAGGCCACAACACCCCCGGCGGGCTGCGAGTTGGCCACCCATGAGTTAAAAGATAATATCGATTTTCTAAACGAAATTATTTAATTTTTTGTAAAGTTTACCATCGTTTCGGTTCACTTGAGTTGCTGATGGCACTAATTATTGATAGCAGGTGTGTAAGTATGAAACCGGAATTTGCCCATAGGTGGCGCTAGATGTCGATGCAGTTACCGACACATCACGTCAGCGGTGTCTTGTTATTGTATTGATATCCGACAAAGATTTCCAACTCACAATAACACGAGTTTCATTCAGTAGCATTAGTTTATTAGAGGTAAACATGTCGAGTTTTGTGCCAACAAATTACGATTTGCGGACAGCACTACTTTTCTGTTTTCATCTGAAGAAAACCGCAGCCGAATCGCATCGAATGCTTGTGGAGGCGTTTGGTGAGCATGCTCTCGGTAAAACACAGTGTTTCGAGTGGTTCAAACGGTTCAAAAGTGGCGATTTTGACGTGAGGAACGAAGAACGTGGAAGACCACCGAAAAAGTTTGAAGACGCTGACCTGCAAGCCTTGTTGGACGAAGACGACGCTCAAACACAACAACAACTGGCGGATCAGTTAAAGGTGACCCGAGAAGCCATCTCCCTTCGGTTGAAAGCCATGGGATAGATACAAAATGTGGGGAAATGGGTTCCACATGAACTCAACGAAAGACAGCAGGAAAACCGCAAAACATCATGCGAAATGCTGCTCGCCAGGTTCAAAAGAAAGTCATTTCTCCATCGAATTGTGACTGGCGATGAAAAGTGGATATATTTCGAGAATCCTAAGCGCAAAAAGTCATGGGTTACTCGGGGTGAACCATCAACATCGATGGCAAGACTAAACCGCTACGGACGAAAGACAATGCTGTGTGTTTGGTGGGATCAGAAGGGCGTAATCTACTACGAGCTGCTGAAACCTGGGGAAACTGTCAATACTCAACGCTACCGACAACAAATGACCGATTTGGATCGAGTTTTGCGTGAAAAACGACCAGAATACCAATAAAGACAACACAAGGTGATTTTGCTGCATGACAATGCACCAGCACACAAAGCAAAACAGGTCCAGGAAACGATAGAGTCGTTCCGTTGGGAGATTCTTCAGCACGCGCCTTACTCACCGGACCTTGCCCCATCCGATTACTACTTGTTTGCATCGATGGGACACGCACTTGCTGAGCAGCGCTTTACTTCTTACGAAGATGTACGAAAATGGCTCGATGACTGGTTTGCCTCAAAAGAGCAACAGTTCTTTTGGCGCGGAATCCACAAATTGCCAGAAAGATGCGAAAAATGTATAGATAGCGACGGACAATACTTTGAATAAGTTATTTTGTATCATATCATTACAATAAACGTGTTTTTTCTGTACAAAAATTCCGGTTTCATACTTACACACCTGGTATAAGGGGCCGTGAGCGCATGAATCGTGTGCTGGTATTGAGAATGAAACCATTTTTTATGCGAAAGATGCCAATAATTCTGTCTCTTCATGCTCCCAACGTCGTCCCATCTTGTCCCGCGTGTGAAGTAAGATGGGAAAAACGAATATTTAAAGGGTTACCCCCACTTGCGATTTTGAAAAAATCGATTTTTTTTATTGCATTTTTTTGAAGTATAAGTATCCGGGCCCATACTTCTGTATGGGCCCGAAATAAATGACTCTATGTAAGTTTACAAAAAAAACATATTTTCTTCGTGTAAACTGAAATTGAAACTTTAAACGCGTTTTTCTCAAAATGGCATTTCTGAAGTCGGTGACCAAGATTACTCGAACACTAATGAACCGATCTTCTTGAAATTTTGCAGGCTTATTTAAGGAGGTACACCAGCTTCATACAATGTTGCCATGCTAAACCATGGTCAAATTTCAAAATGGTGATATTTCAATAAAATTTGGTGAGTATATTCTTTAGTATTATATATGTCAATACAATTTTTTTCAGATTTTTTCATTGTGCCGTTATCGAATAATTGAACATTGAAGTTCACGTGTATAAGCATAGGGTTTTTATAGATATAGGTATATATTCCGGGTATAAGAATAAACGCTTGTGAATTATTTGTAACAAAACGGCACAACCAAAAAATCTGAAAAAATTTGTATCTACATGAATAATACTAAAGAATATATTCACCAAATTTTATTGATCTATCACCATTTTGCTGAAGCTAGTGTACCTCCTTAATACATAAAAATGTAGTCTTTAATCGTTCGATTTTTTTTTAGAAAAAAATGGCCGCTTTGTAGCCAAAAAACGGCCGTTTTTTTCGTTAAAATCGAACCATTAACTTTGACTGTCCGTCATTTTGTGAAAAATGAATATTTTTTAAAATCCTTCGATTAAAGACTAGTTTATACTTATATTTGACTAAATCCATCCGCATTTTTTTTTCAGATGATCCACTTCGCCGCAATGTTGGTCACCGCAAACCGTGCATATAAAAACATTATTTCATTGACGGCCATTTGCCACTAAACAATGTAATATTTTTCAATAAAAAAATTACTGAAAGTTCTTCAAGATGTGTTCTTTAAGATGGTATATTGATCGATTAAAAAAGTTTTGTAGTTTTCTTTAAAAAAATTCATGAAAAAGGCCTTTTTTGCGCTACAAGTGGGGGTAACGCCGTAATTGAAAATATATATAGTTTATCTTTACAATCAGAAAGGCTGATTTTTTGTTTTCAAAATTGAAAGATTAATAAACGTTGATTGGTTGGAAAGAATAATTAAAGTTGACTAATTCACATGTATTGTTTTATTTGGACACGACCTTGGCGTTCTCATCATGCCCCTACTTCCCTTATATTGGATTCTGAACGGGATTCCCCATTGGAATCGAATTTGAATTGTAAAGGATTCCCACATCATCACTCTTTCTTTTATTTTTTTGAAGATCCGAAAAATTCCGGTTTTCGATATTCGAATTAAAAATTCTCAAACAGCGTCAAACGGGAAATAGCGCGGAAAGTTGGATTCCAAAATGTGGAAGTCCCTACGTGCAGTGTCCCTGTTAAATCCCTATAGGGATGTCGTAGGACCTGGAGACTTCCAACAAAATCCACCCACACGCTAAGAAAAATACTCATTCGAGATTCCAAAAAGTGCACCGATTTAAAAAAAAGGGCGTCCACCAATCCAAGAAGCGAAAAAACGCCGCGGCGATGCGGTCACGTCTACGTCGTGTGTCACCTAGACGCTCTTCTTCTAAAGAGCAACGTCTCGCGCGTTCCACCGTGCGCGCCCACGAGCTCCCGTATCGCACCAAATGAAATCATAATTCTCTCTTAGGGAGCGGCGATAGTACGGCGTTATTTAGCCGGCACGCACGTAATTACGCGCTCCGCACGTTTGCTCTCGCGCACCGTACACCGGAATGAAAAACCCGAAGCAATTTACGAGCGTCGCCTCGTGTCCTCGTACGTGTGCGTGTGCGTATGCTCTCTCTCACTCTCTGGCGAGAGCCGAGAGAGCCGAGCAGGCCCGCGTGCGTTGCACTTTTGTTATTTATACGACTGAGAATCCGGTTTCAGCTGTACAGGCATATTGTGTGCGTGTATTTCTGTATGTGTGTCTAGGTACACGTATTTATGCATGTACGATGGAATGTTTATATATATATATATATATATATATATATATATATATATATATATTAGGTGTACAACTTAATTCGGTCCGTTTTCAAAAGATGGCTCTAGGTGCTATAAATGGTTGGCGGCAACAGCTGATTTTTGCTGTATCGTGAAGTATCAACATCTCTTAACCAAATATCGTTTACAGACCTTTGAGTTTTGCGCATCTAGTCTAATTTTTACTGCAGTGAAAATGTCGAATTTCGTCCCAAATAAGCACCATTTGCGGGAAGTGTTGATTTTCTGTTTCAATTGGAAGAAAAGTGCAGCTGAAGCCCACCGAATGCTTGTAGAACCATCACGGGAGACTTCCACAGGCAACAATTGATCCGTTTAAAGCGAGGTATAGCCGAAAAACGTCCAGAATATGCGACCAGACACGAGTCCATAATCTTTCAACATGACAACGCTCGGCCTCACGTTGCTATTGTGGTTAAAAACTATTTGGAAAATAGCGGGTGGGAAATTCTGGCTCACCCGCCTTATAGCCCAGACCTTGCCCCTTCCGACTACCATTTGTTTCGATCGATGCAGAACGCTTTGACTGGAATACGCTTCACGTCACAACAGGGTATCAAAAATTGGCTCGATTCATTCTTGGCTTCAAAAGATGAACGCTTCTTCCGCGACGGAATTCATAAATTACCAGAAAGATGGGGAAAAGTAGTGGCTAGCGATGGACAATATTTTGATTAATGTATTAATTCATTTTATCATTCAAATAAGTGCGTATTTTAAGCAAAAAAACGGACCGAATTAAGTTGTACACCCAATATATATATATATATATATATATATATATATATATATATATATTGTGACGTGATTTCTTTGAAACCGCGTCACAAGAGCGGCTACCGATCACGTGGTTTACGTGCATATGCCAGAGTCGCTACCGTAACGCGTGCCAAGGGTCTTTCTCCTCCCGTGCTCCGTTTGTTTTGTTAATATTGGCGATTCCGTTTCCGTTCGGTTGGCGAGCGGAACTCGGTCGAGTGGCGTGGCGCTCAACGCATCGAGCAATCCCGACCGAGGGAAGCTGCCAACGAGATCGCTCTGGGCAATCGGCGTACGCCCGGCTGAGATGCCGGCGCCCCACGGTGTGGTGCATCGTGTTGGAGAGCGGGCCGTTTACGTTACGGGCGGAAGCTGGAGCTTTTCGCGCCGCGCTACTGAAAAGAAGCATTGCCCGCTCTTGCACGATGGCCCGGGGATGCGATCCCAGAGAATCTCACTGCTACCGTTGGAGAGAGTCACCCGGTATGTTCCCGATCCGATCTCGAGGTAACTCGGGCAGAGATGACGGCTACCGAATTAAAATATTATTTCAATAATATTTCAGCTCCCGATTTTGGCGTAAGAGCTAAGTTTCGCTTAAACCGGCGATTTCGCACGGTTGGATCCCGCGAGCGTGTTGACAGTTTTTCTGTTAACGCGCTCTGTCTCGCTCTCGAATAATCCCTCGCGCGCCGGTCTTGGTCGCGCGAGGTAGAGAAAATTACGAATTTTCAGGTGAGACAGTAGAGTCTCCCGAAGTGCGCCTGATTCCGAATTTGACGTTCTCGTGAGAGTTGTCGATGGGACGGCGAGCCACGAGCTTCGCGATCGAGAGACGGGTCGTGTCTCTCTCGCGCTCGTGACGTCGCGCCGTAGTTCCCGTTCTAGAGACACGTCGTCGTGCCCTCTCGCTCCCGCGCGTACGACGTTTTCCTCCGCTTTCGTGTTCGCGTTGAGTGCGTTGACGTAACCAGATCCCGGGTGGTTAATCCACCGGCTCCCGCACCACAACAAAAAACCTAATTGTGTTTTATTAGTGACGTTTCCGTCATCGCGGAAACGACCGATCCCGTAAGATTGAGACTACTCCCCGGTGAATCCCGACCCCTCTACCACATTCCACAGCCTGAGCGGCCGTGCAGTACCGCAACCGTCCTCCCCCGCGCAAGTGCATCCAGGTTAGTCCGGTTAGACGGTTCCGGCGACAAAAAAACCGAGGAGAGCTCCAGTCTCCGAACCCGGTTAAGATTCCGGGGGAACCAAAAATCTAGGAGGGCTCCAGCCTCCGCCTGGCGGGTCGGGTTTGATCACCCCGACCCCAGTTTAGTCCGGTTGAGAAATCCGGCGAAATAAAATTCTCTGGCGCCCCGGGTATTGCGGATGCACGCGCACGGGAGGAACGGCCGAAGGTGACGGTTTCCCGCACCAGATCCCGATTGGAGCTCTCGTTTTCGCGTAGAGAAAATATCTCCCGTCACAATATATATATATATATATATATATATATATATATATATATATATATATATATATATATATATATATATATATATATATATATATATATATATATATATTAGGTGTACAAATGAATAATCGAAATTCTTTTAAGGCGGTCCTCTAGTTTCTCGGATCGAAAAAATCGTTTTTTTTTTTCATAAATCTCATCTACAACATGTGTAGAAAATGTGTGCCAAAGGATTTTTCGATATTCGAAGTGGTTCACAAGTTACGGCCCTGGAACGGAGCAGGTATACTTTCAAACGTGTTTTTCTTGAAACACCATTTTTCGAAACGGTGACCACGATATTTCAGAAAATACTGCACCGATCTTGTTCAAATTTATACAGCATCTTTAATATGTTATAAGCCAGCGATTGAACTAGGATTATCATGATTGCTTCGATATTTTTTTTTGTACGAGCGAAAAACTTAAGAAAAAATGAGTAAAACATAGAATGTAATTTTCAAAAGTGTATAAAAAAGTCAATTTTTGTAATTTAGAATTCACTCTAGTTCAATCGCTAGTCTTAAATATGAAGATTAAAATGCCGTTTGGTTTTTTGATTTCAGATAAGCAGAACAGCCGCAATCTTGGTCACCGTCAAGCACCTCTTTTACTTGATGTCTTCCTGTCGGCCACTATAACTTTTATTCTATTATATATTTTGACTTCAAAAAATTTGTAAAGCTTGTTTAAATGTTAATAAAGATTATGCAAAAACAATGAGATTGATTATTTTGGTGCTTTGCTCGTAAAAAATTATTGAAAAGGCCGTAAAAAAACAGGCGAGAAACTAGAGGACCGCCTTAAGCAGTTAAGAATATAAAAAAAATTAATTGATAATCCCGCTCTTCTGCAGTTATATAGTGTTGACATATAGTTATTAAGAATGATAGTTGGTATGCGGGAAAGCCTAACATAACCGTCAAAACTATTCAGTTCAGTACAGTGTAAAATGGCAACAGATAAGGTGCATATCCAACACTGCATTCTTTACGAATTCCAACAAGGAAAAAATGCTGCAAGCGTGCAAATCGATTTGTTCCTTTCTCGGCGAAGGTGTTGTATCGTACGATGTGTGCGCATTTTGGTTTAAGGGGTTAGGCCACTCTAGAGGCCGAAAAATAGGCATTTTGGGGATTTTTTTTCCAGAAAAACTACAAAATAAATCGAGATTACAAAAAGGGTGTTTATCATACATATCAGTGACTGTATACAATAATTTTTTTAAAGCGATTAATTTCAAAATGGCGGTTGTGCAGCGTGGATGTCCAAACTGCATTTTTTAAGTTGGCCGGAAACATAACTCAGACAATTTTCAACCGATTCACTTGAAATGTTGAATATATCTTAAAAAATACATTGTCTATGGAAGTACGTAGGATTTTTTTTATTGTATGGTTAATTTGTTATTAACAATTATCTGATGCACATTTTTGGAAAGTGAAAAAATTGCCTAAAAATTCGTCAGATAATTGTTAATAACAAATGAACTATGCAATATAAAAAAAAAATCTTACGTACTTTCGTAGACAACGAATTTTTCAAGATATATTCAACATTTCATGGGAATCGGTTGAAAATTGTCTGAGTTATGTTTCCGGCCAACGTAAAAAATGCAGTTTCGAGATAAACGCTGCACAGCCGCCATTTTGAAATTAATCGCTGAAAAAAATCGCTTTTTGGAATCTCGATTTATTTTGTAGTTTTTCTGAAAAAAAATCCCCAAAAAGCCTATTTTTTGGCCTCTAGAGTGGCCTAAAGCCTTAAGCGCTTCAAAAGCGGTGATTTCTGTCTGAATGACAAACAACGCCCTGGAGGCCCTCGACAGTGCGACAATGATGCTTTTGAATCATGGATGGTAAAACAGTTACTGCGGACTGCTATTTGCTACTTTTTTCACCCTTAGACCCTATGTTCTAAGCATCACTGTAATTAAGAATTTCTTTTTTTTTCTTTTTTTTAATTACCCGAAATTCCGCCTTTAAATCGCCATAACCTTTTTGTTTGTGGTTGTAACAGTACGAAATAACTCTTCTTGTATTCGGTAATGTATGTTTATTATAAATGAATAGATATTTGATACAGTTGGCTTCAAGAAAGTCACTCATGAGCTTCCAAAGTCTTAAAAATGCGTAAATGCATGAAAAATGTAAACTTCTTAATTCATTATAAAAAATAACTAAAAGCTATTTTAAACTCACCTTTGTTTTAAAAGGTCTCTAGTTTATACCCTTTTGAACAGTATGCTACATGTCATAGAAATAATTCATTATGTGGTCAAAGTAAAGAGAACAAGTTTTTTTATAACGAATTTAGGAGTTGAAATGTTTCATACGTTTACACATTTTTAAGATGGAAGCTCAAGAGTCACTTTCTTGAAACCAATTGTATCAAATAATGATTTATTTATAATAAACATACATAGCAGAATACAAAAAAAAGTTATTTCGTGCCATCACAACCACAAATAAACAAGTTATGATTATTTGAAGGCGAAGTTTGGGGTAATTAAAAAAAACGAAAAAAACCATATCTCAATTACCGCTACACTTAGGACACCAGGTCTAAGGGTGAAAAAATCAGCAAATGACCACCCCTTACGCGCCCTAAAAAACATGTCGGTGTAGGTGCCAAACATCCTGTATACATGTGTATATATATAAATGAAATCAGTTCTATTGACGAAATTGTAAATTACGGAGGGTCCACGAAATATTGACATAAAACACTAAGATGAGGAGCAGGCGAACAAAATCGGTGTTGTTCACACTACGTCAAGTATTTTTTCGTACCTAAAAATTGCCTTTTCGCTTGAAAAGGCATTTTTGTAAACAAATTTTGAGGTATTTCGAGCCGGAATGATTTAAAAAAATTCGGGCGTTAATAAAAGTGTGCACGAAGACTACGTGAAAAAAAATTGACGTAGTGTAGACAAGTTCGGTTTGGTTGCCTGCGCTCCTCAAACATATGATTTTTTGAAGAGACACCATTGTGACGGGCGAAAAAGCTCGTTTTTTCCGAATCCTTTTTGCTTAATGGATTATTTATTTGGAATTTTGGAATGAGGTATTCTATTAAGCATACATTGAACTTATTTGGTGCAAATTTTTATTAAAAAAATTAAAAACTATCAATGTTATTGGTGTATAATAGAGTCTTTGTAGAAAAAATGTCGTCCAACGGTTCAATGACTTGACAACGGTTGGTCTGAAAAATAAAAATAAATAAGTTTTATAATCTATATAAATGTAATTCTCGCTGTACAAAGACGTATTTCGAAAAAAATTAACACAATGGCAGGTGTTAAAAAAAAGTGTAATTTTGGCGAAATTTTTACTTATATTCGAGGGCTTTAAAAATACTTTTAAAAAACGGCTACGTACAACAGTAGCTACTACAATTACGAACTCTTTCGTTTTTAAGAAAATCGGACAATTATAACTCGGGTTATGATTTCGGCCAGGTCGAGAAAAGTCGTTTCAAGAAAAACGCGTCTGAATGTTTTGGTATACGTAAATTCGTTGCGCTACCTGCTCTCACTAAATCGCCTGTAACGTGGTCAATTTTCAATATTCTAAATGAACATTTTTTCATATATTCTTGAATATGTATACTTTGATATATAAAGTTATCTGACGTCCAATTCCCTATCTTTGAAAATAGCGGCACACAAACACGAGAGCACCACTGACCCAGACAAGGACGCAGCGATATGTCTACTCCGCTCGCACGCGCATCAACCCCGAATTTTCGAATCGTTTTTGTGCCGCTATTTTCAAAAATAGGGGGTTGGACGTCAGATAACTTAATACGAATTTTATTATTCCAAACAACTTTTGTTTGAAACCTTTTTTGATCGAACTATTAATTATCGAGATACGGCGATTTTTATGTTTTCAACCCCTATTTCTTACGGTTTGGGCGAGTCGAGGGGCAACGTTTTATTGGGGTTACTTTCAGTATGCAATAATCCACCTTCAGTAAAAAAAATCATATTCTACGCTAAAATGTGCTGGGTCTCGTCTCTTTTACTTGATTACTTTCCCCGTATACATCCTTCTTATCTCTGTCATCCGAATTAACTCGGTAATCATCGACGTCACAAAAAAATGTTCCAGACAAAAGTTGTACGATGCGAAGTTGTACCATCGAATGCGACCAATTTTTTTAATTCTGTTGGAGATGCCCACGCACAGTGAAGGTCACCTCCACTTTTTTAAATGGAATGGTACATTTTTTTCAACCATCTTGTGGAGCACCTCAAGCCGCATAAAAAACATTAGGGGGTCAAAGTCGTTCGAGGTCATTCGAGTTCACCCATTCAGATTTGTATAATCGACACTGACCTCGAATGACCTTGTACGACTTTGACCCCCTAATGTTTTTTATGCGGATTGAGGTGCTCCACACGATAATTGAAAAAAAATGTACCATTCCATTAAAAAAAGTGGAGGTGACCTTCACTGTGTGTCAGTGCCTCCACCGAAATAAAAAAAATTGATTGCGTTTGATGGCCCCCTTCACACCGTACAACTTTTGTCTGGGACGTTTTTTTGCGACGTCGATAATTGCCGAGTTATTTCGAGCAGTAGAGATAAGAGGGACACCCTGTATAATGTCATTTGCGCAAGTATCGTTAGATATTTGACAAAGAAAGCATCATGCAGCCTCCTCGATACGAATACACTTTCGATTGAACGTGGCAAGAGGAATGTCACTGTACACCGGAGCTCCATCATCTTCTGTCACGTTGAAACTGCATTGTACGTCAACTCACTCGCCACTGCTCAATTGTACGGCTTTGGATCCGCGTATACTCGTATGCACAATCACACATGTATGTGATCAAAAGTGCATTCAAATAGATATGTGTAGATACAAACCATCATACCTGCATGCATGTGTAAATGCATACCTGAATTCATACACTTGTCCCTGTGTGTTATGCCGCAATGTTGGCATCCAGAGGGCGCACGGGAGAGGGTAAGAACAGGAAGTCGAGTACACACCAGTGGCAGATGTAGGAAAGAGCAAAACGCGGCAACTGCTTTAATGGCATGCGGCTTTCGAAAGACCTGGAGTGCGCGAGAGTGTGAGCAAGACTCGCGCCACATAGTCAAGTACTTATACATACATACATACATAAATATACAGGGTGTTCTGTTACGAATGGATAATCCTGCAACTGTCGATAGGTCAGATCATGTCCTACTATATGCTGGAATTTCAGTTTAGTAAAAGTCCAACGGATTTCGAGATTATGGGTTTTATGTTGTATTTTGAAAAAAAATCATCTGCTTTTGGTTTTTCGCATGCCATTTCTACAAATGATATGAATCGACAATAACTAAGCAACTTTTTTAAGGATGTATGGCAGCTACTGCAGAGTCGTTACAGAACTGATTATGCAATTTGCAAAAATCGCATTTAAAGACTAAATAAAATAATTGTAGTATTCATTGAAGCTAAAAAGGAGATTTACCACAGCTCAAAGTAAAACATGCGGTACAGAAAGAAGAATTTTCAATTTTTAACTGCAAATTTAGTTGCTGATTTGATGTACGTTTTCCCTGACGTTGTCGTGGTTACGACATACGAGCTAAAGAAATACGAAAACGGTCCCATTTAACTCGCAATATCTCGCAAAATATATGGGCACATGTCGATTTTTTTTTTTAACGTATCATGCATATTACAACGATACCGCACAAAAGTTTTTTTTACAAAAGAGTACTCCGGAAATACCTTTTTTGCCAATGTAAAGGGAATTTTGGACGTACAGTCCTATGTTCCCCGTGTTAAATGACCCAACTTTGAATTCGTTTATCTCAGCATTCACGTGGGCAAATTTTGTTTTTTTAATCTCAAAAAGTTCTCGATATTTTCCTTTACAATATCAGTGAGTTTCAATTCGAACAGTAGTAAATAACTTAGTTGCCATACATCCTTAAGTAATTGGCACGATATGGGTAGTACATTTTTTTTTACACCGCAGGCTATCAAAGTCAGATGTTCGAATTGGTTTGTAGGAAAATTCTGCATGAGATCTTTTTTCATAAAGTTTTCGTGACATTTAAGGTTAAAAAGGAGACTTTTCTAGATAAAACAAATAACCAAGAGTATTTTCTAAAAAACCGGGTCACGAAAAGTTGTCATTTGGAGAAATGGCATGCGGAAAACGAAAGGTAGATGATTTTTATCTCGAAAACCGTGGGACTTTTACTAAACTGAAATTCCAGCATATCGTAGGACATGATTTGACCTATCGACAGTTCCAGGATTATCCAGTCATGACAGAACACCCTGTATATATACGCGTACATATGCAGGGTTCTGTTGTACACGTACATGGAGAGGAGAAGAGACGAGTACAACGTTCGAGTGTTAAGCGGCCGCACGATTGCTCCAAAGAGACCCTCCGGAAGGCTCGCCTGTCATCCGCTACCATTCAGGTGTCCGTTCAACATTTCTGACTCCACGTGTCCTTTTCACTACCGACATTTACACACAGGTGCTGTATTATACGCGTATGGAACGCGCCTCGAAGTAGATTATCCGTGGCCGATTGGTGCAGTGAAGCGTTTCAGGGACGACACTCGCAGAGCTAATTTGCCGTGGAAATTGATGAGTGCTAGGGGTGCTGTTCTGTGTACGAGGACGTACAAGCTGGGTCTGTTTTTATCGGGGATAAAACTGCGTTGAGGTTGGTCCAGAATGGGGATTGGAAGGATTCGGTTTGGTCCAGGTAAAGCTCGGCTGGGGTTCCGTAATGGCAGTGGGAAGACTTGAAGATGTATACTACAGCCACTGAGTAATGGGTCTTCTCACTTTAGGCTATTTTCATGAATTTTTTTGATAGGTTTATTTCATAGATATTCATATAAAAGTTATTACACTTCACAAATACACTTTCAAAATCGGATAAACCATTTTTTAAATCTATTTATGTAACCCAAATAAACTTTAAGGGGCTGTATCAGTGTGAACGCTGTAAATTTGGGCGATTTTCGGAAATTTTTTGGAAGAAATGTACTCAAATAAATGTTTCGGAAAATTAAGAATATATTTGGCTATATTTGACATCCATTTTTCATAGAAAAATATTGAGATCCAAGCGACTTATGCGCTGCCTTCGGAGGCGCCAAAAAAAAGTTCCTCCACTGCTGACATCATTCCGGCCGATTGAGTAGTTGAAACCGAAAAAGGAAAAAAAATCGTTAAGCTGGAAGGTATTTCCTGTACAATGACATAGGATTTTCGAAAAATATCAAAATCTAACAAAATGGCGTAGTTATGAAAAATATCTGTTTTCTTGCCTATAAAATGGTCGTTTTTTCAATGCCAAATCGTCAATTTTCATCCAATCAAAAACATCCTACGTCATTGTAGAGTAAATATATTGAAGAGTACTCGGTTCAAAATTCAAGTCAATCGAATAATTGCTCTTTGAGTTACAATGTCATGAAATTTGAAAAATCTCATTTCGAGAACAACGCGTTTAAAGAATTAAGTATCGATTTTTGCAAGATGCAATGATTAGAGATACGGCCTTCAATTTTTTACAGGATATTCTTAAAAGTATAAACTGTCGAAAAAGGCAAAAAATCGATTTTTGGAAAGTGTCACATTGGAATAGCCCCTTAAACGCGTTTTTCTCGAAACAACATTTTGCGACGGTCTATTGATAAAATCTTCGAAACTACTGAACCCATCCTTATGAAATGTTAACCACATATTCTTTACAACTATAGCTATAGCGCATATCAAGGATTTTTTCAAAAATGTATGTTTACCATTTTTTTTGCCAAAACGGTGAAAAATCCCGTTTTTTTTTGTTTTTTCGGAAAACGTCCGCCATTTTGTTATTTTTGCATATTTTAAAAATCGCATGACATGCGTTATAGCCATTAACATACTGAATTTAAAACATACTGAAACGTACTGAATCTAACATTTCATAAACAGCACAGACCTATAATTTTTTTAGGACATTTTTTTAACTACCATTTTCGTCTATGAATAGTGATTAAAACAAATAAAAAAACATTTTTTTATGTATTTCGAAAGTGTGTTTATTAAATGTAACAACAGTTATATCAAAATCTACAATATGAAACTATCGAAATAATTCATGAAAATAGCCTTTTTTAGCGTCTAAAGTGAGAAGACCCCTTAAGAAGCCTAGAAAAAACGTGGGAGTGATTTTTGTGGTATAGGTCGAGAAATCAAAAAATTGGCTGATTAGAAAGAATGTTCATCGCATGTTCATCCAACGTTGCAAACTTATCCTTCCGTTATCACTGGGGGCTAAAATGACCCCATGCCAATTTTGGGCTTGAAACCCATGTCCAATGGGGTTTAAGAGCGTCTACACCAGAGGTGGGAGGTTGTCTGTAAGTAGGGGACTTACAGTTTTTGAATTGCATCGTAAGTTTGACGTTGAGGGGTTAGGCTATTGGGAAAATGACGAACACGCGTTCGTCCTTCGAGGAAACTAAAATCAAAGAGGAAGGTCCAACATATGGTGCAGGAATCGCAGATTGAAGGTCAACTTATGATTACAACGATAGCTAATAACACTTTGAACGCGTCCTTCTCGAAACGATGTTTTTTCAAAACGGTATACGCAATTTCACGATATCTAATGGATGGATTGACTTAAAATTGGGTACACTTATTCAGTGCAATAGCAGTTTAGTCTTGACCGACGTTTTTCTTCTTAACATTTTTTTATTAGTTTCTAACAATAATACCGTCGTTTTCCTCCAAAAATCGAAAAAAAATTCAAACATTTTCTCTTGATGATTGAAACACTATACAAAAAAACATGGTCAAGTCTTAGCCAATATTATCTGTTAAAAGAAAAAAAAACTCGTTTTTTTTTGTTGCGGATCAACCAGGTGGTCAAAATAAAGTAAACTTTCAGCCCTTCACGTTCAAAGGTCCTTCACCAGATTATTTATAATTTCTCTCATTATTAATATTTTTAAATGAAATTTTGTACACAACTTTGTTAATGTACATACAAGTAAATGCCTAAACGATTGTTCAATCATCTTACTTATTCCTTCAAATTTGTTTTTCAAATAACCTTGACTTTCGAGTCGTCACAGCAGCCTAACCCCTCAACAGTGATTCGAAAAACATTTTTTGTGCGCTGCTATTCAGGTTTCCGAATAAACACCTTCATTGGAACGCCAAGAATGGGATCATTCTTTGTCCGAAAGTACCATACTTCAAGAGTATTACCGATAAATTTTATTTAAAAAATATTAAAAAATGAAGTAACAATGATATTGAGTGAAAAAAATCATCTTTGCGAAATTTTCATGTTCAAGATTTTTTTAACCATTTTATTATTCGATTACTAACGTTAAAACGTATTTTTTCACAATCATGAATATGAAAGGTCTCACCCACAATTTTTTTCACCCAATTGAATCGATAATATCCATACGGCAGCCGTTCGAAAACGACTGGGGTCATTTTGACCCCGTGTACCAGGGCGGAACTTTCCGGAAGTGCGACCACGGATGGTTGACCATGATTTTTTTTCTTTCCCCGCGGCTGTGTCGTGGCCATCCCCTATTGGTTGTCACGGATAAGCCTGACGTTTTGACATCATTCGTTCTCGAATGTCGCGCACGTCAGGGATCGCGAGCGAGCCGTCCGAACAGTCAATTGCAGCACGTCGTGCGCTCCATGCTCGGTGATATGTAGGTAACGATATTATACGGTGCGGCCGCCCTCGCATCCTCTACAGCCTCCACTCACCTTTTCCATCCTTACCCAAAGCCTATCTATAGACCGAGCAATGTCACCGCAAGGCTTCGGCCCATTTAAAAGCAAGCTCCCTCGATATTCAACGACGTCGACGACGGGGGCGGTGAGACGACCGTTTCACTATGTGCCGGGTCTTAACGGCTCAGCCGGGATTTACCTTTACGAGCCTCGGCGATCCCGCGAGAACAATTTCCAAACGAGGAGGCTGCTGCTAGGCTCCGAGAGCACACGCGATCGTATTGCGTCAAGAAGAACACCCCCTCCCCCTTCCCCCGGGCTCGTCGCGTGCTGTCACGTAGGGAAAGTAGGGGCAAGACGATTACGCGGGGTAAGATTAAGGGGCCAGTCCAATTTGAAGCCACGAAAAAAGGCTATTTTCGCTATTTTTTTTAGGATTTCATAAAAGATTTAAATATAAAAGTTGTTGGGCTTGACAAATAAAGACTTGAAATGCATTTAAAAAAATTGTTATTCATTTTTATTCATTTTTAAGTACAAAAACTATAGTTTAACGTAACGCCTCAAAAATAGGTAGGCTAGGTAGCTCTATCACAACTCGGCAACGGCTTGTCTGAAACAAAAAAAATCAAAGTCCATTAGATTCAGTATGACAGCAGCTACAAAATGACCCTCGGATATAAAGTTTTATCACAAAATAAAAAAATGGCAGATGGAAAACGAAAAAAGTAAAAAAACGCGTTTTTCGCAGTTTTTCGCAGAAAGAGTGAAAATAAATTTTTTTAAACCATTGAGGGTCATCTTGTTACGAATCATGTTGACAATAGGGGAGACCGGGGCAAAATGGTATAGCGGGGCAAAACGGTACCGGGGCAAAACGGCACTGGGGCATAATGGGATCGGGGCATAATGGGATAGCAAAAAATGAAGTTTCTTGGTACTTGATTTGGGGCAAAATGGGATAGGGGCAAAATGGGACACACAAAAATGAAGTGTCGCAGCCCGCTGAATTTAGGGCAAAATGGGATGACAGGAAAATTCATGCTTCGGCTCTATGAAAGAGCTGTTGAAACATAATCTAATCTAAATGGTGCTTGTGGTTCGTTTCAGTCCACATATACGCAGATAATACGGACTGGCCGATATATTTGTCGACACATATCCGTCGATTTCATGGGGAGCGGCGGTCCTAGTTTCATAAAACAATTTACGTAAAAATTGACAAGAGTTAGATTTTCATCAATGGCTTAAAAATCAGTATCAGTAACGTGCAGTTGGCAGAAAATAAATAAAAAAAAAAAAAAAAACAAAGAAAGATAAAAACAAAAAAAAACATAAATTGCACGCGTCAGATTATAAAAATTACTTGATTATTTAAATAATTAATAACGACAAAGAAATTGTACCAATCGAATAAGAAGGCTCAAATAACAATTTACGTCAAGTTTGGTACAGTTCTGACCGCAGAATCAAAAGTAATTGTTTAACAAACTTTGATAACAAATGGGCCCACTATTCATGTGCCCATGCTGACGATAACTTAATCGAGTCCGTTTGCGACTATTGTGCCGATAAAAATTAGCTTAGTTAAACAAGCAATAAAAATTACACATTGCCACCGTTAAATTATAGTATCGTAAGTAGAGTGTGACCCAAATATCGTGTAACACTCAATGAAACCTGTTTTCACTCATTTATTACCCCTCGTTTTTTACCCCTGCATTTCTTTCGTTTCTGCATCGAATTATTCCACTGTCCCATTTTGCCCCGATCCCGTTTTGCCCCAACCGCCTCTTTCTGAGGAGCCTGATTTTCTCCGGCCCATTTTGCCCCGGTCCCATTATGCCCTGCTATACCATTTTGCCCCGGTCTCCCCTATGTGGTTCAAATTTTAAGAGAACCGGTTTATTAGTTTTAGAGATACGATGGAGCTAGATTTTGAAAACGATGTTTCGAAAAAAAACGCCTTTGAAGTTCATACTATGAAAAACTCTTACCTAAACTCAATTGGAAATTCCTGCACCGTACAAAATCCTTTCTGATTGCTCATCATCGTCGATTTCTTCAAGTCTTGCTTGCTTTCGATTTTTGAAATTTTCAAAGTCGACTGGCCCCTTAAGGGGTTACCCCCACTTGCGATTATGAAAAAATCGATTTTTTTTTATTGCATTTTTTTGAAGTGCAATTTGAAGTGCAGTTTTTTTATGCCCGGAATAGATGATTCTATGTAAGTTTAAAAAAAAATATATATTTTCTTCGTGTAAACTGAAATTGAAACTTTAAACGCGTTTTTCTCAAAATGGCATTTCTGAAGTCGGTGACCAAGATTACTCGAACACTAATGAACCGATCTTCTTGAAATTTTGCAGGCTTATTTAATACATAAAAATGTAGTCTTTAATCGTTCGATTTTTTTTTTCGAAAAAAATGGCCGTTCTATAGCCAAAAAACGGCCGTTTTTTTCGTTAGAATCGAACCATTAACTTTGACTGTCCGCCATTTTGTGAAAAATGAATATTTTTTAAAATCCTTCGATTAAAGACTAGTTTATACTTATATTTGACTAAATCCATCCGCATTTTTTTTCAGATGATCCACTTCGCCGCAATGTTGGTCACCGCAAACCGTGTATATAAAAACATTATTTCATTGACGGCCATTTGCCACTAAACAATGTAATATTTTTCAATAAAAAAATTACTGAAAGTTTTTCAAGATGGTATATTGATCAATTAAAAAAGTTTTGTAGTTTTCTTTAAAAAAATTCATGAAAAAGGCCTTTTTTTGTGCTACAAGTGGGGGTAACGCCTTAACCTAGCTACCAATCAGTGTGTGCGAGCACAGTGCTCCTGTTGGAGTTTGAGGCGGGATATACATTTACAACGATAAAAAAATCGATTTTTTTTTTCTTTAAACAATAGAACTATATATGTAGAATATTTTCCCAAAGGTCATGATATCATAGGTCGTTGGATTCGTCTGAATATCAGCTACAACGTCTTAATTTGAAAAAAACATGTCCCTATTCGAAAAACCATTGATGATCTTGAGAACGCAAAAACTATAACTTTGACAAATATGGATTTTTCACCACTGGATTTATCTGCCCTTCAAAATCAATCAAATTACCTCCTGACATTTTTTTGTCACTCTAAAGGCAACCGAGATATTTGGGGTGGTCACTTTAAATGGCCCACCCTGTATAGTACCATCATATATAGTATAATTAAGTAGTTATACTATTAATTATCCTATGATTAATCGAAGGAATTTCCAAAATAGCGAATTAAAAAAAAACTACGCGTGTTCAAAATGAGAGTCTTGATTCTTGTGAAAAACGGGCATTTTTTGTGCCTCAAATGGAAAGTATACATCGGAAAAAAAATCCTTCGATGAAATATTATATTTTTACATAAACGAAAAAGCCCTAACTATGCCAGAAAAATCAATGCAGTCGTTTTTGAGATATTCCGCTCACCAACTTTGAAAACGTACTTTCGAGAAAAAATCGTTCGAAGTTTTAAACTACGCTCCGAGCGCTCCGACGGGCGTCAACATAACAGCCTATAAATCTGGCAATGTTGATTCGACCATCTTGACATTTTCAGGGGACATTCATACGATGATATACTGTTAAAATATATTCGTTTTGAAAAAAGTGATTTTTCGACCTTTACAATTAGGCATACCCTTTCAAGGCGTTACATCGATGTGGCTCACCGAAAGAAGAGACTTTTGTGGGAGTTTTTATTGAGAACATTAAAAACTCCATCGAAATATTGGAGGGTGTATCCTTCATGTATACGAAAAAAATTCATGAAAAAAATACAAAATGGCGGCCCAGTAGTAGCTACACTAGGAGCGTTGAGGCGCTCTGCGGGAGGACGCAGAGCTTTCATAGATCAGCACCTAGAGCAGAAAAATCGTCACTTACATGAGTTTCGTTAGAGAAGTACACGTGATGACTAAAAAATATGGTTTTATCGTAAAATGGTATGATTTGGAATAAATATGTTTTCTTATCGTAAAAAAATCGTCCAGAACAATCCTGCTTACCCCCCCCCCCCCCCACCAAACAAAGCCATCCGCAAAAGGAATACCTCAAACTTAAGTATACAGCGTGGCCTTTTTTTCTCATTCGTGAGTGAAAAGACTAAAAATCTGCTTATTTCTGCAAGACCGTGGAGTGATTGGTCGTTTGCGCGCGTCTTCGCGGAGTGGGCACGTCGCTTTTACTCGCATTTCTCGGATGCATTAGCCGGGACCTTAAGGCTATGCTTTTAATGCGCACGTAGTCTTCTGGCTTGACGAAGGGAGTCGGATGATTATAAAATGGATCGTAAACGGTCTCGCGGGTGTATACTCGCCGCCGAAGGCTCTCTTTCTCTCTCTTTATCGCTCTCAGGAAGTCGGCTCTTGATACCCGAGATATATTTCGAAGGCGAGATGCCCATTTTCCGTGACACTAGCAGCAGCTAGTCGTAGGAAAATATAGGATCCACGAAGAGCGGCTTAAGGGAGAAGAGGATGGAACGGCTGTTGCTCGGACTTCTTTACGAGCGACAAGCCGCGCTTACAAAATTCGCCGACCGGCGTTTGTACTCTGTCTGACGTGTGTGTGTGTGTGTGTTCGTGTACGCTACCAGAAGTAGAGCAGGAGCCTCCATGTGGGCTCCCGGATCGCCCGGGAATGACGCCTCGTAAATTATAATACACACGAGAATGTCCTCCATGCCGGAGCAATGAAAAATCTGGCTCTAACACACACACACACACACATACATCTGCGCGCACACACACACACACACACACACACACACACACACACACACACACACACACACACACACACACACACACACACACACACACACACACACACACACACACACACACACACACACACACACACACACACACACACACACACACACACACACACACACACACACACACACACACACACACACACACACACACACACACACACACACCCGTGCACACACACACCTGCACACACACGCACGCACACGCACTCACGGGAGGGCGAGAAATAGGCAGTTGAAGATGGAGTTTGGAGTTTATAGATGCGTGCATAGGCCATCTACTATGAGGCTTGACGGTTTGCCGTGAGTGCGTGAAACTGTTGGATCCAAAGTCGTTTTGACTTCAACCGGCGAAATCTCTTCTCTTCAGATAAAATATGGCAAGAAGTCCTTAATATACCTTGCGTCGTTTGAATAATATCAACGTTTTTATGAACGTATACACAGCCGAGCACATTCCTCGAGAAGTGTGTGGCGTCGATAAACGTACGTGCAAGTGCATATCGTTACGTAAATGTGCGCGAACGTGAACTGAAAATAAACAAATAAATGTACGTATATGTTCTTGTATCTATTCAAAGACGTGAAGAAGTTATCGGGGCTCCGTAAGCTTCGGGCCAAAAAACTAGTGGATTTTCAATATATTTTTTATGAGGGTTTTTTACGAGGTTGGAATTTTAGACACTATTGGTACAGGGCGTCTTAAATTTGAGTTTTTTTATTGATGGATATTGATAAACGGTACTGTTATTATTATGTTGACAAAGTGCCGACGTTGCTGCACGGCTGATTGGTGGAGGCGGCTCTGGCAATTAGGGTTATCTGAAATGCATATATATATATATATATATATATATATATATATATATATATATATATATATATACAGGGCAGAGGCACCATCTATCGGATACTTTTGTTTGAAAATGAAAAAAAAGGTAATGAATTGCTAGACCTTCAAATTTAACGATTTTACGATCTTCATATCATATTTTACACATTACATTTGAATATTATGAGTTATATTCCGTTCTACAAAAAATGACAGAAATCATGGTTTTCAAAAAGGTTGTCTATAATCGGATTTCCAATATAAGCCCCATCGTTAATCTTTGATTTAGGTAGGACGTGTTAATCTTTGATTAGATAGGAACATTTTGGAATAAACAGATACCCGATATTAGGCTCGATTAAGTATCCGGTATTAAGACTTGTCATGGGCGAAAATGAAGAGTAATATTTTTTGTAAATATTGCTATTTTCGCGAACAGTGTATATTTATCAAGTAAAATAAATGCTATTCATAAAAAATAATAAAAACATAAATCATTTGTACTTACCTCAATGAAAACAACACTTTTATAGTAACACATATATAAGTGCATATATATATATATATATATATATATATATATATATGTGTGTGTGTGTGTGTGTGTGTGTGTGTGTGTGTGTGTGTGTGTGTGTGTGTGTGTGTGTGTGCGCGCGTGTGTGTAGGAAAAGAACAAGTTGCACCCGTTACAACAATGTAATGTTTTCTATCAGCAGCATTGCCAGAGGCCAGTTGCCGTTTTTGCAAACTAATCATTAATTTTGGCCACAGGAATCCTCGAACCGGATATTTTCTAAATCCTCCCCATCTATACACATGTGTGTGTGTGAAGCATCGATAGGAAAGGAGGACGAGATCGGCTGATGAAAGCACGATCTGAAAATAAACCTTGTCAAAGTGAAATCTGAATGCATTTGGAAGACAGGATTGCCCCGCGAGTTCTCTATCTGTCGCGTTGACTGGCACGCGAGATGGAGAACATACACCCGGGCAAATTTTCGGCGCGTCGAACCGACGAGTGACGCGAGTCGTTGGGAGTCGGAGTAAGCGAGTCGACGAAAACGACGATGACGAGGAGAATGAAGGGTCCGAGTCGATCGGATTCGCAAATTTATTCTCGCGAGCACACGCACCGGCACGCACGCACACACACACGCACACACACACACCCGCACGCACGCACGCACGCACGCATACACACACACACACACACCAACACGCACACGCGCACATACACACACCGACACGCACACGCGCACACACGCACCGATGCACACACACACACACACACACACACGCGCCCGCAAACACACACACAAGCGCGCACGCACCGACACACACACACACACACACACACACACACGCGCGCGCGCGCGCGCGCACGCACGCACACCCGCACGCACGCATACACACACACACACCGCCGCACACACACAAGCAAACGCACCGCCGCACACACACAAGCACACACACACACACACGCGCGCGCGCGCGCGCGGCCGCTCACACACACACACACAAGCACGCATGCACGCATACACACACGCACCGGCATACACGCACACACACACACACACACACACACACACACACACACACACACACACACACACCTGTATTTATGTAGATTAGTAACGTGGCGGTGATTTCGCGTTGCGATCGTGTTGTATAAAAATGCAGGAGGGAGCGGGCTCTCTCGCGCTTCGACATTCGTTGACAGGTGACGGAGCGCACACACACGAGGCGGCCGACAGCTTTTTCCTTTGATCAAGTCTCGGCCCGTCGACCCGCGTTCCCTTCTGCAATTCCACGACGAAGCGTTCGTACTCGGAGAGCCGTGTGTGGTGCCCGGCTATGTAGAGAGGGTTGACGGGAGAACGCCGAGAGAGCAAGAAAAAAAACCGAAGAATCGACGGGGGTTAGGCGCGCGGCAAGCGTGAAAGATCGTCCGAGAAACTTGAAGACGCGATCACCGATGAATGTTCGGACGATCCGGTTTATCTTTTTTTAGACGTTGATATGTCTGATAAAATAACGGATATGGATGTGGATAAAACGGACGTTGATATGATGATAGTAGTGGAGACGCGGCGTCGGCGGTCACCTATCGCGAGCACCGGTCGCCTGGACCGACACTTGGATGCGTGACCGCTTGCCGCTGACCGCCGGACGGGCGGCAGGCTTGCTCAGTTGCCGATTTACGAAACTCGATAAAGTATAGCCGTTTGTAGCGGCACGGGTTTTCGAGTTTTCCTGTGCCCTCGTGCACACGTGCAGCTGCTGTGGAAGATAACGAGGTGACAAGTTCGGGGTAAAAGTGACGAAAAACTGGGGAATAAACTAGTCTAGGAGTTAACGAATCTTTTCACGCTCATCCATTTGCGTCTTGAGCAACGGGGCCGCATGATCTCCCCCTGTACAAGGTATTCATTAAGGCCTTAGGTCACAGTAACGGGTATAAAATCATGTGCGAATTTAACAATTTTTTTTCGTATGAAAAAGTAATTCGCTCATAATATTAATTATACATCTATTTAGTATGAGTATCAAGCTGTTAGAAAATTTATATATTTTTTTCGATGTACAAAATGGCCGACTACTCGAAACTTCTCGAAACAGCTGTTTTCCAATTGGCGTGACAAATAACTTCAACAATTTTGACTCGATTTACTTCAAATTTAAAAGTTATGTTCCTTAATTGCATTTCGCAGAGAAGTACGTACGGAATTTTCGATTAATCGAAAACTTTTCATTTTATGAGCAGTTTATGAGCAATTATAACAAAATTTTTCACTGAAAATTCATTTATTAAGTTCAAATACCTACAACTTTGGAATAAAACAATATTTTTTTGATTCCGTACGTACTTTTCTAGGTATTCTAATGTAGATTGACGAGATTTTTTGTTTTTTGTTCTAGGTAAAAAATTGTGGATGCTAAATGTCACGCCGCGGGGCGCCTAAAAAAAGATAACAAAAGAAAATATTAGTAGTCGGCCATTTTGCACATCGAACAAAAATATATATGTATTTTCTAACAGCTTGATATTTATACTAAATAAATGTGTAATTAATTTTATGAGTGAATCACTTTTTCATACGAAAAAAATTGTTAAATCCACACATGATTTTATACCTGATACTGTGGCCTAAGGCCTTAATTCGTATCTGCTCTTCAGTATCGAGATTGGATTTTTGTCCTGTTGCACCAGTGGGACGAACGACTCTTGACTCGTTTCTTTTCTCTCTTCTTCAAAAGAGAACAGGTAATGATTCAAATACGCCATTAAGATGCAGTCTCTCGATCGCGATCGAGAGACTCTGATTTTCCGAGGCCGCAGCTTGTTATGGGGACGTACAGCTGCGATTTCGGTACAAATGCACCGGCGAAGGAAATATGGAAAGATGGGGGAAAAAGATAGCTGCACCTGCTGAAAGTTTTATCACACGAGTACGGGCACTCTATATGGAAATAATGGCAGTGTCGAATTGAGTATGTGCGAGTGTGGTGTCCGGTGCTCCAGCCAAGAGAAGATTTGTAGCCATGGCGGGTGAACGAGGTTGCTCCATACGCAATGACATCGTTGTTTTCGTGCTCGTCTCAGCCGTCTCTGATTGCGAGATATTGAATCAAAGACAGATGGCGAAAAGGCTCACGAGTTAAGGAGGTCAGCACGTTAGCAACAATTGAAGATTAAATTTGAAAAAAAATACATGTTAATTCCTAGACTATACTGAGCCTTTACGAATTTTTTGAAATTTTTTCACCACAAAATACCCGAGATGAAAAATAGTTTAATATATGCAATTTCACTTGCGGCTAGATGGGTAAGACGTTCACGTTACGGGTGATGTATTTTTTTTTGCTACTTAGCGCCAAAATCAACTTTTTCTACCAACGGATTAACGCAAACTAAACTTTTCTAAACATTTAGAGGAAAAAATGCCCATCTTGCCCATCGTAAACCATGCACACCCTTGGTCAAAAGTATAAAGCACCCTGTCATTTTTCTATCCGGACAAAAATCGAATGTCTCGGCGAAAAAAAATCGTAAACCAATTTACCAAACGGCGTTTTGAAGACGATACAACCAGCTTCATTTTGCTTTCTTATTTTTATTTTTGCGATTTTTTTTGTATCCGGTACGTAATTTTGACAATACCGGTTTCTCGCGATTTTCGCACTTTGCAGAATCGCGTACTGGACTTGGAAAAAATAGTAATCTCAACATTTAGTGATAAGATCTTTGAAAAGGAAACCGTTAGCTTTAGATTCGATAAAAAAAAAATTTGCGATTTTTTTTTCGCAGAGCAATTTATTTTTTTATTGAAAAAACGGCAGGTTTCCGAAAAGCCAGCATCGGGCGGCGTAACTTGAAAACAATGGGGTTTGGAAAATTTAGTCTAAGGAGTAAAAAGTTGTATTTTGTTGTTGTGGAGTCACTAAATTTTTTTTTATTTTTTTTTCAAAAATTAATAGCAATAATAAATAATCTCGTGACAAAAATACAAATAGGCATAACTATAAATTACTCAAAATTTCATTCCGAGTTGTATAAAATATTCGCTGACGCAGTTTTTTCATAATAATGATCGATAATGTTATACTTTTCCAAGTTGGTAGCAACACAATTTTTTTCTTTATTCGCGTAATATAAATATTAAAATGCATAATGTCACCCTTTAATTATACATTTTATAAAAATCAGCATCTACAGAATAAATCTACACCGCGTATGCATTTTTTTAAGGGTTCATTAGGGACAAAATGCATAAACCGTCATTTGACTCAACTGGAGCGCTCCAACCTCCTTAAAAGCGGTCCGCGAAAGTTTGACGAGTGCCAATTTTCAAATAGTTTTTTGACTATTCGTTCAGATAGAAATTATAAGATCTGCCGATAAAACGCACAGTCATTGGTATTGAAAATCATCGAGACCTGGAAGCATGCCGGATGATTGGATCACGGAAAAACTTTCAACAATTTGTGAGAGTATTTTCTTGTAAGTATTTTACGAAGCAGTTATAGTCAATCGTAGGGCATCCGAATTTATCAGTGTCGACGACGAAAGTGGAACTCGAACGGGTCGTTGGCTGAAGAAAAGAACGAAGAAAACGATTCGGGCGACTTTAAAGAGGAATAAGAGAGGAGCGCGAGAGTAGAAGGGTGCTCTCCGAGCCTTGATCCCTGGTAATGGTGCGCCGTCACGAGTCTCTGGAGTTTTCTATTTTATTCGCGTACTGCAACGACGATGAAAGCTTCTCGTAGTGGTCGTTTGCTCGGCGTGTAGCTATCTCCGATATCTCTCCACTTTCCTATGAGCTGCCAGTTTGCTTACCCTTTGGAAGTGAAAACCAAACAAATTCGGAAATTTGCACACCTCCCGCTTTTTTTCCATTACTCTCAAAGAGCATCAGATTTCGGAGAATATCTTGTTATACATGCCTGTACCTTATTGTGGCTTCCATCAATCGTGTCAGTCGCCTCAGCATTGGCTAGTGATAGCCAGAGATCAAAGAACCCAGACCCAATAACAGAAATATTCAGAATTATTTTCCACCTGACGGCCCCTCGGTGACTCGGGAATCAAGAAAAATCCTACGCAAGAATCAGCGAACTCAAATTTCGCTGTTGCTGAGTGTTGACCTGAGGTGATCGTGAAAGAGGAAAGACCTGACGCTATTTTTAGATAAATGATCTAACAAAGCTTTTCCGCGTCGATTATAAACTCATTATATAGTTATTTTTTGTTTTTTTTTGTCTTCGACCCAACTGTTTCCCAGTCTGTCTCACGAAAAGGGCGAATGGTTGATGATCATGTTCACGCCCCATTTTTAGTTTGACGGCTCGTGCATGGCAAAGCGCTTAAGAAATCAAGCCGAAAAAACTGGGGGTAGAGAAAAAGGGCACTGAGGAGAGAGTCCAAAGAGTTAAATCGAGGAAGAACGACTTCCGTCGTGTGTAACTGGTGTGTGACGAGGAGGAGGGACCTTCGGAGGTCTTTCATAGCGCCCGGGTAGTCATAATGGCCTCGGAAGCATCAACACAGAGCAGTGTCTTGAGGAGAGAAGAGCGAGCCGAGCCAAACCGGGCGCAACGTTATTTTCATCGACATCCATCTTCGTGAGGTACAGCCGCCGCCAAAGGGAGACAGAGGGAGAGAGAGAGAGAGTCAGAGAGTTCCTCTCTGACAAAGACTGATGTTCTTCGCTCTCTTCGTAACGCACCGAGTAGCACACAATCTCTTTCGCATCCTATGTGTTTCTTCGCGAAGAGAACATCTACAAAGACCATCAGAAAAGTACGTTCAAGATGTATGCTGATGGTGTTGTTTCGCCACCCTGCCCTATCTCTTACTTTGTCACCCTCTTTCCTTCCATCTACTAAACGTGTATGTGGGTATCGGGGGCTGAGAAAAACTGGTAAATGGTAGCCGGTTGCAGTGGAATCAGTACTGATCAACCCTGAACCAATCGTTCGATGATGATGACGATGAGATTACCTGTAGTCTATCCCTTGACACGCGGACTCCCGTGTCACTGCTAAAAGTCAACCGGCCCATTGAGGATCCGATGTGAAACTGTTTTTCCGATTCGATACGAAATGCCACACCAAAACTTTCAGAGCTGACGCATCAAATATTGATCAATCCAAAACGGAAAGTTCTTCAACAGTTGATTGAAAAATTCCATTAGGCTTGAATGGCAAACGAAGAGCTAGGTATGTGTATCGTGACCTAATTGAGTGGACGGTTGAAGTATTTTTTGCGGACTGTTAATATTGAGAGTACAAATAAGTCTCCGCCGCTTCTTTTTTAAATAAAAAATTGGGCATCTATTGTGGAAGAACGGTACTGTATGTTTCATTCCAAGTATTGTCCAGCGCTAGCCACTACTTTTTCCACCTTTCTGGCAGCATATGGGTAACGCGTCGAAAGAACGCTTCATCTTTTGAGGCTGTCCACAAATCAACCCAATCTTTGGTATCTTCATATGATGTGAAGTGCTGCTCAGACAGGCCGTGCGTCATCGATCGAAATAAATGATAGTCAGAGGGAGCAATGTCTGGTGAATACGGCGGGTGGGGTAAAACTTCCCAATTGAGTGTTTCCATGTAGGTTTTGATCTATGCCTGGCAAGCAGCATTTCACATATGCAAAATCGGCGTTCAACGTTTCTCGGCTTCAGTTCATATGGAACCCAATTTCCTTGCTTTTGAATCATTCCCAATGATTTTAAACGATGTGAAATTGCTTGTTGAGTTACTCCTAATGTAAGTGCAAGTTCTTCTTGCGTTTGGCACGAATCTCCCTCCAATAATGCTTCCAACTCTGCGTCTTCGTAGACTTTCGGCCTTCCGCTACGTTCTTTGTCTTCGACGTCAAACTCACCGTTCTTAAACTTTTGAAACCACTCACGACAACTTCTATCCCTTAAAGCAGCATCACCACATGCTTCTACAAGCAATCGACGCGGCTCAGCTGCACATTTCTTCAAATTAAAGAAGTAAACAAGAAGTTCCCGCAAATGACGCTTGTTCGGCTCAAAACTCCACATTTCCGCACGAAAAAATGATATGCTGATACAAAATCGCTAATATTTCAAGGTTATGGTCTTGCCAGATGTCCAACCTTACGATACGACGTTTGACGTTTGACAATTTCAAGCATAACCTCCTGGTGGGGCCATCTTTCATCAAACGGTGGAGACTTATTAGTACTCCCAATAACTGAGGCCATCTACAGGTCAATGCTGCAGGCACTCTCTGCAGCAACGGATCACATTGGCCACGGTTCGATCGAGCCAGCTGTACATCAAGAGTAAGAGAAAAGGACAGTGATGAATCCCACGCGGGTTGACTGGTTCACCACTCGTGTGCTAAATCATAAAATCAAACAGCTATGCTACCGTGATTCAACCTCCTCCTCAGACTCCCATAAACTTGTGTATGAGTGCCGAGTGTGCTCGCTCGCTCGTTACATAATTAGCATCGTCCTTCAATGCGAATCCGCGTACCAACTCGTGAATTTGCTTGAGAGTGCACGTCACACTTCACCGTCCAGTTCAGGGGCCATTATTGACGCTTCCGTAAGGACCAGACGGTTGAATGTTGGTCGGTTATCGCACCGTTCCACATAACCTGCGCCCATGCGTTTCCTCATCCCACCAAGGAATCGGTGCAAAAGTTTCGCTCTACCCGCGGATGCGACACGATGATGGAACGAGTATTGATTTATCGATGACGAATCACAGATTCGCACATTTTCGTTCGACCCGAAGAACGAGCTTTTGCCGAAAGGTGGTAAATGATCGATGCGCCTATTTCCATACGGAACTGTTTGCTTTTACGAAGATGAAGAAAACCAATGAGCCATCCTCACCACGGACCGACAAATGGATACTGAATTATCGTTTCCAACTTCAGTACCACCTTTTCCGAAACAAATTTTTGATTTCCACGCAGAACCTGATTAACTCTTGATGGATGACATTGCTCGAACGCTTCTAGGAATTTTTCGTTGTTCCGCGAAAACTCGCGGTTGTGCATCATAAAATGGTATTGCACGAGGTTCATCTCAAACACCCGAGGCCCTGGAGAGGGCAATTCCGCGAGAGCAAAGCACGCGAGGTCTTCCGCTGTATACTCCAGGATGCAGTCAGTCATCCAACCGAAGAATGAGGGAAGCGGCAGGATGTGAAAGGATGAATAATAGACACGATGATAAGTCGATCCGTCAGAAGTGTAATTTATACCTAATTGTTAGACGACTCATGGAGAATAAATTACTCTGGGGAATATGGTGAGTCGAGGCAGCTGCGCGATCTCTCGTCTCATCGTTGCTCGGCCGTTTTCTCCGCCACTACATAGACACATAATACACCTCCGTACATCTATATATACAAGCTGTATGGAGGATCAGCAGGCACATGGAGGACTTTGTGTGTTGCCAGCACGTTCCCTCGCTCTGCATACATCGCCGTTTCTTCTCCTCCTACGCAGTCCATTATATTCTTCAAATGAATACAAGTCAGTTTGCGAGACATCGATTTATTGGTGGGTGGGCTGCAACACGAGCTCAGGTATATCGACCAAGTATGACGTCATCATTTTTCGCTCCGTAGAAAGAGCTCCAAGCTTTTCAATCGCGCAGCAAGGTTTTCTATCAAACTCCAAACTCATCACTGCCACTTGCATGAATTTGTATCACGAATGATTGGTCGTTGGATGAACTATAGCCGAAAAAAGTCTTCGTTTGATCGCAGCGTGTTACAGCTGGACACCGATTGTCGCAGATCAAATTCTTAGGATCAAACGTATCTACGCTAGTTTTCGCATTGCCACCGATCATCCGGAGTTCGCGTATACGTACAAGCCGATAATCGATTACGGCTCGACTATGAGGATGATTTAATGGTTGAAGGCGGCCCCTGCAACTGATTCTTCGTGGTTCAATGATCTTCAAAACCAGGATAATCTCAGTAGCCCTCTTTGCGGACAATTCTGTCACGTGGAAATATACATACGTACACACGCACACGCACACACGTATATATATATATATATATATGTTTGGGCACGAAGGTGCAGAGAAATTGGTGAAAAAGGGAAAGAACGGAGAGGAAAAAAACGATCGAAGTAATCGAGGATTCCCGAGGTTCTTCGGGGAGCTTAAAAATGAGAATTGAATGCGATTCGGGAGCTTTGTCAGGCAGGTGACAAATGTACGCGGGCTTTGGGTATATGTGTCGTGTGGTTCGTGCGCGGGATGTCCCTAAATCCCCTCTGTCGACTGTGGCCTGTTCCATTAATGGTATACGTTATAGTTGGGGATATATAGATACATCCACTTTTGTCGCTTTCCATTCTTGTTCTCTTTGTCTGCCTCTCTCTCTCTCTCTCTCTCTCTCTCTCTCTCTCTCTAATATGTATCTCCATGCATCTGTATATAGACACACACGTGTGTACTCCTTTGGGTAAAAGGATCTTTTGTGTAAAGTTTTTGGCTCGTTTCGGGTGCAAATATCGTTTCTCCCGTAAAGTATTGCTTCTTCCATACGTCTGAAAACTCATAAATAGGAGAAGCCAGCGTGTGGTGCAAGGCGTTTGTGCTATAGATACAAGAGGATCAACTGGAGGATATTCGGCGTGGTAAGGCCGATGCCACGTCCTTTCATTCGTCACTGACAATTATTCCGCTCGAGTGTGCCCTGGTCATCCATTTGTCTGGCCCTACGAAACCCTGAATTCTCCGGGGCTTCTGCGAAGATCGACCACGCCATTCTCCTCATCCGTCGGATCCAATTTTTCATTTTTTATTCAAGGTGATCGGAAAAGTTTTCGACGAGAACTTTTTTACGCTGCATCAATCACGAATAAGACTCGTCGAAAATAATAATAATGGCTGAAACAATAATAATGATGACAGAAACGGTAATCATTACAACAATAGTAATAACAGTAACGAATCGCGTTTTTCATGGATTATTGTTACAAAAATACGTTCAGACTTATCGGGATTGAATTTATTATAACGAGTTTTTTTTGTGTTAATAAAAAATAAATTTCTCGACTATTTGTTGAATTATTGAGTTATATGAAAGCGTCTGTATAAAAAATGTGGTCCAACGGCCGAATCGATAACGCGGCCATGGTTGATATGGAAAATAAAAAAAAAAGTTTTACAATCTATATAAATGTCGTTGCTGTTGTACGTAGCTGTTTTCGAAAAAAATATTTTTTACAAAATGGCGGGTGTCAAAAAGTGTAATTATGGCGAAATTTTTAATTATATTCGGGAGCTTAAAAAATTGTAAATAAAAAAAAGTACGTGCACCGATGGCTACTGCAATTACGGAAATTTTGGTTTTCTAAATTGAAAATCGGGCAATTACAGATAGAGTTATGATTCTGGCCAGGTCGAGAAAAGGCGTTTCGAGAAAAACGCGATTGAAAGTTTTAGGATGTGTAAAGCGTTGCGCTACCTGCTCCTAATGAATGGTCTGTAACTTGGTCAATTTCCAATATTTTATCTTGAACATTTTTTCACATATTCTTGAATATGTATATTTTGATTTTAAAAAATCCATTTTTTTACCTGTTACAGTGGTGCTGTAAAAACGTTAAGCGCGCTCTTATTAAGGGGTTAGGCACAGTAACGGGTAAAAAATCATGTGCGAATTAATTTTTTTTTTCGCATGAAAAAATGTTTCACTCATTAAATTAAGGCGTTTCCCCCACTTGTAGCGCAAAAAAGGCCTTTTTCATGAATTTTTTTAAAGAAAACTACAAAACTTTTTTAATCGATCAATATACCATCTTAAAGAACACATCTTGAAGAACTTTCAGTAATTTTTTTATTGAAAAATATTACATTGTTTAGTGGCAAATGGCCGTCAATGAAATAATGTTTTTATATACACGGTTTGCGGTGACCGACATTGCGGCGAAGTGGATCATCTGAAAAAAAATGCGGATGGATTTAGTCAAATATAAGTATAAACTAGTCTTTAATCGAAGGATTTTAAAAAATCCTTCATTTTTCACAAAATGGCGGACAGTCAAAGTTAATGGTTCGATTTTAACGAAAAAAACGGCCGTTTTTTGGCTATAAAACGGCCGTTTTTTCGAAAAAAAAATCGAACGATTAAAGACTACATTTTTGTGTATTAAATAAGCCTGCAAAATTTCAAGAAGATCGGTTCATTAGTGTTCGAGTAATCTTGGTCACCGACTTCAGAAATGCCATTTTGAGAAAAACGCGTTTAAAGTTTCAATTTCAGTTTACCCGAAGAAAATATTTTTTTTTGTAAACTTACATAGAGTCATCTATTCCGGGCCCATACAGAAGTATGGGCCCGGAAATACTTCAAAATAATGCAATAAAAAAAATCGATTTTTTCAAAATCGCAAGTGGGGGTAACCCCTTAATTACACATCTATTTAGTATGAATATCAAGCTGTTAGAAAAAATATATTTTTTTTTCCATTTACAAAATGGTTGACTACTAATATTTTCTTTTGTTATCTTCTTTTAGGCGCTCCGCGACGTGACATTTAGCATCCACAATTTTTTACCTAAAACAAAAAACAAAAATTCTCGTTAATCTACATTAGAATACCCAGAGAAGTACGTACAGAATTTAAAAAATAATGTTTTATTCAAAAGTTGTAAGTATTTGAACTTAAGAAATGAATTTTCAGTGAAACATTTCGTTACAACTGCTCATAAAATGAAAAGTTTTCGATTAATCCGAAATTCCGTACGTACTTCTCTGCGAAATGCAATTAGGAACATAACTTTTAAATTTGAAGTAAGTTGAGTGAAAATTGTTAAAGTTATTTGTCACGCCAATTGGAAAAAAGCTGTTTCGAGAAATTTCGAGTAGTCGGCCATTTTGTACATGGAAAAAAATTCTAACAGCTTGATATTCATACTAAATAGATGTGTAATTAATTTTATAAGTAAATCACTTTTTCATACGAAAAAAATTGTTAAATTCGCACATGATTTTATACCCGTTACTGTGGCCTAACCCCTTAAACGATGTTGAAGCTTGCATCGTCGAAATTCAACGAAATATTTTTAAACTGATTTTTCCAAATTTTCTTGGACAGATTTAAGCTATAGAAAATCCGTGATGTTTTTTAGGCTCCTTATTTAGCGATCTACAAGCCAAATCTACAAAATATGATCTTCGACACTAATAAAAATAAGGAAGTAGAACAAAATTCATTGCATTCCAATGATGCAAACTTCAAGTCCATCTTATTAAACCCGGTTTCTTCAACTTCTGTATTTCCTTGGAACACGATCAAACAGTGCTGCGATAGTACTCGACCAGCTTTATCTCAGGGCCGGCTGTTTTATAGATCTGCCCGAATGGGTCATCCGCGAGAGAAGCTTTCGAACCCAGACACAGATATGATTATACAAATCACCAAAAATTCTTGTTGCTAGCAAATTTCGTGAAATTTTTTGTCAATTAACGACTGGCGAGACCCACACCAACCTCTATTTCAAGTTACCACATGTCGCTTTTTCGAATCAATTTTAATTTTATAGTGTCTCGTTAGCAGGTCATTTAAAAAATCGTTTTTTGTTAGTATTATTATTTACTGTTATAAATAATTCAGTAATATGTCGAAAATATATTTCTCGAATATTCCTTGCATCGATTTTGGTAGTTGACTATATTTTTGCCTACTGCCATCGCTAATGGCCGAACGATTTATCGTTTTCAGATAATGTCACACATCATTCAGGTTGCTTAAAATGAACTAGCGGATATGTAAGCCTTGGCGACAAAGTTCACTCGAGTAGCCGATTTTTTGTGGCAATATCGGCTAATCAAGTATTAATCACATGCAGATGTGTTGAACTCTGCGGATTTTTTCTGCAGTTAGTGTCGCGTCATGTAGCGCAATGGATCGAAGGATTGACGAAAAAAATTAAGTCTGGTCGATTCGGTATACGAGTGTATCCGTGCTATATTTCCAGCATCAATTTTCAGATGGAAAAATAAGTCGTCCCCGCGGTCATCGTCCTTACCCGAAAAAAGATCTCCCTTGTCGTCAATCCGACGTTTTGAAATACAAATACACCCCATTGTATTTTGTTCTGGGAGATATTATCGGTCGGAATGCTGTATTTGCATGAAATTGACGTATGCGTTGTTGAAATACAACGAAAATTGATCCTTTTTAATTGTATTTTTTTGCTGATTTAGCTTGTGAAAATCCCTGAAAGGTTTTTCCTTTTTTTGGGGTGAGATTTACAACCTTGATTTTCAAGAAGAGGCTTTGGATAATGATTAAAAAAAAAAGAAGTGAAGAATGAATAGAAAAATCCTTGCACTCGAACGATGCAATCTTCAATGTTATGTATTTGCGAGAGAGCAGTGAGAAAACGAGACGACCTCGTGTAAATTTATATTCGGGAAAGGAGATTTCTTAATCGGCTATAATTGCCGCGAACAGAATATTCATCGATGCACTTAGTGAACGAAAAAGCGGGCTCGTAATCCGGCTGATCAATTTTTCGGGCCTCTACCAGAGATATATTACAAGAGCCAAAACCGTCAATGGAGTATCGGTTATTTGAAAATTATCGATCTTTTGTTGAATCACATTTGTGTATCTAAAATAGTACGACCAATTTTCCGCACTCATCATTTGATATGATATACACTGCCGGTAGGAGATTATCAAGCGAATTTAATTTGTGCTATTTATTGCTGAGGAAACCGAATTAATTTACGTAAAATTTGTACATATATATATACAAGGTGTCCTGTTGTGAACGGATAATCCTGCAACTGTCGATAAGTCAGATCATGTCCTATTATATGCTGGAATTTCAGTTTAGCAAAAACCCCACGGTTTTCGAGATTATGGGCTTTATGTTATTTTTTTTTATAAAATCATCTGCTTTTGGTTTTTCGCGTGCCATTTCTACAAATGATATGAATCGACAATAACTAAGCAACTTTTTAAAGTAATCGGCACTATATGCGTAGTACATTTTTTTTTAAACGCCGGCTATCAAAGTCAGACGTTCGATTCGATTTGTATGGAAATTCTGCACCGGATCTTATTTCATAAAATTTCCTTAACATTTAAGGTTAAAAGGAAGACTTTTGTAGATAAATCTAACAACCAAGATTATTTTTTAAACCGGGTAAAAAAAAGTTATCATTTGTAGAAATGGCATGCGAAAAACCAAAAGCAGATGATTTTTATCTCGAAAACCGTGGGACTTTTACTAAACTGAAATTCCAGCATATAGTTGGACATGATCTGACCTATTGACAGTTGCAGGATGATCCATTCATAACAGGACGCCTTGTATATGTCATATATATATATATATATATACCCTGCTACGCAAAATACCTCGGTAATTATCGACCTCACAAAAACACGTTCCAGACAAAAGCTGTACGGTGTGATGGGGGCCATCAACTGCGACCCATTTTTTTTATTTCGTTGGAGGCGCTGACGCACAGTGAAGGTCACCTCCACTGTTTCAAATGGAATGGTACATTTTTTCAACCATCTCGTGGAGCACCTCAAGCGGCATAAAAAAATTAGGGGGTCAAAGTCGTTCAAGGTCATTCCAGGTCACCTATGAAAATGAAATACAAACTTAAATATCTCGGATCACTACCAAATATTTGGTAGTGATTCGAGATATTTAGATTTGTATAATCGATACTGACCTTGATTGACCTTGAACGACTTTGACCCCCTAATGGTTTTTATGCGGCTTGAGGTGCTCCACAAGATGGTTGAAAAAAAATGTACCATTCCATTTAAAAAAGCGGAGGTGACCTTTACTGCGCGTCAGCGCCCCCACCGAAATAAAAAAATGGGTCGCATTTGATGGCCCTCCTCACACCGTACAACTTTTGTCTGGAATATTTTTTCGTGACGTTGATGGTTACCGAGATATTTCGGGTGACAGAGATAAGAGGGACACCCTGTGTATATATATATATATATATATATATATATATATATATATATATATATATATATATATATATATATATATATATATATGAGGTTGTGTATAATGTTATAAAATCTCTAATATAATATCATCACGGAAACGGAATATTGGAACGACTGAAAAATCATTGATTAACGAGAAAAATCGTACACGTGCTCCGCGGAGCTTGAAATCCCTCCGGAGTGTCGCAAGTGAGACGGAAGGCAGTTCGCGTCAAATTCGAAAGGGTTTATCTCGGGGGTTTCTGACGGATTGTGGGATCGCGCGAATCAACGTCTCGTTCATGGGTCTTAATTCGATCTCATTCCGGAAGGTATCCTCGCCGGCATATCCCGATGTGTCACGTCGATTGCAATTTTACGGACGGGAGAGACAGAGGCCCGGGTGAGATTTGCGAGACAGAGTTCTCTCCCGTATCAAATGGACTTCGGCAAAGGGATCTCTGGCAGGTCGTGTGTGGTGACCTCGTGGGATTTCCGCGCGGCCTTATCCCCCGTCATCAATATCAGTCAGTCCGTGGCAATCGGGTAGCGCAACGACTCTCGATGTGTGTGCCTCCGTATGCGTTACTGGTCACCATTTTCGCCTTCCATCCCTTGCCTCGTGAGTGCACATACATGCGTAAAAAAAACATCTACACTCATTTCCTACCGAACTACACGTATTTGACGAAAGCCAAGACAAAATGATCCCTCCAAGAGGCAAACTAAGATTGTATTTTTATTAAGGGGGTCATCCCATGTGACAGTTTTTTTTCGCTTTTTTTTTTGTATGAACCATTTAAACACACTATCTTTGAATTTTTACCACACATTTATTAACATTTTTACAGTCCCTCAGAATTTTATAGAACAAAAATAACGAGTTGACTCGACTTTACACCGTTCGGAAGACATTCGTGTGTAAAAAAATTGGTTGACGGCTGCCATGATTCCAGACGCTTTGCTCATCTGAAATAAAACAATCAAATGGCATTTTAATTTTTAGACTTGAAGCTATCACTGGAAATAGGGCAACGGAAAAATATCGTAAAGTGAATTTTTGGCACTGTTTTGAAAGTTAAGGCCTTTTCACTTTAGACGCTAAAAAAGGCTATTTCGTTGATTTTTTTCATAAGTTTATATTATAGATATTGATGTAAAAGTAGTTACACTTAAGGGGTTAGGTCACAGTAGAGGGTATAAAATCATTTGCGAATTTAACAATTTTTTCGTATGAAAAAGTGTTTCGCCCATAAAACTAATTGCACATCTATTTAGTATGAATATCAAGCTGTTAGAATATATATATATATATATATATATATATATATATATATATATATATATATATTTACAAACTGGCCGACTACTAATATTTTCTTTCATCTTTTTTTAGGCGCTCCGCGGCGTGACATTTAGCATCCATAATTTTTTACCCAGAACAAAAAACAAAAATTCCCGTTAATCTACATTAAAATACCTAGAGAAGTACGTAGGGAATTTAAAAAATATTGTTTTATTCCAAAGTTGTAGGTATTTGAATTTTGTAGTTGCAGGAGTGAATTTTCAATGAAAAATTTCGTATGAAGCTGCTCATAAAATGAAAAGTTTTCGATCAATCAGAAATTCCGAACTTACTTCTCTGCGAAATGCAATTATGAACATAACTTTTAAATTTTAAGTAAATCCAGTGAAAATTGTTGAAGTTATTTGTCACGCCAATTGGAAAAAGGCTGTTTCGAGAAAAACGTGTTCAAAGTTTACCTATGCCTCTATGCCGTGCCAGAGGGCACTTGCCCTCTTGCTATTTTCTTGCTGTAAATCGCATAGTAACTCATTCATATGATAATAAAGCACCGTTTTAGCGAAAAAAATCAATTTTTTGAAAATTCTAGTGCGGCCCTACCCTCAATACATACACTTTCGGAATACATTTAAAAAAAATTATTTATTTAAGTCACTATTTATAGACGAAAATGGTTATTGAAAGTGTCCTAAAAAAATTGTAGGTCTGCGATGTTGATGCAATCTCGGAGATGGATCATCAGAAACAAAAAAATCAAATGGTTTTACATTCAGTATGTTAATGACTATAGCGCATTTCATCCGATTTTAGATATACGCAAAAATAACAAAATAGCGGACAAAAAGCGGAAATTTCGAAAAAAAACGAGTTTTTTCACAGTTTTTGGGAAAAAAGGAAATATCAACATTTTTTTAATCAGACAGAGAATAAGACAAACGTTGTTTCGAGAAAAACGCGTTTAAAGTTTGTTTGGTTACATAAATACATACAAATTTTTTTAAAATGTATTTCGAAAGTGTATTCATTAAGTGTAACAACTTTCATATCAATATCTATAATATAAACCTATCAAAAAAATTCATGAAAATTGGCTTTTTTAGCGTCCAAAGATTTTTAGCGTCTGAGAAGACCCAAGTTTTGTCATTTTTTCGACTTTTCCAGCTTAAAAGAACGATGGCAGATATCAGAAATATTCTAGTTGGGGTGAAAACTATAGATGTGCTGACTACACGATAAAAAATTGAGCGAAATCCGTTCAATAGTTTTCGAGATATCGTGGAAGCCAATTTTTAAATTACAGCTCGGAGAAAAACGCGTTTAAAAGTCCAAGTACGTTTTACACAAAGAAAATGTTGACTCACCATTACTCTGCTATGCCGGGTCCAGCTTTCTTTGCTGATCCCGGGATAGAAATAAGGGATCAAGATAAGTTCGTAGAAAATCTTGGCTCCTTCAGTGAAGAGCAAGGAGAACGCTTCCACCGAAACGTAAACATCACGGAAGATAGGAATCAGCAAAGATGTGATACACACGCCTCATGGCTGATTACTTTTGGAGTTTGATGCGTGACCGCCTCGACAAGACCCACTCGAGAAAATCACGAAAAAGAATCTCACTCATCGTACACATTTAATCAATAATTAGACTGATTAATTTAACAATAAAATGTAACAAATCTCAAACTTTGCAATCAAATTAAATTTCAGAAAAAATCATACACTGTAAAAAATTATATGAATTTTACAATACATTTAAGATACAAAGGAATTGAATTTTACGAACTCGGTAGATGAAATTAAAATTAAAAGACTTGTACCGTAAATTTAAAACAGGAACATGAAATTCTAACGTGGATATAGAATTTAATAGATGCAACATGGAATTTCAAAGGCAAGTTTGTAAATTTGTGGGAAATGTATTGTATTAACCCGTGTCTTCAATTGAAAATTACTACAGATGTATAATAAATCAACTATAAAAAACAGAGTATTGAAAATACAAAACAAGTTAGAAATTTATTTACGGCTGCCTGAAAAATATAATACATGTGGAACTGAATTGGAATTAGAAAGTATCGTGATTGTACCCCTATCTGATATTATTTCTCATCGACGCTGAGTTAAATATAAGACAAATCTTTAGGAATATCGATGATGTACTTCTCGGAATAATACCATCCAGTACATGAATACTGTGATTCGATTCAGAAATTTCCAAGACGAAAGCCACTGAGATTAATAATTGTTTGTCAAAAACAAATCACAGATAAGTTGAAATTAATGTGTTCGTATATTAATATTGAAGAAACATTTTATGATTTTCATAATTGTTGACCCGGACGATATCTCAAAATCACATGAATTTCAAATACAAGCGTACAGTGGACAGAGATGGGCGTGCGGTCGGTGTGCGGGCTCGGCGGTCACTGAAGTTAAGCAGCATTGGGCGCGGCCAATACTTGGAGCGGTGACCGTTTGCCCGTGCACTGGTTTGCGCGTCAACCTCTGAGTGGGAAACAGTTTGTCTGAGTTTCTCATGGTAATACAACTGAAACTCAGCCAAATATGGCCGCCTGTATCGGCCCAGGTTTCCCGCAGTTTCCCTGGGCCCCCTCGTGCAAATGCGATACACAGTAGTAGTGCATTAGGAAAGAGTGGATGCGGTCAATACTCTGGGGGGCTCTGGAAGGAATGTTAGGGAACTCTGGAAGGATTGTGAATGATGGGAAGGAATAAAGGAGAGGATGGTAAAAGAAGAAGGCCGTGCCTCTGAGGAATACATATATAAAGAAAAAAAATAACATACGTGCAGTGATTTCACTGCTTTCAAATTTTATTATTCAAGTATTCAATATTAATTATGGGATAAAGCTGCGAAAAAATCATATACACAAGTATCACGAAAGCATCATACAGTATATGAATTGAGTGGTCTTAATTTGATAATTTTTACATAAAAACGTATTGCAATTATCAATTTCTGAAATAAACTTAATACTTATTATCAGTAATTTTAATACACACCCGTATATTGATATTAGCAAATGGTTCTTGAATTTAATATACACTTGTATATTGATATCAGCAAATGGTTCTTGATTTCAATATACTTGGATGTGATTATTTCTTTACGCGTGCATTATTTTTCAAACGCACAAGTATATTAATATTACGGAACTACACTTTCATTTTTAAAATAACCTGTTTTGGATTTTCAAAATCGTATCTGAAATTTCATAAGCGGTATCCGCATAAAAACTTCCTACACTTGTATATTAATTTTTATACAGAAATTTTTTACAGTGTATATATTTTCGTGTTTCCATGTTGAATATTAATGTAAATTGTCAAAACAGGATCAGTACAGAGATAACATTTCGAAAAAAATCTACAGTTTTGCGGTACTAAATCAACTGTTGAACAGTGTCATCACTTCTTGTTTCTTCGTATTCGATAATCGTAAACGTGGACGCCTGGCAGGTGAAAAACCTTTCGACGGTAAAAAATATCGGTAGGATGAGAAAATCGGCGTGCGCTTCTGTCGAAAAAGTCATGGATGAAACGCCATTGGTATATCTGATGTTGGTAAATATCTACATATATATTTACACGCATGATACGTACATGCAGTATGTATGGGAATCCGCAATTTTCTACATCTATAAATATAACTATGCGAGATCGCATTGTCGCTGTGAGGAGCGTTAGAAAAGAGGTGAGCTGTCTGTCTCTCCGCATTCACATAATTCTCCATCGCCGTCGATATCTGCTGTGCGGTGTTTGTCAGTCGCACACCCACACACACACACCTACCCCCCCCCCTCACCTATATTCACACACACACACACGCGCACACACACACACACACACACACACACACACACACACACACACACACACACACACACACACACACCCACACACACACCCACACACACACACACACACACACACACACACACACACGCACGCACGCACGCGCACACACACACACACACACACACACACACACACACACACACACACACACACACACACACCCTCATACATGTCGGATGTATACATATTCATATATCATCGATCGACAGGAGGAAGGGCTCCATGCAACGACCCTCAGTTGCGTTTATCAGAGCGAGTTACGCCCCTCTGCTTGGCAGTTGTGAATTATTATCCGCGCTTATTCTCGAGGCACCTCTCGAAACCGAGCGCGCTCACGTTCCGTCGTTCAAATTGCTCGTTCCACGCGCGTGCACCCTGAGGCAGGCAGGTGCTCGTCATTTCTGACAATGTGCTATTGACAGGTCCGGAATGAGAAACTGCGCGATCGACTGAAAATTGTATATGCATAACAATAATAAAAAAAAAAATCGGTGAGTGGGCGGTCTATGTGTGTGGGTGAGACGCGTCGCCGGCGTTGCTGGCTTCCTCTACTCTCGAATAAACCTTCTGCAGCTTATGCAGTGATTTTAGCGAGTCTCGCGACCCGAAACACGTCGAAGTGTACATATCGCGAGGTGGAAGATAAAAAGAAATCGAAGCCATTCTGGCGAGTCTAAACGGCGCAAATTCACTGTTTCCGCGTTCTTTCGTCTATTGGACTTCCGTGGTTCACATTTTCGTGAAAGTATATGGGACGAGGGATATGCTTTTGACAGAACTCGCACGGTTGATTGATTCGTTCGAGAAATTTGGATCGTTTCGCCAAGCTAAGGATCGCTGATCTTTTTATTTTGGATACTGAGGCGTTGAACGAAAAATCTACTTGAACAAAAATAACATCACGATCTAGGCGATTTAGCGAAGGGTCTTGAAGAAAATTGTGAATTGCGCTGGAATTCAACGGAAATGAATTGAGGATGTAACGGAGACACAATTCCAGGCAAAAGTAGCTGAAATTATTTAAATAATTTCTTAATTAATTGATTTATTAATTAATCACAAGTATTCACTTCGTTGATATTTATCTTTGTCGAGACGTAACCTCCCCTCGCAATTTTCGAGCTACTTTTCGTAACTGGGAACGAAAATAAGCAACATTTCAGTACGTGCATTAAAATGAATTACACAACAGTTGTGTGCGAGTGATTGTAAAATTTGCTAAAATGTTTTATCCACATGTTAACCACGCGTAGAGAAAATGTAAAACATTGTGTAGGTACGTTTTTTTCTCTTTCGTCATGCTTATTCTAAGCTGACAGTGAAACGGCGTCCCGCAAGAGGGCCTGCCAAACTGCTGCAGAGAAAAAGTGTCATGATTCTTCAACGGGTCAGTAGATCGGTCCCGCGTTGTGCATTGAGGTGTAGAATAAACGAAACAATCACGTATCCAATTTTCATCCCCGTGGGAGTATTTCGTTGGGATTTCCATAAATCATCTGGTGGATAAATAAACAGCGGCTAAGTTGACAACTCTTTAATACTACTTTGCTCGAAAACAATGAAGCGCAGCTCACGGGAACTTCAAAGTTGAACGCTTGTCACATCCACGGTGTGAACTACATCCTTGGGGGCGAGACGGAGAGCCCGCGGTCCTTCCACAACGATCATGATGCGTACGGGACTCCAGTCAACGTTCCCATTTGCACGTATGCATGTATGTGTCCAAGTACAAGCGAGACTGGAAAATGTGCACACCTTCAACCGCACATTTTCCTAGTGACAGCCGCCTGATCACTATTCAGTATTCTAGTCTGGAGGCCTAAATTACGGGCATGTTTCGGGGCGATGAGAAAAGAAAATCATCATGCATTTTTTAGTCTTTTTATTGATGTTTCGAGAACTTAAGAAAAAAATGTGCGAACAAAGAAAAATGGACATTTTCACGGGCTCTGAATATTGCCGTGAAAAAAGGGGTCAGGCGGTTGACATGATTCTGAAGCTTTGGTTCATCGGAAATAGAAATGAAACTAATTTTCTTTATCAATAAGAATGCCATTGAGGCAGGTGCGAAGAGATTTGTTTTTAACGACTGTCTAAGAATAAGTAAACTGTTCGTCTATTTTTTTAAGCTTCTTAATTATTTTGAAAGTACAAATAAGAGTACAAATAAGTCTCCGCCGTTTGACACTAGATGGCCTCGCCAGGAGGTTATGGTTGAAACTGTCAGATGTAAAACGTCATATCGTAAGGTCGGACATCTGGCAAGACCATAACCTTGAAATATTATCGATTTTGTATCAGCATCACATAATTTTTTTCGTGCCAAAATGTCGAGGCTTGAGCTGAAAAAGCGTCATTTGCAGGAACTTCTGATTTACTTCTTGAATTTGAAGAAATCTGCAGCTGAGGCGCTTCGATTGCTTGTAGAAGCATGTGGTGATGCTGCTTCAAGTGAGAGAAGTTTTCGTGAGTGGTTTCAAAAGTTTAAGAACGGTGAGTTTGACCTCGAAGATAAAGAACGTAGCGGAAGGCCGAAAGTGTACGAAGACGCGGAATTTGAAGCATTATTGGAGGGAGATTCGTGCCAAACGCAAGAAGAACTTGCACTTACATTAGGAGTGACTCAACAAGCAATTTCACATCGTTTAAAATCGTTGGGAATGATTCAAAAGCAAGGAAATTGGGTTCCATATGAACTGAAGCCGAGAAACGTTGAACGCCGATTTTGCACATGTGAAATGCTGCTTACCAGGCATAGGTCAAAACCTACTTGGAAACACTCAATTGAGAAGTTTTACCCCACCCGTCGTATTCACCAGACATTGTGAACATCCCTCTGACTATCATTTATTTCGACCGATGACGCACGGTCTGCCTGAGCAGCACTTCACATCATATGAAGATACCAAAAATTGGGTCGATTTGTGGATAGCCTCAAAAGATGAAGCGTTCTTCCGACGCGGTATACATCTGCTGCCAGAAAGATGGGAAAAGGTAGTGGCTAGCGATGGACAATACGTTGAATAAAACATAAAGTACCGTTCTTTCACGATAAATGCACAATTAAAAAAAAACGGCAAAAACTTATCTGTACTCCCAATAATAAAAACATTTTTGCGATGCCCGAGGTAGGGAAGATTGAGGCACATATACTGAAGGTCCATACTAAATTTTAAGGGGTTACCCCCACTTGCGTTTTGAAAAAATCGATTTTTTTTATTGCATTTTTTTGAAGTGCAGTTTGAAGTGCAGTTTTTTTTATGCCCGGAATGGATGACTCTATGTAAGTTTACAAAAAAAAATATTTTCTTCGTGTAAACTGAAATTGAAACTTTAAACGCGTTTTTCTCAAAATGGCATTTCTGAAGTCGGTGACTAAGATTACTCGAACACCAATGAACCGATCTTCTTGAAATTTTGCAGGCTTATTTAATACATAAAAATGTAGTCTTTAATCGTTCGATTTTTTTTTCGAAAAAAATGGCCGTTTTATAGCCAAAAAACGGCTGTTTTTTTCGTTAGAATCGAACCATTAACTTTGACTGTCCGCCATTTTGTGAAAAATGAATATTTTTTAAAATCCTTCGATTAAAGACTAGTTTATACTTATATTGGACTAAATCCATCCGTATTTTTTTTTCGGATGATCCACTTCGCCGCAATGTTGGTCACCGCAAACCGTGTATGTAAAAACATTATTTCATTGACGGCCATTTGCCACTAAACAATGTAATATTTTTCAATAAAAAAATTACTGAAAGTTCTTCAAGATGTGTTCTTTAAGATGGTATATTGATCGATTAAAAAAGTTTTGTAGTTTTCTTTAAAAAAAATCATGAAAAAAGCCTTTTTTGCGCTATAAGAGGGGGTAACGCCTTAAGTCAAACGGTTGACCAGAACTCAAGATTTTATGTCAACCAGGTTGGAAAAAGTAGTTTCGAGAAAAACGCATTTAAAGCATTCAGTACAATTTCAGACAACTGTAACTATCTAAGTGGTATGATGGCATGTTATACTCACGTTGTATTGATCGGCTATTCCTGCCTCGTAAAGGTGCCTTCCTCGACTTCGGAGTAATGATTTTCTGAAGTTCGTTCTTTCCTGCGAGCAGTTCTAGCTTCCTTAGAAGCTTCTGAAGTTCGTAGCTCCGACCAGTCGGTCCTATTCCGGTCTCGTTTCACATCGCTATATTGATGTGAATATTGGAGATTTCGAAGTTTCCTCATGAGGACATATTCTCTAGAGTCTTTACTTGAAAAATGCAAAAAAATCCATTTTTTTTTCAAATTTCTCCACTAGAATACTGCATTAACGCCCAACAACTATACTTATACAAACTTTGAATATTCGGTGCGTGTGCTCACTCGTTCCGCGTGAGAACAAGCGGAGCATCTTTCTCCTCTGCACCTGCCTTCCTCCAAGGTGCCGAGGTGTGCGGAATGAACTCTCAATGGCACTTCAGTCGCTTTCAGAGGAGACTGAAGAATATCGAGTCTAAAAAATGCCGGAACGATGAACACTGCGTGCTGCAACGGATCTTTAGCTGCCAACCGCAAACGTCTTCCACGCACGCACTCAATCACCTGCCTCTTTTTCTCGCGGAGAAAATTCTTTCGTGTGTAGGAGAGAAATATTTTCCGAGATTACCGTGACGAAGTCGGCAATCAGACGAGTCATTCGAATATTAAGGAGGATACCACTGTAACAACCGCCCATTTTCGATCGTTTTCTTTGGATTTTTTTTAAAGAAAGGAATAAAATACATGGCCACAATAATTTTTTTGCTTTATTAGGTATATATTGAAGTACGTAAAAAAATATTATTTGTCGAAAGAATATAAAATGGCGGCACACGAGTCGCTATAGCACTACTGGTTTTTACCCAACCCTCTCCGCGGCACGCAGTAGAACTGTCGTAAATATAATCCTGGAACTAAGAGTGAAAAACTTCCGTTAATTATATAAGTTATAGCAGTCAAGTACGGGGAGAAATAAAAAAATAACGAAAAAAAAGAAATAGAGACGAGTTTGAAAAAAAAAATCGTTTTTCGACCATAATTTTCATGTAAAAAGTGATATATTTTTTACAATTTTCAATTAATCAAAAAAAGCGCTCATGCTTGTCTGTTGAAGCAATCTAAGAAGCTACAGTTAAAATTTCAAGTCGATTGGACGAAAATTGTTCGAATGCTGCTGCGTGACGATTTCAAAAACATGGTTTTGAGAAAAACGTGTTTGAATCTGTATCATACTGTTGACGGTTCAAAGGATTTTTAAAGGTGTTTCCAAAAAAACAATTTTTCGAAAATTGTACAGTGGTGTCCTCCCTTAAGATACCAAACTAGTTAGGGAAAGAGTGAAAAAAGTTTGGATTGCCTTTATTTACTATTAAGTTTTGCCAAAAACGTTTAGTAAAGACAGAATAATTCTTCGTAAAAAATATGTGTCCCCTATAATAAGAAGACATATGGCAACACCGCAGAACAGTATTGTTCAATATATCGAGAAAAAAATGTATCGTGTTCCTAAAGTTAAAAACTTTTATCAAAAAAAAATATATATATATTTGCGTTATAAATATTAATGTTTTATATTGTTTATGTTATCTTCATTAACAAAGAAAAGTTTTGGTTAATTCATAACTAATTAAAAACTTTGTTCGATTGAAAATTACTTCCAAATAAAAATTTGCGTTGCAGTAATATTTTGAATAAACCGCGCAAACTTACGTCACTGGATGCCTGGAACGATGCGGTGTTGCCATATGTTTTCTTATTATAGGGGACAAATATTTTTTACGGAAGATTATTCTGTCCAAATTTCAATGCAGACCCTGCAGTGTTAAAAGTTGAATTTTTAAAACCCATTATCTCCCGATATAAATAGTCGACTGTTCTGAAATTGCACTCAAACATCCACAATGATATGAACAATGTCTGGTTAAAATTTGAACAAAATCTATAGAAATCCAGAGCGAGCGCTCGTTCTACTTTGTGGCGAATCTGCTTAAATTGTGTGACGACTGACGCTTCTCAAATGATCGATGAAATAATAGTTGAAAAAATACTATTTATTTTTCAACCCTTCGTCGAACGGAGGGACTCGATACATCCCGAAGTGAAACAAAGTGTACGGACATTCGTCGCTAAGCCAACGTCGGATAGACAATCAGAATGGAATTTGTTGGAAATGTATCGATCCTTGTTCGCATTTTCGCGAAACCTGTCCAACCCAGACTCAATCGTGTGTTCATCGCCGAGTCCTCTAGCCGAACTTTAGGGTGCCCCTTGCGCTGACTCCGGCACCTATACGCGTAGATGTTACCGATCCTTCACTGAAGAGTGTTAGTCCTATAATGGAAGTATTGAGTGCCCGGTGTTCAATTTTCACAGTATTATTCACCGGGGCATCGCGACGCTGCAAGGATGAGAAAAAAAATTAATGCCTACATTCTTCATTCTTTCGCCACCTGTTTCGGTACTTTTTGCGGGCAATCGTAAACACGATTTATACTTTTCCGTACTTGCACGTAATGAACGGGCGGACGATCTTTCAAACTAAGGAATTTGGGATTGCTCGCCGACGGTAACGGTCCGGAACTAATTGTCACGGTCAACGCTGCTAGGACAACCAGTATTGCGAAACTCTTCATTTTCGCACGCTGTGATCTGCTGACAGTTTTACGCGATATACCAGGGCACAATGGAACTGTTTTCAATTACCCATTTTCCAACAGGAGAAGTCACTTTTTTTCCAAAAGCCAGAGTCGAATACTATTGATTTACAATACGTCAAAGTTTGTCAATGTCGTCAGTGAAAAACAGAATGACTGAAAGACAATGTCGTCAGTGAAAAACAGAATGAATGAAATACAATGTCGCCAGTGGAAACGGAATGCCTGAAAGGCAACGTCGTCAGTGAAAAATAGAGTGACTGAAAGACAATGTCGTCAGTGAAAAACAGAATGACGGAAAGACAATGTCGCCAGTGAAAAACAGAATCCCTGAAAGACAATGTCGCCAGTGAAAAACAGAATGACTGAAAGAAAATGTCGTCCGTGAAAAACAGAATGACTGAAAGACAATGTCGTCAGTGAAAAATAGAGTGACTGAAAGATAATGTCGTCAGTGAAAAACAGAATGACGGAAAGACAATGTCGCCAGTGAAAAACAGAATCACTGAAAGACAATGTCGCCAGTGAAAAACAGAATGACTGAAAGACAATGTCGCCCGTGAAAAACAGAATCACTGAAAGACGAGGTCGTCAGTGAAAAACGGAACGACTGAAAGACAATTTCCCCAGTGAAAAACAGAATGAATGAAATACAATGTCGCCAGTGGAAACAGAATGCCTGAAAGACAATGTCGTCAGTGAAAAATAGAGTGACTGAAAGATAATGTCGTCAGTGAAAAACAGGATGACGGAAAGACAATGTCGCCAGTGAAAAACAGAATCACTAAAAGACAATGTCGCCAGTGAAAAACAGAATCACTGAAAGACAATGTCGCCAGTGAAAAACAGAATCACTGAAAGACAATGTCGCCCGTGAAAAACAGAATCACTGAAAGACAATGTCGTCAGTGAAAAATAGAGTGACTGAAAGACAATGTCGTCAGTGAAAAACAGAATGATGGAAAGACAATGTCGCCAGTGAAAAACAGAATCACTGAAAGACAATATCGCCAGTGAAAAACAGAATCACTGAAAGACAATGTCGCCCGTGAAAAACAGAATGACGGAAAGACAATGTCGCCCGTGAAAAACAGAATGACGGAAAGACAATGTCGCCAGTGAAAAACAGAATCACTGAAAGACAATATCGCCAGTGAAAAACGAAATCACTGAAAGACAATGTCGCCCGTGAAAAACAGAATCACTGAAAGACGAGGTCGTCAGTGAAAAACAGAATGACTGAAATACAATGTCGTCAGTGAAAAACGGAACGACTGAAAGACAATTTCCCCAGTGAAAAACAGAATGAATGAAATACAATGTCGCCAGTGGAAACAGAATGCCTGAAAGACAATGTCGTCAGTGAAAAATAGAGTGACTGAAAGACAATGTCGTCAGTGAAAAACAGAATGACGGAAAGACAATGTCGCCAGTGAAAAACAGAATCACCGAAAGACAATGTCGCCAGTGAAAAACAGAATCACTGAAAGACAATGTCGCCCGTGAAAAACAGAATGACTGAAAGACAATGTCGTCAGTGAAAAATAGAGTGACTGAAAGACAATGTCGTCAGTGAAAAACGGAATGACGGAAAGACAATGTCGCCAGTGAAAAACAGAATCACTGAAAGGCAATGTCGCCAGTGAAAAACAGAATCACTGAAAGACAATGTCGCCCGTGAAAAACAGAATCACTGAAAGACGAGGTCGTCAGTGAAAAACAGAATGACTGAAATACAATGTCGTCAGTGAAAAACGGAACGACTGAAAGACAATTTCCCCAGTGAAAAACAGAATGACTGAAAGACAATGTCGTCAGTGAAAAACAGAATGACTGAAAGCCAATGTCGTCAGTGAAAAACAGAATGACTGAAAGCCAATATCGTCAGTGAAAAACGGAATGACTGAAAGACATTCTCGAAATGTCACAAACGGCGACGTAGATCGCCAAAATAATGACAATTTTTTTGCCTTACCGTCGATCTGAAGCTGCAAAACACTGTCAGTGGAAATCTTCGACTGTCGACTGGATGCAGAATAATGTGACCCGCCTTATATACGAATCGGAAATAATGGCTTGGGCAATCGAACGTATCGTAGAAATATTGGAATATGACGACAATGACTACGCTTGAAGGAACGGCGTATCGCTCGCTGGAAAACCTTGCATTGCTGGATAGTCAATTTCAATCTTATCGCGCTCTTTGTGGGATACGGTGTACATATAACATTTGCATCATTAATAATATTTCGGAGGATGATTGTATGTTTGTGGTCACCGTGATACAGGCCGCACGTGGAAGTGATTGGTGATATTGCGACGTTTTGTGTCGGCGCTCCGATGACCATTTCGTCGATTCTTCGTTTTACCTGCGTGATAGGTAACACCGGGACGACACTCTCCAATCGCCAGCAACAATAACAACAGTGACTTTTCATTAGTTTCGACAGCTGATGAAAAAACATTGTTTATCAGACATCTTCACGAGACAATCATTCGAATGCAACGAACATTTTTCCCAATGACTTATTTTCATTTTTATCCAAAATCGTACTTTGCAAATTTGTTGTAGATTGCTGAATAAAAATGAGAAGAAATGGTCGCGTGATTTTCGAATCTCAAATTTGCCAAAGGAAATTTGGAAAATTAAGGGGATTTTGGGAAATTGCCTTTAGACGAAGAGGAAAGATTTCTTTACCATTTTTTAGACTTAGGGTATGTTTTATTACTACTTTTGGCTGGTAATTGTATTTTTTCATTAATTTTTAAATGGCACGGTCTTCCAAATGGGTTGCGGCGAATGTTGTCAGATGGCGGGACATGTAGCGTCGGTGATATTAATCCGAAAAAGAACAAACGACGATTTTTCTTTCATTAACACTCATACGCAGAATATGAGCCAAGGAAAAGTGAGAAATGTTGAAAATCGATGAAATGGTACTCTTTGAACCAAAAAGATTGAACTTTCCAAAAAAATTGCAACGTTTTGCAATAAAAAAATGTCTTTTCAAACAATATTGTCATGTTTTAGACAATAAGGTTGGAAAGATTTGTACCAAATTTCATCAGAATCGGTCGATTAGTTTTTTAGCAATACGCCACGCCAGTTTTGAAAATACCGTTTAGAAGACCGTACCATACCTCCGCCATTTTTTAAGATTAATAATAAATGAAAAAATACCATGTAACAGCCAAGAGTAGTGATAAAACATACTCTAAGTTAAAAAAATAGTATCTCCCCCCTTAAAGGGTACTCACAACCTTGGAATTTAATAAATCGTTTTTTGGTTTATTTTATTTTCTTATTGCGTAGAGTCCTAACTTTGATTTGGTTCAAAGATTTTGTAAAAATTCCAAAAATTGACCGAGTTATACGATTTCAGTGGAGCAGGTCAGAACGTCCCGTTGCGTTACGGCACTAGCGCTGCGCGGTACATTGTATTGTTTCCAAGGGCATTGATATGACTTTGTCCAACCAGGCTGTTTGATTGTTACACGGTGCAGGAATCGCAGATTGAAGGTACGAAAATAATTGTAATTTTATCTCAAGCGAGTAGTCCATACACCAAGGCACTTTCTTACAATTAAATTTTTCAAATAGCAATTGGGACGAAAGAGTGCATTTCATAGATAAACATTTTAAATAAAGGATGTTTAATTTTTTTACTAGCTCTATTAGTAATGCAGATATAAGCGACGAAAATTAATCGCATCACCTCGCACTCATCGTTTCGTTCCTTTCACTCAACGTTCCGTCTCTCTCATAAAAATGTTCCTTGTTCATATCTCAATCTCTAATGGAGCTAGCAAAAAAAAATGAAAGAGAGATTTGTCATCGTTACTTCAAAAAGAAACATCTTGTATTTTAAACTTTTATTCTACAAAATGCACTTTTTGTCGCAATCGTCATTATAACAGTTGAATTGTTTATAACGAAAAAAAAGAAAGATTATAGAAAAAAATAAATGTCCTATTCGTATGCTTCGTACCCGAAACCATAAAGAACCACCCAAGATATTGAGCAGACCCAAACATTCATACGGAAAAAGTGGATTTAGTACGTTTTCTTCTCTTGCGTTTATCTCGTAAGTATACTTTGCAATTTGGCGTACGTAATATCTCAAAATCTAATCGTCCGATTTACTTCAATTTTGGACTGAACATATTTTATAACATATTCCATCGACAGATCGGATGATCTTCTCATATGTTCTTCCGTTTGTCAATAACAAACGTTTAAAGTCGTTGTTTTTTTTATCGAAAATAGACTTTTTTTTAAACAGTGCAATTTATGCAAATGTTAAAATTTCGACAAAGTATCCGGTGGGTTTGTAGCTTCGCCATTGTACGAGGTTGGGGTGAAAAGTTTCCGGCCTGACCAAGAACAGCGATATTTAAAAATTTTTTTTTGCTTTATTTTTCAACATAATCTCCATCAACACTGATACATTTCTCATAACTCTCGCATCCCAAAAAACAGTAGCCATAACCTTGTTTGCCGATAAAATTATTTTTGCCTTCTTTGGGGTTGGTTCCCCTTTTCCAACCCACTGTTTTGACTATTCTTTACTTTCAGGAGTGTAGTGGTGGACTCATGTCTCATCAACAGTTATGAATCGACGCAAAAATTCGTTTGGATTACGTCTATACAGCGCCAAATTGTCGGTAGCGTCGAGCGTTAGCAAACGCTCGATTGGTCGAGCGTTAGCAAACGCGGCACCCACCTTGCACACAGCTTTTCCATGTTCAAATGGTTGTGCAAAATATTTCGCACACGTTCAGCTGACATCCTACAGGTCTCAGCTATCTCATGCACTTTCAACCTGCGGTCTTCCAACACTATTTTATGGATTTTTTCAATCATCTCTGAAGTTGTGACTTCAACGGGCCGTCCTGAGCGAAGCTCGTCAGAGGTGCTCACACGACCAATTTTAAATTCAGAAACCCACTGATTAATAGTTGAATATGATGGGGAGGAGTCTCCTAGTGCTGAATCCATCTCCTCTTTTATTTGTTTTGGTGTAAAACCTTTCAAATGGAAGTATTTGATGACAGCACGTTTTTCCAATTTTTCCATTTTTACGAAAACAACGGAAGCGTCTCGCGCAATGTGCTCTCAAACGCAAACTAACGTAGCGATTGGGCTGAAACTGTACATACAAGCTCGGTAGGAATGGTACTGTAGGACGCCGTTCCAAAACTAGACCTAGTGGCACCATCCTTGGTCAGGCCGGAAACTTTTCACCCCACCCTCGTACTAAAAGTATAGTTTTCCATTTTTTACTTTAGATGAATCTAGTTACCGGAATCATGTACAGGACCGAGCCGTGCGGAGGCTACAGTCCTGAAATTAAATGACAATGGTTGCGTTGTTTATATGTATTTTGCAATAAAAAGAAAAGGTGACATGTGAAGACTATGTACTATCTGTGGGCGAAAGATCGACATTTTCATCCCAATACCTGAGACGAAAAAAAATTATTGGAAATTGATCTGTTTTTTAACTTCAAGATTATCCATACCCCTTTAAAAAAATCACTTTCGTTGCATTTCAACGACGAAAACTTTAACGTCCTATCATACTTGTAGCTAGATCGAGCTACGATTGACGAGTTACTGGCCTATCCATCGAGAGTCCTCTGCGGTAGTTACACCTCGCTGTTTGCCGGTCATCGACTGTTATCAACGACTATTCGCAAGTTCTGACAATGTGCTATGAAAGGTCCGGAATGCGAAACTGCGCGATTGACCAAAGTGTGGGTGAGACGCGCTAGCAGCGTTGCTGGTTTCCTTTACTCTCGAAAGCCCCTCGTGCGGCCTGAGCATTGATCGCATTGATCGGCGAGTTTCGCCGCCTGGACAGGTCGAAGTCTACACATCGCGAGGTGTAAAAAAAGGAAGAAAATCGAAGCCATTCTCGTGATTGCAACCACCGCAGTTTCACTGTTTCTAGAATCTTCCATTGACTGTTCTTACGTTATCCAGATTTTTCTGACAATACATCCGACGAAGGATATTCCTCCGATACAGCTCGCAAGTTTGATTGATTTATTTGAAATTCTATTTGCCCAGGCAGCGTCAAACGTTCCACTGAAAAACGATTTTCTTTTCTCTCAGATGCAGATTGCGTTCAATAGAAGTTCAACTCCCACTTTTCTGCAACGTCCGCCACTGTGTTTCCGAGAAGAAAAAAACAGTATCAAGATGTAGACCATTTAGCACGGTCTGCGATAAAAGATTGTGAATTTCCATGAATATTCATCGTCAATGACGCCGGTTAGTAATGTCCACGAGACACATTAAGGGGGGGGATACCTGTAGGCGAGGAAAAAATATGAGATTCATAATTTAAAAAAAAAGATTTTTTCACCATTTTTGAGACTTAGGGTATGCTTTATAACTACTTTTGGGTGTTACATGGTATTTTTTTTTTATTAATCTTCAAAAATGGCGTGGGTATGGCGCGGTCTTCGAAACTGCATTTTGGTTAAATATTTCTAACCTTATTGTCTAAAATACGACCCTAAATGTTTTTGAAAATACAGAGAAAACAAAAAATGGCCGGCAAATGTAGCCGATTTTTTCGGAAAATCCAACCTTTTTGTTTCAAAGCGTACCATTCTCGATTTTCAACATTTGTCACTTTTTCTTGGTTCATATTCTACGTATGAGTGTTATTGAAAGCAATCGTATTCAGTGTTGCCACACTCTAAGAAATTTCTTAAATCTACAGAAATTCGATAGTTTTTAAGAATTAAGAATTCTTAGGCTTTTTTCAAAGAAATTCCAGAATCCCTAAGAATTCTAAAGAAAAAATCCAGAATCGTCGTAACGACCTTGCACCTGGTGAAAAATTAGGCCAGAGACTGCGGGAAGTAACCAACCGGACACCGTTCAACTGACCACGCGTCTGGCAACGAAATGGACCACGAGATGGAAACAAAGGTCGTGGGCCTTGTTTACACCCCCGAAATTCTTACCAACCGATTCGTATATCTTTACCTTTACGATTTGTGAAACATTATCAACCGAGGTTGCAACTTGCAAGCTGCAGCAAAATAGTGGGCTTTACAATCCCATTTTTGTCCGTTCTGTGTTATAAACTCTTAAATCTCGAGATGCTGCCTGCTCTGCATTATCGATCGAACTAGGAATATTTTTTTGCGTCTTTCCCTGTGACGTTCTGTCACGTTAACATGCCCGGGTTGGTGGGGATCCAACTTTGGAGAGGCGAGGGCCTATCTTTCGCGTGGAAAAGGAGATTCCGGATATGCGCGGATAAATGTAAATTGTTTCTTTGGGAACACGACTTACTTATTTAAAAGTGGAATTCAAATTAAATTTCCGAAATTAACATATATTTTACACACACACACACACACACACACACACACACACACACACACACACACACACACACGCACGCACACACGCACGCACGCACGCACGCACGCACACACACACACACACACACACACACACACACACACACACACACACACACACACACACACACACACACACACACACACACACACACACACACACACACACTTACATATATGTATATATAATCGCAAGTCATTCGGATTTATTTTAATCTTACTGGCTATAAGGATCATTTTAGCCTAACTATCCTCTCTAGTATAAGGTTTTAAAGGCTATTTCGATTTGAATATTCCCGCGGGATTCGCCATGCGAGCGTTCTATCGCGCGAGTGAGGGAGTAGTTGCCTGCAACCGTCACATCCTGGACTTCTTTTTCTGATTTTCTGAATTTGAGAAAAAAAACGTAGATCGGGTTATCATAAGCCAATCTACGGTTTTTTTCTCAAATTCAGAAAATTTGAGGGGCAGACAGCTGTTCGTCTATCTATTTGACGTCGTTTGGCAAAGTTTCGACGGGATCTGAAGAGCCGTTTCAGAGATTTTTGGGTATCTACAATTGCTCTACCATACCGACCGCGATGAGGTGTCATTCCGTCTTAATGCGTGGCAAGTGTGCAATAAGCTCTAATGGCAACTCTCAATAGGTAACAAAACGGCAAATCCAAAAATGTTAAGGGTGCTGTGGACTTTCGCAAAAGCATACAATGTTATCGGGCTCGTCTTTCAATTATTTTTCCTTACATTTCCCAAAAACTCAAAACACCTATGAAAAAGTTTAGATTTGCTCTTTTGGTACCGACTAACTTTTGTTATCGACAGATCGACGAGCCCCTGAGATGAACGGCGGGAGGGTGTTTTTGCCCATACTCGTAACGTCATTTGACCGGCATTGAAATTGACCGTCACTTTGCGTACCTAAACTTGGCTAAGAAATCTAAAGAATTTTCGAGGCGCCATCTACAGAATTACATCCATTGCAACCTGGCATCACTGATCGTATTGCGAGTGTTATCGCAATCTGTTTAGAAGACCGTGCCATACCTCCGCCATTTTTAAAGATTAGTAACAACAACAAAAAATACGATGTAACAGCAAAAAGTAATAAAAAAAACATACCCTAAGTCTGAAAAGCGGTGAAGAAATTTTTCGTCAAAAAAATATCATGCAAATCAGCAATTTTCTCCACGCCTAAAGGTGTCTCCCCCTTAAAAACTGGTAACTAAATGAAAAAATCATGAAAAATGAGTTGATTATTTTTTGAGGTATTGCAAGAGTCTGATATTAATTTTAGTATGAACGTGTGATTGAAACTTCATATTTTATGTGGGTTTCGTGATTATCGAATATTATTGCAATTTTAACTAGAAAATGAGATAATTGTGAACGAAGCCAATTTTTGTCAGCCCCCTTTGCCGTCATCCCAGAAAAAATGCTGTATGGTGGAAATAACGTATGAGGAGTGATACAGGAAGTCTTCTTCTTTGCCGGTACAGCGTCACCCTTCAGCTGGATAGCATCCGGATAGGTGAATTAGAATTGAATAGCGCCGAGTGTCTCAAAGACGAAATGTAAACAGATCGATGGCGTTTACCTGCGCGAAAGCAGGTGGAACATCACATCTGTATCAGTTCGTGATGTACTGCGTGTGTTCTTCCTTATCTGACGTTGGGATGATTAATTCCCCCCACCCCCCTCCGCACGCACTCGTAGCACGTCTTTCTTATTCTAACGTCAAACTTTTTTTTCCGTGCACTGTCTATATGGCGTAGCTATCCCATATAGGGTCGCCTGTCGTAACAAAAATGCCAGCATTCGGCCATTAAACGGTTTGCTGATAATCGGCCAATAATTCGTCGACCAGCATTGGGGTACTGCAGGCGGATGAACGGCTTGCCAGAACTATGCCAGCCATTGGTGGACCAATACCATCGCATCGATAATATGGCCATCAGCATTGGGGTATCGTACACGGAGAGAATTAAATGTTAAAAATTACCGTGCAGTAACGGTAACCAGATGACAACCCTGAAACTTCGCTTATTATTGCTGCGTAAAACACAGATTTTCACGAAAATAAAATAAAATTTCATCTTCAGATAGAAAATTTTACCAGATTTTCTAGTAAATTTTGATGTGTAACAAAATGCGCAATACTTAAATTTAAAAAATATATAATATCGGCGAAATTTTTCTGCGCATTTTATTATTTTATGCCTTTTAAAAATTTCTATAAAAAAGTATCGTCTTTATAACAGTTATTTTAAAATTTATTATAAAATTTAATGAGTGTTGTTGGAAAATGTATTGTGCTCTCGGTAAAAATTATCGTGTGCGCTTGGTTAAAATTATCTTGCGGTACGGAACGGTAATTTTGAGGTACTGCATGGTAAAAATTCCCCTTCATACCAAGTAGCCGTGCGCGGTTCGGTTTCAGTGGTCTATCTATTCCTTATATGGCGCGATGGGAGTTTCCAAAAAAAATTTCGTCTAAACTGCGTACATAAACTGCTTATGAAATTTTTAAGAGTGAATACGATTTAACGATTTCAAATGTTGACAAAATAATATGTGCGCAAATTAGTCACATCACTCGAGCCGACGATGGTACGAAATGTATTGTAAAAAAATGGTAGTATTAAATGAAAAATAAATTCTAATAATTAAATTTCTCTCCTTATCCGTTTGTTGAGTACACCAATTTATATGAGAGAAAAAAAATTCCAACAAAAAACGAACAGCGTTAATTTGTACCAATTTTTCAATAATAAATAATATTTATTATTATTATTATGGTTATTATTATTTCGGTTATTATTATGATTATTGTAGCGCCGGTCTTTGAAGAAAAAATACATTTAACTAAAAAATCGGAGCGATGGTCTAGTGGTTAGCGTGCTCGCCTTCAAACCGGGAGTCCCGGGTTCGAAACCTAGTTGCGTAACATTTCGTCGTGAAATGTTTTTGTTCGGCATTTCACGGCGAAATAAGACACAGAGGGGGAAGTCGGCTGGGCCGCAAGGGGGGGAACAGCGAAGAAGGTGGAGAGAAAAAGGTAAACAAACAGTAGAGGAAAAAACGGTCACAATGAAGGGGAAAGATATATATAAATTTTACCAGCCTTTTAGGAAATTTTTCTTCTGAGGTTCACGCAGGTGAATTTTACTGTGCAGTATCGTAAAAATACCGCGTACGGTGCGGTTGGTAATTTTTAACCGACAGTAGGTAAATTTTCGAATAAACATGCTAAATTTGACTGTCTCCAATTTCTACCCTTCTTGTATAGTAAAATTTTTGCTACGGATTTGAAATTTTCTGCAACGTAAATTAAAAAAAACTTTTCGCATACGAATTATTATGTTTTTCTCTCTTGTCACCACATTGAAATATATGACGGTAATTTTTACCGTGAAATTCACGACAAAAATTACTTTTTAATTCTCTCCGTGCGGATTAATTTACCAGATAATCAACCATGGTGCGGTAAATGATCTACGAAGTAATGTTGGCGAGAAAACTTTTTATTCCTGAACATCTCGTTGAACGAAGGGAAAAGATCGCGAAGTATCATGACAACAATTAAACGGGCGCTCGTCGCTAATCATAGAATAGCATTGGATCGTTGATGAGAATTGATCTTGAAACAATCGTTTATCGTGTCTTCGGGAACGCTGTCATTGCCAGGGTCGAGTTCGCCACCATAGTGGTGGCGTCCAATCGTTAAAACTTAACGTGGTATGGGCAGCAGTATCGAATTCTACCCTTTTGTCTCTATATCCTGACAGACCGTAAAAGCCTGTTAAGAAGTAGGGAGTTTGGAGTATTGGGTAGTCGAATTGCACATCCAAGCCAGTGCTACGACGCTGTTAGGGTGGGAAAAATATAGCAATTACTCGATCATCCATTTTTTAGGATTTTTCGATGCTTTGTGACCGAGCGGGCAAACGCAATCGATACTTTCGTGAACTTACTTGCACGTGGTGAACTGTTGGACTCAGATCCGAAGCAACAGGAGATTCAGGCACGAATGCTAACAGCACCGGGACGGCACCAATCACCCGGGCCAGCACTACGAACGTAACTACTGTAACGAAGCTCTTCATTTTTTGAATCTCCGATCTGCAAAAAAGTATCGTTACCACCTTTGAACAGGTAACAATGGAACAGTGGAATCGATTGACTCGTTAAGGGGCTATACCAGTGTGACACTTCCAAAAAATTGATTTTTTTTGCCTTTTTCGACAGTTTATACTTTCAAGAATGTCCAGTAAAAATTTCAAAGCCGTATCTCTAATCATTTTATCTTGCAAAAATAGATAGTTAAATCTTTAAACGAGTTTTTTCGAAATGAGATTTTTCAAATTTGCTGACATTGAAACTCAAAGAGCAATTATCTGATTGACTTGAAATTTGAACTGAGTACTCTTGAGTGTATTTACTCTACAATGACGTAGGATATTTTAGATTGGATGGAAATTGACGATTTGGCATTGAAAAAAACGACCATTTTCTAGGCAAGAAAACAGACTTTTTTTCATAGAAACGCCATTTTGTTAGATTTTGATATTTTTCGAAAATCCTACATCATTGTACAGGAAATACCTTCCAGTTTAACGACATTTTTTCCTTTTTCGGTTTCAGCTACTCAATCGGCCGGGATCATGTCAGCAGTGGAGGAACTTTTTTTTTACGCCTCCGAAGGCAGCGCATACGTCGCTTGGATCTCAATGTTTTTTTATGAAAAAAACTATGTAATATAGGTCAAATATAGCCAAACATATTCTTAATCTTCCGAAAAATTTAAATGAGTACTTTTCTTCCAAAAAAATCCCGAAAATCACCCAAATTTTCAGCGTTCACACTGGTATAGCCCCTTAATCATCGAACGAGACCTTCATTTCGTCGGAGCTCATTTTTAAGGCGGGATATACATTTACAACGATCGAAAAATCGATTTCTTTTTTTTCTTCAAACGATACAACTATATACGTGGAATATTTTCCTAAAGTTTCAAAGCAAAATTCGAAAAACTTCAAACGTTACAGCCCGTCAACGCTGTAACCGCTTGAATTCGGAGCGAGCGTGAACTTCAAACGCGTTTTTCTCAAAACTGCATTAGCGAAATTGGCGTGCAGGATTGCTCAAAAAATATTAAGCCGATTGAGTTGAAACTTGGTAGAGATATTGATAATATTGGTACCTTGTACTTGACGAGAATTGTTTTTGAAAGATTGGAAAAAAAAATACTTCTTTAATCCACATTTCACAGAAATGTTGCGTGAAATGTTGATTTTATTTGTAAATGCGTGCCATTTTCTTAAATTTGCATATTCTTCATTTTAATTACCGTCACATAGAAACTATACATGTTCTAACTGAAAAAAAGTTTGAACTTGTTTGCAAATCAAAATATACGAGGGACTGCACGCCGATTCGCAACTCCCGCGGCGACCTTGCTGTGACATTCTGCCACAGTTCCGTCATTTTAATGATGAATTAATTAAAAAAAAATTGTTTTGTATACTTGAATATACTATTAAAGTATACGTAAAGTTTGGGAATTGTAGAATAATTATTTCTTAGTTTGAAAAATCGCTCAATATTGCTTATTTTTTGCGGTAAATATTCACAAGTGGGGCTCCAGCTAGAAAAGGGGTTTAGAAATGTTGTACCGAGTCGATGTATTTCAGGGCACTTTGTTTATAATATTTTAGTCGGGGGAAGACAATTTCAACCCTTATTTCAACCCCAAACGCTTTCTTTACTTTTTTAAAGGTATGGAGGAAACGGGTTTGCTGACATCAAGTGGGTCGAATGACATGGGTTTGTCATTTGACCCACGCGATGTCACCAAACAAACCCAAACAATCCCAACAACCCAAAAAAACCCAAACAAACGCGTTGAAAAAATCGAATATTTTCCAGAAATATATTTTTTCATAATAAAATACCCCTCCCCCATCATAAAAAATATATTTTCATTCTGCAGAATAGCCCCGAACACGTGAAAAAAAATTTGGAGCCGATTAGAGCTGGGGCCCACTTGTAAATGTTTACCTTTTTTCCTGTCTAAATGTTTATTCCGCTTTAAGGGAGCCTAGAAACCCGAAAAAATGGCCCATTTCTGAATTTTTGTCTGGGATACGGTTGGTGGGAAAGAAACGCATTTTTTTAAATACAAATGTACGTATATTGAGAGCCTCAAGGCGGTCATCCCTTCTGACAGAACCGAAAAACCGAAGTTTTTTTGCACAAATTGCAAAAAATGTTTACGTGTTATATGGATTCGGCACAGTAGACTAATGGCGAGACACCATTTCCTTTGTGTAAATCTCACTTGAACTTTTAAACACGTTTTTCTCAAAAGTGTACTTTTCAAATTGGCTTCCGTGATATTGAAAACTATTGAACGGATTTCGCTCAATTTTTTATCGTATAGTCAGTAGATCTATAGTTCTCACCCGAATTAGAATATTTCTGAAATCTGCCATAGTTGTTTTTTAGCTGAAAAAGTCGAAAAAATTGACGAGACTTGGAACTTTACTTTTAAAACCGTGCCAAAATTCAATTTTTGATATTTTTCACGTTACGCTGGTTCCGGCGATAGCTTCAGGTCTACAAATTAAAATGCCATTTGACTTTTTTAATTTCAGATGAGCAAAACCACCGTAATCATGACAGCCGTCAACCAACTTTTTTCATACATTTCGGAAAAAATTTACATATAGTGTGTTTTGATGGTTCATTGAAAAATAATCTTTAAAAAAGCCAAAAAAATAGCTACCATATGGGATAACCCTATAAAAAAAATCACCAAATAATACAGAAAAATATGGCCACCAGCAGATGATACTGGTTCCAAAGTTGGTGGACATGATATCTCGAGATCCACTTGATGGATTGCTTCCAAATTTACAAGAGATACGATGAGAAACCATTGAAGGTCGTTTACGATCTCACTTTTTTTTAAATCGAGCTGCATTCTTTTAATTTGCCTAAAAATGACTTTTTTCATTGTTTTTGTATGCTCGAATTACATTTCGTCGCCACTTTGTTAAAAAAAACTGATCTAAAAAATCGACGTTTGTCAATGACTTGCATTAATTGTTAACTTGAATAACCCGTTCACTTTTTATATTTCAGATAGAGCGTTTGAGCTGGAGAGTGTTCACCGCCCAACGGCGCTAAAAAATGTCATCATTTGCCGGCGGCCATGTTTTCGTTGTTTTTCTGTATTTTTTGGTGATTTTTTCTAAAGGCTCTTAATAAATGTACCTTTTTGTGAAAAAAAGAGTTTCTTCTTCATCAACCGTTTCCCAGACAAAAAGTTCGGAATTTGGCAATTTTTTTCGGACCTGCGGATAGATGGAACCCTTAATCCTCAGAGTGCAAACATTGACACACCCCTCACCCTTCTGCTGACGTGACTCTGAAGGCACCAATGCATTTTCATGCAAAGTTGAATGGGTCGAATTTAAAGCTTAAGATTCAAGCTACAAAAAGTGTCTCATACTTTTCCAGACAAAGTATATAGTTTAGACGTCATATTGAGGAGAAAACCGCTAGGACGAATAAATCCCACCTCAGATGCGGTTCTTCACTTAGCTCCGCGACGTGCACTCTACTGGTTAAATGTCCCAATTTCCCCAACGACCGAGTTGCGTCGAAGTATTTTTCATCTTGTTACAAACATCTCCCCCAAAAAATGACCATTGTTCGTTAAGGGGCGAGATGCAGTAAGAAATTTCAAAAAATCGATTTTTTTCACATTATCTTGAAGTATGATGTATCGAAAATATTCCCTGAAAATTTCAAATCAATCCGACGAATAGGTTCCGGGATATCCCACAATTAGTGAAGGGCCAATGTCTATTCTCAACGTATAGACGTGGCTGACAAACGCGCAAACGATAATACCCGGGAACGCAGAATGCTTTGAAGACAACCACCAATTTATATTTTGGAAGCTTCCACATCGGCAGCAGTGGAAGCTCGTGGAAGTGGAACATCGTGGGCCACAAATTGGTGATTCGATGTAAGTAATTTTTTAATTAGTATTTCTATACATAAATCAAGTGTAAAATTGGAAAACACTTTCAGAAATTTTCAAAAATGTATTACTAAAAAACTATGAACTTTAGCAAAATTTTATAAAGAACACTTTCGTTTTAAAATTGCCCAAAATGTTTTTAAAAAAATAATAATTAATCCCGAAAAACTTTCATTTTTTGAATAATTGTTTTAACAATTGGCTATAAACAATTGAATGCTCGACTTTTCGGCAAAAATTGCGATATTCGGATTCAACGGATCAAAATACATAAAAAAGTTTAGCTTCATCCATTGAGCTCAAAATTTTACAAACGCATAATACCGTATCCACATCGAACAACTTTTAACGCGTTTTTCTCGAAACTATGTTTTTTAAGCCGGTGACCACTATAATTCGAAAACCACTCGATGGATTTCGATGAAATTTGGTGTGCTTATTGATAGCATTAAAAACTAGTCCTTAATCGAAGGATTTTCATTTTTGTTGGAAATTTCTATTTTTTCTTAACAATAAACGAGGGATTTTTTGGTCGAAAATCGAAAGTTATCTGTCGGAAGCCACCATTCAGTTAATTTATGAAAAAAAGCTTCGATTAAGGACTAGATTTATCATTAAACTAATGATTTTTTTTTATTTTTGATTTCAAATGATCCAGTAAAATTTCATGATCGTCACCGCAAAGCACTACATGACGAAGGGGGTGCGACAAAGATTGGAATATTTTTATAAATAATCAATATTTTTCTTTGAAAATTTGTACAAGTCAAGTTGAAATATAACATTAAAAGTCTGTGTAACCACTTTTGTCGAACTAACTTAATTACTATAAAAAACAATTGTTGAAAATGCTGACTGATAGAATGTAGGAATGACTTCGTATGAACACGAGCACAATAAATTTCAACGATTTCTAACCATTGATGTTTTCTCGTAATCGTCAGCGAATGAAAAAAAAAACGAGTAAAAAATCACATGTGCACACATGGTATACGAATGAAAATGTTCACCCCGGCCCCGAAGATAAGATCGCGAAAATGTTATAACTTTTTATCGTAATCAAGGCCACATTATTAATAGAAAACCCATTTCAGTAGGACCGACAGATCTGACTTACCCTTGATCTGAGCTTCGTAAGCACTGAGTGCGAAATCTTTTGACTGTTCACTGAACACGATCCACCTTATATATGGACCGGGAATAATGGCAAAGGAAACCGCAGGTACTGTAGAAATAGTAGAAGGTTCCGGGTATAACGACGTTAAAGAGTACAGTGTAATACTCGCTGGGAAACATTGCGGTGGTGCATAGTTGATTTTAATCTTATCGCCTTGCTTGTGAGCCACAGTATGCATTTCACATTTGCATTATTAATTATATTACACGTCTTAGTCTTACATTTATATTCATCGCCATGCAGACCGCGTGCGGAAATCATTGGTGATAGCGTGCCTTTTTGTGTTGCCATTCCGGGGATTATTCCGACGAGCAGTCGTTTTGCACGTGCGATCAGTTACATGGAAAAATACTTCTCAATGGTGGACTATAATTGAGAACTTCTCATTAGTTGGAGAAATGGCACGTAGGTAATAATCGAACATGTGATTCGGGACCAGAACGAATTCGCCGCGAATAAAGAAGTGACCTGCCCATTCACCAAGTGAACAACGGCTCTGTTCCACTTGTGTCTCTCCGCTGAAAAATATACGGAGAGCATTTTATCCGAAAAATGATGACGTTCGCACAGCCGCGTGGAACCGTGTTAACATTGACGGTATAATCGATGGAAAAAAATGTAATGTAATGAGTTTCTTCCTACATTTAATGTAACATTGATGATTTGGTCGCTTTTCAAACTCATGCAAACGCGAATCTAAAAATTACTCCGAAAAGTAAGTCGGGGCTGACTAGACTACCGAAAGTGTCAGGTTAAAATTTCGTATGGAATTGCTCATAATTCCATACGAATATGGTGAAGCTTTTTAAAAAGTCGTGAACTACGGGCGAATTTCGTCGTCACCGAGCGTAGTTGATTTTGTTTGCGTGACATGTTAATGGTAAAAACTGCGCTAAATTGCATGGATATTAAGGGGCTATACCAGTGTAACACTTTCAAAAAATCGATTTTTTTTGCTTTTTTCCACGGTTTACACTTTCAAGAATATGAGATGAGATGTTTATACTTCCAAGATTTTTATACTTTTAAGAATATGAAATGAGATTTTTCAAATTTGCTGACATTGCAACTCAAAGAGCAATTTACCGATTGTCTTGAAATTTGAACTGAGTACTCTTGATATATATGTACTCTACAATGACGTAGGATATTTTTGATTGGATGAAAATTGACGATTTGGCATTGAAAAAACGACCATTTTATAGGCAAGAAAACAGACTTTTTTTCCATAACTAAGCCATTTTGTTAGATTTTGATATTTTTCGAAAATCCTACGTCATTGTACAGGAAATACCTTCCAGTTTAGGGACATTTTTTCCTTTTTCGGTTTCAGCTACTCAATCGGCCGGAATCATGTCAGCAGTGGAGGAACTTTTTTTTGCGCCTCCAAAGGCAGCGCATGTCGCTTGGATCTCAATTTTTTTCTATGAAAAAATTATGTAACATAGGTCAAATATAGCCAAATATATTCTTGATTTTCCGAAACATTTAATTGAGTATTTTTCTTCCAACAAATTGCCGAAAATCACCCAAATTTTCAGCGTTCACACTGGTATAGCCCCTTAATATCCCTTTTTCCGAAGAAGCTGTAAAGAAACTTATGGAAATTTCGAAGTTTAACATTCATTAGATACATCTACGTCCACAAAAATTGTCAAGATGTCGCGTAAACTTTAAATTTTAAGGGTGCGATTTTTTGCAGGCATAGTTTTAGAGCATTGCGTCTTAACTTCATTTTTATACAACGATTTTCCAAAAGCTCCAAAAATTGAACTCGTTTGGTCGATATTTATGAGGGGCCAGATCGCCTACTGCGAACCACCCTGACGCCCCACGACCCTTTTTTTGCATTTCTCGAAAAACGATGTTTTTTTAAACGATCCAAGTCGTATCGCTAAATCTATTCGTTCGATTTGCTTCAAATTCGGACGGAGCATAGTTTATAACATTTCCTATCGTATGACAAGATGATTTTTCAAAATATATTTATCCTTTTGTTAATTACAAATGATTGAAGTTCCTTTTTTGTCCAAAATCGAACTTTTTGTTCTACGACTTGCCATTTCTATAATTTTCAAAATTCCGCAATCCATCCCGCCATACGAAAATATTATCATACTACTAAAAGTGCCTTTTTTCATTTTCCATTCCAGATCACGCTAGATTCCAGAACCAGCGACACGAATTGGCCATGCAGAAAAGGCTGCACTTTGTTCAAATATTTATAACTTTATTAATTATCAACATTTCTCGATTACAAAAAAAAACGCAAACAGCACGATTGTGTTTTAAATTGTATGTGAAATTCTAAGGTCGCAATTCCAACATTCAGCAGAAAAAAATTGGAAGCCGAACTTTTTTCGGGCTTCAAGCTTATACAGACCCGCTGAGGGGTCAACATTCCGTGTTGGTACCCTGCGTATATAGGTTCGCGTACGAGTACTAAGGTTCTTACAATACACCCACAGTAAAAAAAGCGACCGACGATGGAAACGATTCGCATAGAAAGCCTGAAGTGATGCGACCCCCCCCGGGTCAATATGGGTCGTGCCCATCCATCTGATTCTGTAGGACCTCCTCTCGGATTCATAATTCGATTCGATGTACCGTGCGATGAACGGCAACCGCCATTCGCCTACCCAGTTACTCAATGTGTCTCTCTCTGGTGGAGGATGTTCTCCAAGAATGGATTCGAATCATTTTTCAAGATTGTCATATCGAAATTGGTGATCAAATGGATAGAGACCTTGCAGTCCAGAAAAAATGACAGCGGTTGGTGACACAAAAAATCCACCATCGTTCAGATATTATGCTAAATCCCTTCAAGGTTGTTATGGAATTAAGTCAACATGTTACCACCGAGCTGAATTTTTTTCTGGACCTTTATGACCTCTTTGCTGATCATCCTGTGCAGTTTGAATACGATCCACAGTACCTTTTTTTAGAAAAAAAAACTCGGCAACTCGACGTATTTCGTGGGCTAATTACATTACGCTTATGGACCACCACCATGTTTTGTCAAACTTTAAAAGATATTTTGATGTTCAATAAAGACCGCTTAGTCAACATACCAAATATCAACATTCTATATTTAATACTTTTCGCGTAAAAAATTGGTGAAAAATCGAACATTTTTTGGCCCAACAAGGCAGAACCTTCCCTTAATGTAATCACCGAATGTTCAAAAATGCATATTTTTACAAATAGATTTCGAAGAATAATTCGAAAACGCACGTTTAATATGACGATTATTTGAACGCTAACAGTTGGTAACAGTCAATCGGCTCGTACATAAACACAGGGCGCTCCCCTCGTACTTAACCCCCGACGGCTAAACCCCATAACAACCTTAAGGGGAGGGTAGGGGTTTCAGCGTGAAAAAAAAACACTTTTTTGCGAATTTTTTTCATCTATATGGATAGTGAAAATTTATTGAAACCTTTCGTACATTGTTAAGTGTCATTTCAAGAACATTCCGTGAAATTCGTGCGCGAAAATATCCACAAACAAGCCGGTGCCGCGTTTTTCTCGAAACCACTTTTTCAAAGTCTGTGTTCACTGCCATTTGAAAACTACATGACCGATTTATTTCAAACTTGGTACACACTTTCTACATATAAAATACCTCCCCCCAACGGATAGTTTGAGACTTTTTTTTACATTGAGGGGGTTTTCCACCTCCAAAATGGCGGAATTTGTCGTGAAAAATAGCACTTTTCAATTTACATGACCACCAAAAACTTAGAAACGAAAAAAAAAATTATCAAAGACCGTTGGGCGGAGGATTTGATGATACTTTGACTAAATTTTCATTGTACTTGATTTCAGATCATTTCTAGCTGAGATACAGTGAACACCGCAAATCGTGTTTTTCCAAAGGCCTTCTTGGAAAAGCTTTGTCACCGGCTTGTTTGTGGATATTTTTGCGTACAAATTTCACGGAATGTTCTTGAAATGACACTTAACAATGTACAAAAGGTATCAATAAATTTACTCTATCCATACAGATGAAAAAAATTCGCAAAAAAGTATTTTTTGTTTCACGCTGAAACCCCTACCCTTCCCTTAAATCGCGTGACAATCAACGATTGGACGTTGAATGAACTACGAAACAATAATTGCAAGGATACTTTTTATTAGTGAACATTTCGTTGAACGGCGGAACGAGATACACAGCGAGGCTTAATGACACGAACGACATAGGCATTCGTCGCTTAGTACACAGAGACGTCCAATCATCGATCGAAATTGGATGGATTTGGAAGGTATCGATCATTTCTCGCATCGCCTCGAATCCCGCTAATCTCAGCATCGACGATGCCAAGCGCCTCCGTAGCCTCTAACCTACGTTCATCCCACCACGCAGACCAGCTTTCGTTTCGGTCCTTCCGTCATGCATATGTCCCGAAGCGTATATTTCTGCGTCGGCCAGCTTAAACTTGAGTAATTGCAGGGAGGCGTCGAGTCTAGCGAACGCGGTTCCGCCGCTACGACGCTATAAAAATGAGAAAACAAAATCATTGCCTCGATCATTCATTCTTCCGCCGCCTGTTGGGGCACTTTGTTGCCGTATGTGCGAACAAACGCACCTAAACAAATATTTGTTTCGTCCTTACGTGCACGTGGTGAGGGTCCGAACTCAGTTCTGCAGCACTAGAAGGTTCGGCATTGTTCGGTGACGGTACCGGAGCGGCACAAATTTCCGCGGCCAGCGCTGCCAATATAAGCATTGTTAGGAGAGAGCTCTTCATTTTCTCACTCGGTGATCTGCAAAGAGGGAGAGTTGTTGATCAGGTAACGATCGAACAGTGGAATCGATTGGCTCGTCGATAATCGAGCGAGCGGTCGAGCCTCGCGATGCACCACCAGTCCTTCATCTCTTCGTAGCTTTTGTTTAACCTTTGGAATGCACAGAGAGGCAGACCCCTCGGCCCCTGCCGTCTAGTCCAGCAAAAGAGACGAAAACCCAGTATTTTTAGCGTAGAATATGAATTTTTTACTGAAGGTAGATCGTTCCATACTGAAAGTAAGCCCAATAAAATGTTGCCCCTCAACTCGCCCCAACCCTAAGAGAGTTTGAAAACTTAAATATCGCCGTATCTCGATAATTAATAGCTCAATCAAAAAATATTTCAAACGAAAGTTGTTCGGAATAATAAATCACGTATAAAGTTATCTAACGGCCAATCCGTTATCGTTGAAAATAGTGGCACAAAAGCACGAGAGCATCACTGACCCAGTCAAGGACGCAGCGATGTCTACTCCGCTCGCAAACGCACACTGCGAGAAATGTTTGGTAACTTCAACCATATTTTAACCATGTTTTGTATTACCCTGAGGGGACAACAATATTTTATAGTCATGGTTACTGCCTGAAATATAGTACTGCTTATGATATTTTAGCAGTTGTCTTAACTATGCCCATACTAGGTGCGCAACTAAGTTTTCGGATTTTTTTTACCAGTAAAAAATCGAAAATTTCAAGACAAATACAAAAAATGGTTCATTCAAAGTATTGTCCCTAGCTATTTACACATTTTTGCCATCCCTCGGGCAATACATAAATACCGCGACGATAAAAAGACGCGGTCTTTGGATTGAAACCATTCATCCAACCAATGTTGTACTGTATCGTAATTGGGCAAGTGTAGCCCACCCAAGCCATGCGCCATCTACCGGAACAAGTGATAATCTGAAGGGGCCAGGTCTGGCGAATACGACGGGTGCGGTAGCAGATCCCATTTCAGTGTTTTTATGGTGTCCTGGACGATGGAACTGCGGAGGCACGAACCATTGTCGTGCTGCAATATCACACGTTTGTGTCTCGTGTCCCATTCGGGCCGTTTTTCGAGCAATGCGTGGTTCAAATTGATTAGTTGTTGTCGGTCGCGATGTCCATTGACAGTTTCGCCCGGTTTCAGCAGCTCGTAGTAAACGATTCCTTTCTGGTCCCACCAAACGCAGAGCATTGTCTTTTTTCCGAAGCGATTTGGCCGTTCCGTCGATGTTGACGCTTCGCCAAGTGAAAGCCACGATTTTCTGCGTTTGGGATTCTCGAAATATATCCATTTTTCATCGCCAGTAACAATTCGATGCAGGAAACTCTTTTTGTTCTGCCGCTAAAGCAAAATTTCGGAAGTGGCTCTTCGATTTTCCATTTGTCTCTCAGTCAACTCATGCGGGACTCACTTTCCTTCCTTATGAATTTTTCCCATGGCGTGCAAACGTTTCGAAAGACATTGCCGAGTCCCATTTAATGCCTCGGCAAGTTGATCTTCTGGTTGAGTGTCATCTTCATCCAATAACGCTTGCAGATCGGCGTCCGCAAATGTTTGCGGTCTTCCCAAGCGCTCCTTGTCCCCAGTCTCAAAATCGCCACTTCTGAACCGCTTGAATCAATCTTCACACGTTGTTTTTGAAGGTATATGTTCGCCGTAGGCCTCCTTAAGTAACCGACGTGCTTCAGCTGCTGTTTTTTTAGGTTGAAGCAGAAAAGCAATGCTTTCCGAAAATGCTGTTTATTTGGCACAAACTTTGACATTTTTGAGGTTAGAAAAAAGGTCGTTGTGTTGCGATATTTGTTTATATTACCACTGCGTATTCTTAACAGATGACGAAGCTATAAAGATACCCAATTTCAGACCTGCCGACTATATGTGTCGCTAGCGCCATCCATGTGTGAAACCCGGGAACTTAGTTGCGCACCTAGTATGTTGACCGCAACCAACAATCTTACAAGCATACGTTGATTGTTCAATGCTATATAATATAGTAGCTTTTCAGAATATGGATATTTCCTTACACTATCAAAAATAGTGATGTTTTCCTTATTGAATGGTATGTCTACTAAATGTATATAATATTTCATAAATCCAAAAATTCTCAATTGACAGAGACCTGTGTGATTGTTTATCATAATTTGTCATTCCCTGAATGAATTGATTCCTATCGAAGAAAATATTTCACCTGAGCACGGGTTCGAACCTAAGACCTACCTATCTAGATTATGCACGCTGTCACTATGCTACCGGGTACTTATGTTACTTTGATCGTAGATTTGGCATAACAGATCAAAGTAATTCCAGCTGCAATTCCCAATAACTGTTACTTCCGATATAGGTGGAATTTTGCACAGATCGTCTTTTTCATAATATATGTCACTGCTTAAATGGATTTTTCGAGCAACGCAATAGTTTTCGAAATATCGAATTTTAAAAACTGATAAATTAATGGGCTAGTGTATCTATATCGATCATAGCGTGCTACCGCCTTCTCTACTTTACTGACACGTTCCACAAATGTTTTACGTCTTCACTATAAGATTACCATAGTTTTGTTCGTATAGCCACTCTTCGTAAGATCTTGTAAAAATTTATACTCAACAAGTGTTAATGTTAACCATATAAATAATGCAAACTTGCGCTGAGAAAAATGTGCATAGAATTTAGAAAAAAATGCCCATAGTGAAAGTTGGCATAGTTAAATTCCTTATAGTTTATTGACACCGCAATCATAATATGGTTAATACAACTATAAGCGTCTATCTAACCATGCCGTTTTGGTAGTGTGTTTGATTATCTATTATCCCCGAAATAACTATCAACTACTGTGAAAGGCTTTACAATATCGATATAGTTAATTCAGTTAATATTTTTACAATAGTTAGTAGTTATTTCGGGGATAATAGATCGTCGAGCACGCCACCAAAGTTGCATGTTTAGATATACTTTTCGCTCATAGTTGTGTTAACCATATTATGATTAGGGTGCCAATAAACTGTACGGGATTTTACTACCCCTCTTTTGCCGTCGGCGTCTTTCATAAATGCCATGTACTTTGCTCTCATCAGTGCAGCATTAGTATTTGTGCCCTGATTTTGTCATATCGCTGAATTAACCATTTCGGAGTATATTAGTAATTAGTAATTTCGGAGTAATTACTAATTTACTAATTTACTAAAAGTCGGCTTACTAAAAGTTTACTAAAAGTAAAGGTTTAGTAAAGGTTTACTAAAAGTAATTAGTAGTTACGGAGTAATTACTAATTTACTAATTTACTAATTTACTAAAAGTAATTAGTAATTTCGGAGATACTAGATAGTCAAACACGCCACGAAAGTCGCATGTTTACGTATACTTTTCGCTTATAGTTGTGTTAACTATATTATGATTGCGGTGACAATAAACTATAGAAAATTCGATTATACTCTCGTTTACCATGCGCGTTTTTGGTAAATACTATGCACTTTTCTCTCAGTGCACCAACCGCGAATTTTCAAATTGTTTTTGTGCTGTTATTTTCAAAGATAGAGGGTTGGGCATCAGATAACTTTATACGAATTTTGTTATTCCAAACAACTTTTGTTTGAAACCTTTTTCGATCGGGCTATCAATTATCGAGATACGGCAATTTTTAAGTTTTCAACCCCTATTTCTTAGGGTCGGGGCGAGTTGAGGGGCAACATTCCATTGGGGTTACTTTCAGTATGCAACCATCTACCTCCAGTCAAAAATTCATATTCTACGCTAAAAGTGCTGGGTTTCCGTCTCTTTTAGTGGACTAGTCGTGGTTCCCAGGGCACCAATGCGTTTTTATTGAAACTTGAACTTGAAACGTCCATCTAGGTAGGTAAAAAAACTCGACCAAGTGCGAGTCAGACTTCGCTCTATTAGGGTTCACGTACATATGACCAATTACCTTTTTTAAGGGGTTACGTGGGTATTAACATTTCAAAAAATATATTAAAAAAAATGCATTATCTAATAGTACAATATGTCTCCGAAAGTTTTAAAATCGGAGTAAAAGTTTAGGAGAGAGAGAGCCTTTCGGAATTCTCCCCGTTGGGAAAGACCGGCCGGGAGCGACGCAGGTATATCGCATTTTTCGCAAAACACTATTTCTGAAGTCGGTGGATACGATTTCTCAAAAACTAATGCACCGATCTTATTGAAATTTTGCACACTTCTTCAGAATAGCATTGACTAGTGATTGAAGGAAAGTTTTGTTTTCGATTACAACTAATTTTACAAGACTATACGTAGTGTAAATTGTACCAAAAATTGAACTACTTTGCATAGAAGTCTGCCAAAAATTCAAATTTCATTTTCTTCAAAATCCTTCGTTCAATCAGCTATACTTATCTACTAAAATAAAAAATTTGGTTTTTCAATTCCAGATAATGCTATCATGAATTATCCTGACCACCACGAGGATATTTTTTTGAGGGGTCTTCGGAAACCAGGTCCCACTGGCTGAATTTCCCAAATTTTTGGACGAATTTTTATTTTTAATATTGTTGAAATGTTGCTCTTTTATGTGCTGAACATTTTGAATAAAATAATTTTTATATTATATTTTGTTTTAATTGAGAAAACATTCTTTTTTTGGCTTCGAAACCCACGTAACCCCTTAAACTAGATATTTAATTAGGTAATGTTTTTGTTTTAGATCTTAGGTAGTACAAAACTGAAACCATATGGGGTGATGATAGCTTAAGAAAGCTTTGTAAACTCCTGCTGTAAGCTAATAATGAGAATACATAAAATTATTGTTATTTAAACATTGACAATACCAAACGACTTATTTTTGGAGTCGGTACCAGCCAGTTGCCAATACTGTCGCATTTTTTGCAGAAAAAATGGAGGTGAAGAAAATAAATGAAAAATACGAACCACAGTTTTTTTAAATTTGCAATCTCGTTTCTTCCGTGACGTCAATTTCTCGTTCTTGGCTGGCACCGACTCCAAAAATGTGTCTTTTGGTATTGTAAATATTAAAATAACAATAATTTTATCTATTTTCCTTATAAATTTATTGTATTATGTATACAATAAATTATTATATCGAGAGCATTATGAATCGGCGTTTTCAGTACTTGTTGTTTACATCCAGTATATGGTACATAATACACAGAAGTGCCAAATTCCTAAATCGTTTACTTTTTGAGACATACCCCATAACAAAAATGGTCTAAAACTGACAACTTTGACAGCCTCCCAATTCTTTATTTTGTAACATAAAAAAGAAAAAAAATATATTTGTACTCTACTCAATGAGCTTTAAAAAATGACATCCCCCAGGCAAGGGTGACAAAAAAATATTCTGCTCCTTTTTCATGTATAGGACCCCTATGAAAAATAATTTAATTGAATTTCTAATAAAATATTCGGTTTTGCATCAACATTCTACACGAAATATCCAAATTTCAGGGCTGTAACTCATTCCATTTACGAGCCAGAGACTCGTGACATACAGCTCTGTACTTCAAACTTTAAACTATATCTCGAGAACCACTTGATGGATTGTTTCCAAATTTACAGGAGAGACGATGAGAAACATTCGAAAGTCGTTGACAATCTCATTTGAAAAAAATCGATCTCCATTAATAGTTACGTAAAAGTAACGACCTTTTTCATAGATTTTGCATGCTCGAGTTTCAATTCGTCGCCACGTTGTTAAAAAAAATTGTTTGAAAAATCGTCGATCGTCAACGACTCGTAAATATTGTTAACTTGAATAACCCATTTGGTTTTTAGATTTCGGTAGGGCCGTTTAAGCTGGAGAGTGTCCACCGCCAAACGTCACGAAAAATATGTCATCATCTAAACTCAATGTATGCACCTTTGACGATTTTCCAATTTTGAATTCGACCATTTTTTCGAGCCTCTAGGTAGATGTAGCCCCGTAAGATTCAAGCTAAAAAAAGTTTCTCATATTTTTCCGGACGAAGTACATATAGGTTAGACGTCATATCGAGTGGAAAACCGCTGGGGCGAATAAATCCCACCTCACGTGCAGTCTTTCATCTAGGTCCGAGGTGTGCACTCTACTGGTTAATGTCCCATTTTCCCCAACGACCGCGTTACGTCAAAATATTTTTCATCTTGCTACGAACGCCCCCACAAAAAATGACCATTGTTCGTTAAGCTGGCCTGATAGAATGTAGGAATGACTTCGTATGAACACGAGCACGATAAACTTTCACTGACGACAATAGTTCGTCAGTGAACAAAAAACAAAATGTGTAAAAAAATTACGTGTAAATACATAGTATATGAATAAAAATGTTCATACAGGCCCCGAAGACGGAGATCACGAAAATGATGCTATTTTTCATAGTAAGCAGGCCCACAAGTTAAATACAAAACCCATTTCAAAAGTATTTGCAGATCTGACTTACCCTTGATCTGAGCTTCGTAAGCACTAAGTGCGAAATCTTTTGATTGTTGACTGAACATGATCCACCTTATATATGGATCGGGAATAATGGCGAAGGAAACCGCAGGTTTTGTAGAAATACACGAAGGCTTCAGGAATAACGACGTTCAAGAGCACAGCGTAATACTCGGTGGGAAACATTGCAGTGGTGTATGGCTGATGTTAATCTCATCGCCTTGTTTGTGCTCAACAGTGTACATATCACATTCGCATTATTAATTATAATACACGTCTTAGTGTTACATTTATATTCATCGCCATGCAGACCGCGTGCGGAAATCATTGGTGATATCGTGCCTTTTTGTGTTGCCATTCCGGGGATTATTCCGATGAGCAGTCGTTTTGCGCGTGCGATCAGTTACATGGAAAAATACTTCTCAATTGTCGACAATAATTGAGAATTTCTCATTAGTTCGAGAAATGGCACGTAGGTAATAATCGAACATGTGATTCGGGACCAGAACGAATTCGCCGCGAATAAAGAAGTGACCTGCCCATTCACCAAGTGAACAACGGCTCTGTTCTACTTGTGCCTCTACGCTGAAAAATATACGGAGAGCGTTTCATGCGAAAAATTATGACGTTCGCACAGCCGCGTGGAACCGTATCAACATTGACGGTATAATCGATAAAAAAAATGTGAAAGATTGAGATCGTTCGGCGAATTTTTACATCATTATCACACGATTTTTTTTGCAAAACCTAGTTCAATATGTGCGGAATTCGAACAAACGGTTATTCAATGCCATAATGGGTTACTTTCTATATTTAAGGGGCCAGCCCACTTTGAAAATTTCAAAAAATCGATTTTTTTAACTGTTTTCGAAAGTACATTGAGAAATATTGTGTCAAAATTTTATGAAAATCCGAGCTCTCGAAGTATTTTTTTTCAATCTAAACGTCAGGACCTCATTCCATCTACATGAGCGTATAGCGCGCTTGGCCGATCAGAGTATAAACTTCAAACGCGTTTTTCTCGAAACAACGTTTTCAAAATCTAGCTCCATCGTATCTCTAAAACTAATAAACCGATTCTCTTGAAATTTGAAGCACATGTTGTAAACATGATTCGCAACAAGATGACCCTCGATGGTTTAAAAATTTTGATTTTTACTCTTTTTTTACGGAAACTGTGAAAAAACGCTTCGTTTTTCATCTGCCATTTTTTTATTTTTTGATAAAACTTTATATCCGAGGGTCATTTTGTAGCTGGTGTCATACTGAATCTAATGGACTTTGATTGTTTTGTTTCAGGCAAGCCGTTGCCGAGTTGTGATGGAGCTACCTAGCCCACTTATTTTTGAGGCGTTACGTTAAACTATAGTTTTTGTACTTAAAAATGAATAAAAATGAAATCAAATTTTTTGTTTATGTATTTCAAGACTTTATTTATCAAGCCCAACAACTTTCATATTCATATCTTTTAGAAAATCCTCAAAAAAAATCGCGAAAATAGTCTTTTTCGTGGCTCCAAAGTGGACTGGCGCTTTAATGTGACATTGTTGATTTTATCGCTCTTCAAACTCGTGCAAACGCGAATTTGGAAAATTACTCCGAGAATGAGGTCGGAGCTTAGTACGCTTTCGAAAAAACCAGGTTCAAAATTTGTATAAAATTCTCTGCGTGTTGGGAATATATATTTTCAAAAAGTCGTAAATTACGAGAGAATTTCGTCGTCAACAACGGCACTTGGTAATATCTGCGCGACATGTTAATCGCCAAAATTGTGCTAAATTTCCTGGATTTTAATTTTATTTTTCTCTAACAAGATGTAGAGAAAGTCATGGAAACTTGAAATTTCGACATTTATGAGATACATTTACGTCGACAAAAATTGTCAAGGGATCGCATATACTTGATATTTTTAAATTGCGATTTTTTAGACCGTTTTTAGCGCTTATTATGTTGACTTTAATTTTCTGCAACGATTTTGTGAAAATTCTAAAGTTGACCGAGTTAGGACGACATTTATAAGGACGACACCCTAAAGCCCTCACTGATCTTTTTTTTTGCGTTGCGCTGGTAACTACACTACTCTAAATTTCTTCAATTTTTTAAGTGTTTTTTCACGCGCTGTCTATGTGAAAAGTGGTCGTATCGAGATGAAAAAAAGCATTTTGACGGTTCAAGTTTGTAGGTCGAGATATTTGGCAAAAAAATTGTTTAGCTACGCTTATTGTGCAATCGTAAGAAACAGCGAGAGAATATTTTTTTCAAATTTCTTTGTTTTTTTTTCAAGGTTCCACGGGCTCGGGATTTTTTTTTCAGTTAAATCAATGTCTAAATCAGCTAGCATGTTTATTCGGCTTCGATTTAGTTTTTTTGTTTCTCTACGTTAATTTTTTGCTGCGATATTCGACTTTCAATGAAACCAGTTCCTTTTGTGTTTGATCATCGGTATCTTGGCAACCGATGATCGGACAGGGAATTAAAGCGCAGCCTTAAAAACTTAAATACATTTTCTACAAGACCGTCATCATTGATTTTTTAGAGAAAAACAATTTCACCCTTAACATTGATTTGAAAAAAAGTATTAAAAAACGACTATTTATGATTTTTACATAAAAAAATTTCGCCCTTAACATTGATTTGAAAAAAGTATGAAAAAATGACTTTTTATGGTTTTTCAGTAAATATACCAGTACTTTACAAATATTGATGGAAATACCAGGTTGCCAGGTTTTTTTAGCTTAATGTACCCCCAATAGCCCTGTAAATTTTCAAATTGATCCATCGAACTGTCTTTGCGGACCAATTGATCAAAGTTTTACAAAACAATTAAAGGCACAAGTGTATTGTTTCTAAACATCGTGTAATCATCATCAAAATGAAAAGACTAATTTTCGTCGACTTTTTTTACAACTTTGCAGTAGTTGCTTGTTAAATTTAAGAAAAATAACATTCGGAAATAATAAAAATATATTTCATTCTTTTTTTCATTTGTGAAACATTTCACGAAACAATACTGACTCATTTTTAACACGATTCGGCTTTTGCGCATCATCATTTCACTCATCTTTAATTGCATTAATTAAAAGTTTATACCCCCATGCTCTATTGATTAGTCGATCTGAGAACTTGTATGCGATTGATTCTCGATATTTTCTGCGTAAGTTATAGCGTTTACAAAAAACGTTTTTTTCAATACTGATATATTTTTTGGAAGAAAAAAACCAATTCACATTTTTTTAACTAATATTTTTTTTTGTAATTTTTTTCTAAGTTTTGGTAAAAAAAATAATCAAAAGTTTTTGTAATCTAACTTTTTTTTCAACTTTTGATCATGGTTAATATTTAAAGAAAAACTGTTTTTTTTGTAACCCTAATAACCTTCGCAGAAAATATCGGGAATAATCGCATAAATGTTCTCAGATCGACTAGTGAATACAGCTTGGACATCTTTTAATTAATGCAATTGAAGATAAGTGGAATTTTGGTACACAAAGGCCGAATTGTGTCAAAAATGAGTCTGTATTGTTCCCTGAAATGTTTTACAAATAAAGAAATCAAAATAAAAAATGTTTTTGGGAATTTTTCGATTTTTTTCTACTTTTAAACAAGCAACTAGTGTAAAGTTGTAAAAAAATCGAGGAAAATTGGTCTTTTCATTTTGATAATGATTACACGATGTTTAGGAATAATACACTTGTTCCTTTAATTGTTTTCTAAAACTTTGATCAATCGGTCCGGAAAAGAGTTCGATGGATTAATTAAAAAATTTACAGGGCTATTGGAGTTACATTGAGCGGAAAAAATCTGGCAACATTAGTCTTCCCATTGATATTTGTAAAGCAGTGGTAGATTTACTGAAAAACCATAAGAAGTAATTTTTTTGTACTTTTTTCAAATTAACGTTACGGATGAAAAAAAACGTTCTTAAAAATCAACGAAAGGGTCTTGTAGGAAATATATTCAAGTTTTCAAAGCTGTCTTGTAAGGGGCGAGTCCACTTTAGAGCCACGAAAAAGCCTATTTTCGCGATTGTTTTTTGAGGATTTTATAAAAGATATGAATATAAAAGTTGTTGGGCTTCATAAAAAAAGTCTTGAAATATATTTTAAAAAATATTTAATTCATTTAAATTCATTTTTAAGTACAAAAACCATAGTTTAACGTAACGCCTCAAAAATAGGTGGGCTAGGTAGCTCCATCACAACTCGGCAACGGCTTGTCTGAAACAAAAAAATCAAAGTCCATTAGTTTCAGTATGACACCAGCTACAAAATGACCCTCGGATATAAAGTTTTATCAAAAAATAAAAAAATGGCAGATGAAAAATGAAAAAAGTAAAAAAACGCGTTTTTTCTCGCAGTTTTTCGCAAAAAAGAGTAAAAATCAAAATTTTTAAACCATCGAGGGTCATCTTGTTGCGAATCATGTTTACAATATGTGGTTCAAATTTCAAGAGAATCGGTTTATTAGTTTTAGATATACGATGGAGCTAGATTTTGAAAACGTTTCGATAAAAACGCGTTTGAGGATTATACTATGAAAAACTCTTACCTAAACTAAATCGGCAATTACTGCACTGTACAAAATCCCTTCTGATTGCTCATCATCGTCGATTTCTTCAAGTCTTGCTTGCTTTCGATTTTTTGAAAATTTCAAAGCGGTCTGGCCCCTTAAGGCGTTACCCCCACTTGTAGCGCAAAAAAGGCCTTTTTCATGAATTTTTTTAAAGAAAACTACAAAACTTTTTTAATCGATCAATATACCATCTTAAAGAACACATCTTGAAGAACTTTCAGTATTTCTTTTATTGAAAAATATTACATTGTTTAGTGGCAAATGGCCGTCGATGAAATAATGTTTTTATATACACGGTTTGCGGTGACCAACATTGCGGCGAAGTGGATCAGCTGAAAAAAAAATGCGGATGTATTTAGTCAAATATAAGTATACACTAGTCTTGAATCGAAGGATTTTGAAAAATATTCATTTTTCACAAAATGGCGGACAGTCAAAGTTAATGGTTCGATTTTAACGAAAAAAATCGAACGATTAAAAACTACATTTTTATGTATTAAATAAGCCTGCAAAATTTCAAGAAGATCGGTTCATTAGTGTTCGAGTAATCTTGGTCACCGACTTCAGAAATGCCATTTTGAGAAAAACGCGTTTAAAGTTTCAATTTCAGTTTACACGAAGAAAATTTTTTTTTTGTAAACTTACATAGAGTCATCTATTCCGGGCATCAAAAAAAAACTGCACTTCAAATTGCACTTCAAAAAAATGCAATAAAAAAATCGGTTTTTTCAAAATCGCAAGTGGGGGTAATCCCTTAATTCTCTGTGCGATCATTGGTTGCTGAGATATCGACGATCAAAGACATAAGGATAGCTTTTTATTCAAAGTCGGATATCTCAGCAAAAAACTGGCGTAGAGAGACAAAAAAAACAAATTGAAGCTAAATAAATAAGCTAACTGACCTATACATGATTTAACTGAAAAAAAAATTCCGAGCCCGTGGGCCCTTGGAAAAAAACCAAGAAAATTGGAAAATTGTTTTGTCCCGCTACTTCTTATGATAGCGCGATAAATGTAGCTCCCAAAATAAGTTTGCCAAAAGATCTTAAAACTAGAAACTTGAAGCTTCAAATTTATTTTTTTTTCCATTTCGATACGACCATTTTTCACATAGATACAGCGTTTGAAAAAACACTAAAAAAATTGAAGAAATTTCCTGTTCCTTTAATTCTTCATAGTAGTGTACTGCGAATCGTACGTTCGATAACACCAATTTTCTTACAATACAACCACTGATAAAGAAGCGACTGGGGATAGAAACGATTTGCATAAAAAGCGTGAAGTGATGCGCAACCCTGCCCTGTCAATGTGAGTCCTAGCCATCCAACTGATTCTGTGGGACTTTATCGTGGATCCATCATTCGATTGGATGTACCGTGCGAGCGACCGCAACCGCCATCCACATACTCGATTGTCTCTCGCTCTCGCTAGTGGAGAATGTTCTTCAAGAATGAATGAAAATAATTTTTCGAGATTACCCTATCGAAATAGGTAATGAAGGGGAACGAGCTCTTGCAGTCCAGAAAAAATGACAGTGGTCAGTACAACAAAAGTGTCGACCTTCGTTCAGATATTATGATAAATCCCTTTGAATCCGGTGACAATCAATGATTCGACGTTGAATGAACAATACAATAAACAAAACAATAATTCCAAGCATACTTTTTATTTCTAAACATTTCGTTGAACGGCTCCACTCGTTGCACCGCGAACCGTAATGATACAAATGATGTGGACATTTGTCCCTAAGTACAGAAAGACATCGAATATTCTATCGGAATTGGATGGATTTGGAAGGTATCGATCGTTTTTCGCTCTTCCGCAAATTCCGCCAATCTCAGCATGTTAGAGTGCTGTTTATCGAGGTTAGTACACCGTTTGTCACTTGGAATTGTTTCCCTTCTAATGTTACTGTATTTTCGACGCTGATGTTGACCTTCTTGAACGTGAAAAGATTAAAAAAGCTGTTGACTTCAACATACGTGTCTCCGTCAGCCCGACGCTATAAAGTGAGAAGAAAAAAAATTATTGCCTCGATCCTGTATTCTTTCGTCGCATATTTTGGTATTTTCTCACCGCACGTGCCAACAACCGCAAACGCAATAAATATTTTTTCAGTAGTTACTTGCACGTGGTGGAGCTCCGGGCTTCGTCCCATGCCACTAGGACATTCAGTATTGTTCGGTGGCGATACAGGTTTGGCACAAATTGCCACAGTCAGTGCTGCCAAGATGGCCAACATTCTGGCAGCCTTCATAATCCGACTGCGTGGTCTGTGAAGAAATCGTCAATTCGAAAGATCAGGTGACAACGGGCCAGAGAAACATATCTACTAGTCGGATATTATCATGGTGAAGTGTTCTTTTGAAGGAACAAAAAAGCACAAATCTCCTTGGTCGAAATTCTACACAGTCGTAGGACCACAAGATCGACAATGAACCGAATCAGAATAGTATGGCTAGCATTGATTTACTCTCGGACTCAAGCTGCTGATCAATGGAAACTGTTGACTGATGACTGGAACGAAATTAACGCGCTCTGTCTTATATACACGTGGAACATAATGGCAGAGGAAATCGGGCGTAACGTGGAAATGTTGGAATCTCCTGACGACAATCACGGTTAACAGTACAGCGTAATAATCGTCGAGAAACGTTCCAGTAAGGTGTAGACATTTTCAATATTATCGCGATCTACGGTCACCTCAGGATACGCATCTCATTTTCATTGTTATTTTTTTTGTCACGAGTGTTTACGGTATTTTTTTCATGTTAAATTATTGTTCATATCGGGACTTTCCAAGTTGCCAGGCTGATGACTATTCCCACGGGCGTCCGTTTTGCACGTGTGATAAGTCGAATTGGAAAGATACTTCGAAATGGATCATATATCATGAATTGCGAAAGTGGCAATCATCGAGCATGTAATTCGTGACGAGAATGAACTTGTCAGGAATGAAGAAGTGACAGGCCCATTAACCAAAAGGACAACTTTCCCCTCTAGGTCAATATATCGTCTAGGCGTTACTGTCAATCTCGTAGGGTTTGGTGACATAGTTCGTGTCCCATTCTGACCCCAATGGAACTCACCACGTATACCATCTAGACCCTCAGGATTTGCGGCTTGTCTGGAGTGTCCAGCGCCATATACGCTGACGCCACTGTGTTCTCCCTTGTATGTAACGTTTGTTCCACCGTCCAACGGACGAGAACGTTCGTTGACAGGTTGATCACGTCTGACATGGCCATCGAAACAACGATTGTACGTGAGAAAGAGCAAAGCCTTTATCTCCGTAGTTCGACAACTTTTCTCCCTTATAATTCTCAATATGTGCCGAAACAAATTGGAATGTATAAATAATTAGTCAAACCACGAGGACCTGGATGTGCGGGCTTTACCGGAACCTGTCTCGAAAAGACAAGGATATTCTGGATTCTGTGGATTTACCGTGGTCAGTGATGGACGTTGAAAGACTGATCTCTACTCGCGACAAGCGTTGCTACCTCAATCACGATTAATGCCAAGATTTTCGTTCCATCTTCAGGCCTCGATTAGTGATTCGATTTACCGATGGACGAAAAAAACACCGGAATATCTCAAGACTATATCTGCGACTGCGATATGCGGAGGCACGTGTTTAAAGCGAAAACGTGCAGGTGCATATTACATCCAAGGAGAGCTTCCGAATACCTAGCTACTTGTGTCAAAGTTATCGCGACACGTGTAGGTATCATGCGGCACAAGCATGGTTGTTAACTGGCGTCATACCCATACCACCACAAAATACTATCACCATTTATGTATCAACTGATAGTTATACATTCGTATTCCAAACACTGTAAAAATGAATGAACAATCCGCGTTCTTTTTTAGAATAAACTACAAACTGGGTAGCGAAGCGTGCATCATGACAATAATAGCTGCAGACATCAATGTGAACGAAAAGAATGGTGTTCTCAATGGACTGGTGTACTATAGGTATGTATTTATATGTATCAATATATGGATACATACGTCTCGAGATGAAAACCATTCTGAAAAGAGTTCGAAATCCTTATCTTTATTGTTTCGAGATAGCGATGTCAATGTGTTCTGCCTTTGTCCAGCGTGAGCCCAGTTATAGTGCATTAAGGAGAGATATACACCTAGATGGTCGAGGTCGAGGATTTAGAAGCTATGAACATTCCGTCGACCGTAGAAGACATACACTATGGGTCTGGTATCGATGATTCCATGTAAGTTGACAAATTTCATGACTTATTCATTCCCAAATTTTCAAACGCGTTTTTCTCAAAACCACGTTTTTCAAATGGGTACCCAAAATTTCTCGAAAACCAATGAGCCGATTGCCTTGAGGTTTTTTGTGGTTATTCTATACACCATTATCTAGTCCTTGTCATAGGATATTTTTTCCGTTACTCAGTTTTTGTTTTATAGGTTTTAATTTTTGTTTTATATTTTTATAGTTTTTGTTTTATATTTTTCCGTTACTTAGTTTTTGTTTTATAATAACCAATTTTTGGCCCAAAAATCACTATTTATGTTCAAACGTCCGCCATTTTGTCATAAATCGATATTTTAAAAATCGGCTATTACAAGTACTAGATTATAGTATCTAATTTAATAATCTTTTTGGTTTTATTTTCAGACGATTTTTGAAGAAACGTCAGTGGGTGTCGTATACACAGATTTTTTTACGATGCTCCAAGGATCATACAATATCCTTGTATATTTTTGATATTTCTAAATGAAGAAAATGAAACATATTTTTGAACGTATATACTCTTAGATAATTAAAACCCCAATCCGAAATTTCAAATAGTTTTCCTTGAAAAAATTCACAAATATTACCTTTTTTCCGGCTCCTAGGTGTATATCTCCCCTTAAGGGAGGACACCCCGGTAACTGCCCATTTTTGACCGTTTTCTTTGGATTTTTTTTAAAAGAAAGAAATAAGATACATGTTCAAAAAAACCTTTATTAGGCTTTATTAGGTATAGATTGAAGTATGTAAAAAAAAATTATTCGCACGATTCGCTAGAGCACTACGACAATAGTATTCAGCCATCCCTCTCCGCCGCACGCATTAAAACTGTCGTAAGTTTAATCCTCGAACTAAGAGTGAAATATTTTCGTTAATTATATTATTTTTAGCAGTCAAGTACGGGGAGAAATTGAAAAGGAATGAAAAAAATAAAGATGCGTTTGAAAAAAAGTTCGTTTTTTCGACCATCATTGTCATATAAATAGTGATATATTTTATACAATTTTTAATTAATCGAAAAAAGCGCTCGTACTTGACTGTTACAGCAATCTAAAAAGCTACAGTTGAAATTTTAAGTCAATTTGACGAAAATTGTTCGAGTTCTGCTGCGAGCCGATTTCAAAAACATGCTTTTGAGAAAAAACGTGTTTGAAGTCAACGGTTTTATAGACGCTACAGCTAATGAAATTATTTTTTCCGTAATCTAACGTCACCTATTGGTAGAAAATAAAACTATTTTTAATCAGTAACTTTTTCCCCAACGATAATAGGCTTACAAGAGTCGAGAACTGCGTTTACCGGCGAGGCATCGCCGAAGGCGCTTTTCAGTGCTCGGAGACTCTCCTGAAAAATAGCTCGAAAACCACTTTAAAACTGTTTTTTTTTCAGCTATAAACGAATATGCATAATATTTTTGAAGGTTCGAAGGATTTTTTAAAGGTGCTTCCAAAAAAACGATTTTTCAAAAATTTTACAATAGTTTCCTCCCTTGATCCAATTACCTGGTGGTGCGAATCGCCCAGAGCTTGCAGGAAACGAAGAGTTTCGAAAAAAGGAAGAAAACTCGATTGGTATCTTATTTTAGGTTACGGTAAAGAGAACATTATAAAGCGTGAAACTGGAAAGTAAATTTCCGATGACTAGAAATTTTGATTGAAACCTGTTCAATGACCTTCCATCCGAAATGCCTTCGGAGGCCGCGCAGAAAACGAACTGGTAGGCTGGTGAATGTGGACATTTTTTCCATACGATTACACTTTCTCGACCGACGGATCCATGATGACGTGGAAGCTCCTTCGTAGACACTCAATACGCAACGCTCAGTCGCTGAGCTCGGTTGCAGACGCAAGAACGTTATCAGCGTAGGCTTAGTGGGGTTGCGTGGAACCGGATTAAGAGTTCGGGAGGGTTGGACGCCCATGCTGGCCCGCGTTCCTTGTGGTTTTATTGGCAGAGACGAGGAAGGCGGAGAACGCGATGCAGCAGCTCGTCAGGACAGGGGTAGCGAGCTTACGAATATTGTTAAGGGTGTGTATGGGTACGGACGCGCGTTAGTCGCGAAGGGGACGTGGTGTAGCTGTCACGTCGTAGCACCCTGAGGCGAATAAACGAGACTCGACGTGGACTGACGTATACCCGGGGAATGAGGGCCTCGTGTTGGCTCCAGGGTTTCGTATAAGAGCTTCGCTTTGCACCGACACCGAACCGTCTCGTTACACATACGACGCCATACCGAAGCTCTCTTTAGCAAAACAGTGATGCAGAAGTCGCGAGATTTCACCATCGCTCATTTCCGGAATGAACCTGCGTGCAAACGTGTGTGTTCGTGGGTCTTCTCACTCTCCGAATTACAGTTAATTTAACGCTCGTGTACGATGCCTGTGCAAACGCAGATAGAAAGCTCCACACGCGAATACCGCGGAAAAAGGGGTGAAGCGACATTATTCGCTCACGTCGTCGCAACGTAAATAGAGAAAATGAGAAAACGTCTGTCGGGCTGAGTATACGCCTGGATTCTCGTCTCGACGTGCTGGCAGGGCGTCGCGATGCCATACGTCACCTTTTGCCGGGACGTCCGCCACCAACCAGAACACCAACCTCCTCACCGTCCTCAACCTATGTACATACTTCATCCCTCTCCAATGCCGTGTAACAGCCAAACGACAAATCTCCCGACGTACGTATAAACGTAAAGCTTCCACACGGATGGAATCTCACTTGGACGTCTGTTGAGGGGATTTTTCGAGATGTCAAGCTGCGACGTAGGCGCAAGAAAAGCGAGAGAAAGAGATGGATAGAAGAAGCATGAAATGGTAGCCAATGGACTGATTCATCGTTAGGTCACTGGCGATGATTTGTTGATGTGCGTTTAACGTTCTGGGAATGCATCAGGCAGGAAACCGGACAATTTTAACAGGGAGAAAGTAACGTTCGTTCGTGCAGATCAAGTCATACCAACGATCAAACAACACGACCCTGAATAAAAAGTCATAATAATCAGAGAGAACGATTAACAGTCGAGACTTTCACTGTGACGCCAGCTGCTAATAACAGACCAATTGAGCAATTGGAATGCCGAATGAAAACGCCCTCAGTACATCTAGCCTCGTTGCGATAGGAGAGACCTCTCAAGCATACTCGCCAATGCAATATGTTGGGGTGATCAACAACGTTTCATTGATGGGAGATCGTTGATGCACGTAAGGCGACAGGATTGGGGATGGATAGAGACAGAGAGGGAGACGGGCCAGGGACAGTGAGTGAGACAGTGACGAGCCCCAAGTGAACAAGCTTCACCCAAGTACTTTGCAGGCCAAGTAGGACATCAATCAAGGCAGGAGAGACGTGAAGCTATGCGGGTAATGAGCGTCCGCGCGCCACCACGATTCTCTCACGTCACGACGACAACAAGGACGAGAGCAGGCAACCGAGAGATTGTTCTGATCGTCGCAGTGGTGATGGCGATGCTACTCGCTTGGCTGATGCTGCTGCCACTGCTGCTGTACACGCCAACCCCATGATTTCCGAGTCACGGCATAGCGCTTTACCTCTGACGCGAATCAGAGTTGTCCCGCTCATGGACTCGATTGGAGCCGACTCTACACGGGTAACTCTATGCCGAATGTACCTCGTTATCCATTTCTCATTTTTCGGGTTTCAACATTCAATGGGAAAGGTGGGGGTCAAAATGTCGAATGACCAAATATAAATTAAATTATAAGTTAAATTGTTCGAAATTTTATCCTTTGACCGATGACGAAATCGAATAACTATTTAAATACTAAAAGTGAGTATCTGATATTCATAATACCGTTTATAGCAACAAGCCATTCATCGAGACTACAAACTTTGAATGTGTAGATCTTAGAAACGCAAATGATCGATGATCCGAAATGGCGAATACCTAAATGGCGAACATGGCATGGCTGCCTGACCCGACTGACCACTATCGCCATCTGCCATCTTTGTTCTGAAGCGCAAGTAGTTGCTCGATCCTAATTTTCGCTGGCGGACCGTTCGCCATTTTGGCCCATCGCTATTTTAAAGATTGTACGTCGCGAATTGTTTGGTGTATATGTACAGGCGCGTCGATATTATCTCTCATTATTTTGTTAAGGGGCCCATTATTTTGTTAAGGTCCACATTGAAAATTTCAAAAAATCGAAAGCAAGCAAGACTTGAAGAAATCGACGATGATGAGTAATCAGAAGGGATTTTGTACGGCGCAGGAATTGCCGATTGAGTTTAGATAAGAGTTTTTCATAGCATAAACTTCAAACGCGTTTTTCTCGAAACAACGTTTTCAAAATCTAGCTCCATCGTATCTCTAAAACTAATAAACCGATTCTCTTGAAATTTGCACCACATATTGTAAACATGATTCGCAACAAGACGACCCTCGATGGTTTTAAAATTTTGATTTTCACTCTTTTTGCGAAAAACTGCCACAAAAACGCGTTTTTTATACTTTTTTCGTTTTTCATCTGCCATTTTTTATTCTTCAATGAAACTTTATATCCGAGGGTCATTTCGTAGTTGGTGTCATACTGAATCTAATGGACTTTGATTTTTTTTGTTTCAGACAAGCCGTTGCCGAGTTGTGATGGAGCTACCTAGCCCACCTATTTTTGAGGCGTTACGTTAAACTATAGTTTTTGTACTTAAAAATGAATAAAAATGACTAAATTTAAAAAAATATATTTCAAGACTTTATTTATCAAGCCCAACAACTTTTACATTCATATCTTTTATAAAATCTTTTTAAAAAATCGCGAAAATAGGCTTTTTCCGTGGCTCCAAAGTGGACTGGCCCCTCAAATCTGATATTTGTTTTCGCTATAAATCAACTTCGAGATTTTTGTATTCACAATTAACCATTTTACAGACTATTATAAGATTGATCTGTCAATATTGGAACGTTCGTCATTACTGAATTCGAAATTTCGGTCCTTCTGAATATTGATCGTTCGAATTTCTGATCCCCACCTAGCTGATGCCTAGCGACATCTCCATGTCCGTTTGTCACCTGGGTACAGTGCCCTTTCCAGCCCTATTTTCAAACAGCTCTCCAATAATGAGATCCCGTAAACACAATCGATAAATGATTAATCCTCATGAAAATGCTACATTGATCCTCATTTCCACATATTGAGGATCATTTCATCTATGGATCAATGTTTCATTGACTAATTTATACGAGAATCAACTTTCGGGATTCACTTTAATGATGAAAAAAAACAAACGAAAACACAATAAATAGGCCGAAAGGCAACGTGAAAGAAAATACAAACCAATGTAAAAAAAAAATGTCTATACCATAATTGTTTAGAGACCCTAGGGGCAATTTCATTAAGAATAACAAAAAGCACATGTAAATAATAATAATAAAAATCGAAATCGAATCGGGAGTCACTTTCTCTATGGATCAACCACGCGTGGGCAAGTCTTTTCGCAAGTTTTCTCAGAGCGTGGTTCTTCCGAAAGCGCACGATTGACGTTTCAGGAATTATTTCCCAAATCCGTACGCTGTTCTCTTTACTCTCGAATGAAGATCGTTCCTGCAGCGCATAATGTTTCTCGGTTAATGGCATAAACGTCGTAGGCGAATTTAGAGTAGGTCCTTCGGCGCATGATTCGCCGGGGCGGCCTGCTGGTGCACGGGTTGTTAAAGCTCAGGTCACCCCGTTATCTCGACGCCAACGACGTCGGCCACGACGACGACAACGGCGACAACGGCCGTATAGAACGATGAGGCGGCGCATGAGGCTCCGAAAGCCACGGCTGTGTGCCCTATAGGCATCGGGCATTAACGCAGCCCCGTCGTAAATACTCCGCTTTGCATCTGAATGTCCTATTTACCGCTTAAATAATATTTATGCTAATGGCCGAATAAAAATTCATTTAGTGGAAAGAGTCTCGGAGGAGTGAGCGGGGGTGTGATCTTTCTTTTGCTTCTCTTCTTTATTACGCCTCGGGGCATTCCCATCTCGCCTGGTCCCAGGTAATACGCGCTAATTTGCGTCGTGAATGTAATCTTAAAGTCAGCCTCGTTCGATATATGTCGACGAATGTGCATCCGCGACAATGCGGAATGGAAAGCAATTTTTTAAATACTTATATCTAAACAATGTTGGCTATCAGCGCGTATGGGTATTTTCCGGACGATCCTTAAGGCAGTATTATTGTCTAGAAATTTGAAAAAAACAGTGTTTTTTTTTCTATTTAAGGAGATTGAAGCGATTCAGTTGAGTCAAATGACGGTTTATTCATTTTTTTTCAATGAACCTCAAAAAAATGCATACGAGGTACAGATTTATTCTGTATATGCTAATTTTTTTAAATATATAATTCAAGGGCAAAATTATGCATTTTAACATTTTTATTACGTGAAGTAGAAAAACTTTTGTGTTACTAACAACTTGAAAAAGCATAACATTATCGATGATTATTATGAAAAAACTACGACAACGAATGTTTTATACAATTCACAATGACATTTTGAGTAATTCATAATTATGCTTATTTATATTTACGTCACGAGATTATTGGCCCATGGTTTACGATGGGCAAGATGAGGATTTTTTTTTCTAAATGTTCACAAAGGTTCAGTTTGCGTTAATCCGTTGTTAGAAATGGTTTATCTTGGTGCTAAATAACAATAAAAATTACATAATCTTTAGTGTGAAAGTCTTGCCCATCTAACCGCACGTTAAATTACATACATTAAACTATTTTTTATCTCTGGTGGTTGGTGGTGAAAAAAGGTTAACAAATTCGTGAAGACTCAGTATAGTGTAAACAATAACATGTATTTTTTCATTAAATTTTACCTTGGATTGTGGCTAACGCTCCAACCTCCTTAATTTTATTATTGTAAACACCTTCCGGAATACGTCTGTGAAAAGTGGTTTAAGGCGGAAGCCTGAATTGGAAGGTCCGAAAAATCGTTTTCTTTATTGCTTAAATCGATAGATAAACTATCCAAGAATGTATTTACAAAGTTGCAGAGGCCAATTGTAAATATGTTCGAAAATACAAGGCGAAAAACAGAGAAGCGATTGATATTTGATATTGACATTTCCTCCTATTGAAAGCTTTGAAGCGCGTTTTCTCCAGTTTTCATTTTCACGATTTTTCGAAATTGTCGGGCGTGATAGCAAAAAAACTAGAAGAACCATTGAATCGAACCAAAGTTTATTTTCTTTAGTACGAAAATCCAAGTGAATTTAAAAAATCGTTGAAAAAAGGCATTTTAAAGAATTTTTATAGCACGTTAAAGTGTTTTTTAACACATTTTTTTTCAAACCTGAGCAAAGTTTAATTCCACAATTTTTTCAGCTTTTTCTTAATTCACCCAGAAGAAAAATATGTGACAATTAAAAATTTGATTGGTTTATTTGGTTCAGTCAAGAATTACGAGCTGCACCTTTCCCGCCGATTGGAGACTGCAGTGGCAAGACGCCCATGGAATAGGTTGATAAATCTGCAGTAATTTATTGTTTCATGTTGAACATTTTTTTAAATACATTCCAAATATACATGAAACGATACCTCAATGTTTACTGGGCTCACTTGTTTTTCTCCCTTCTAAAAAAATCCCGAAAAAACGCTTTTTTAGACCCTCTAATTCAGGCTTCCGCCTTAATGATACTCATAAAAATTGACGAGGAAATTACAAGGAGTTCGCTCGGAGAGTAGCGCGGTCCAGAAGCACCAACTTTAAACGAGTTTTTCTCGAAACTATGCTTTTCTAATCGGCAGCCATGACATCTCGATAACCAATTGACCGACTGAGCTTAGATTTGGCACACGCCTTCAGTAGACTGTTGTTCAACGTTGATCGCAGCATCGAGTCGGAATATATTTTTTTTTTATACAACTCGCAGTATGGTCAGAAAAATAGGAAAATTGATAATCAAAGCCTGCCGCCATTTTTTAAGATTGTTTTTCCCAAATCTGGTACAAAATACCACAACACTCATACAGATTAAGAATATGTTTGGTTTTTTTTCGGATTCATACATTGTCCACAACACTGGTCGCCAATTGTGGGCATTTTCCACGTACCGTTGTAAAAAAACGTTCAAAAGCGCTTCATAATACATTTTTGAATTCGTATATTTTCTTGAAGAATCAATAAACATGTGTATTTTTTTTTGTTATTCCGCCCGAAAAATCACCTTCAAAAGAGCGCTCTAGACAACAATACTGTCTTAATTTACCAAAAAAACCGTCCAATAGATCATAGGAACAGGAAGGTTCAAGAAATTACTTTTATGCGAATGTATTGACTGCTAAAAAAGTTTATTTCATTTAATTAACAAGGAACATAGCTCAACTTTCCGCCTTTGATTTTGTTGAAACTCATATAAGTGATAAAGCATTGAAAACTATTAAACACGTTTTTTTTTAATCGGCGGAAAAGGGTTTTAAGGGAGGAAACTACGCCTAAACAAAGGCACGGCAGGGGCTGAATTCGCAGGTTCAGCCACAAGCAGCCCACATATCTAAATGAAACAAAGACCAAAATTCTTCTAATGTAAAGCGATGAAAAATCCTCTATAGAAATATTTTGGAAAAAAAATTGAGCTAAGGGATGACACGCCTTTCTTTGGGGTGTTGTTCCCCCCCTTAAAACCGTTTTTACACGACAAACATACTGCTTAATAGTGTTCAATGCTTTACAACATATATGAATTTCAATAACATCGAAGGCGACATCTATTTGAGTCGAATGATTTTTTTTGTTCCGTCACCGTCTCCTGCGATTGTACTTGTTCCAAATACATTTTTTTGAATTTATTCCCAGCATTCCTTGATGTAAATAATTTGGTAAGTAAATATTTTATCAAAATACATTGCTGATTTGCATGTATGAGACATATATGTGAAAAAAAGTATCTTCATTTGCATTCAGTAAATGTGTTTTCGATACAAATGCTTATATTGTTATTTCAAACGAACAAAAAATTGTACTTGTCAACAGTATTTCGATTTGTAGCTAGAAAATCTACCATATATTCTCACGCACAATACACATGTATCAGTGTTGTTAACAATCCTCAATCGTGAAAATTCACAAAAATATTTTAAAAAAAATGTTTTTCACCACCATTTCGGTATATACAAAAGGATGTTCCTGTTGCAGGTGGTGTTACAAGAATTGTCCTTCGGGATCACTTTGCCGACCACGAGCGACAATGTGCAAAACTCGTAATGCGTTGATACGTTTCGCGGTCTCGGTGATATGCTCGCTCACGTAAGAGTACAGACGGCTTGCGGGAGAAGCCTCGGGTCCTGCGCCACACTGCGGCCACAGAGCGTACTACTCTTGTACGCCCATACATTTTCTAGTTAATTCAAATTTTTTAATCAAAACAGACCCATTTACTCTATGCGATTAAATATTTATATAGGTAAATAATAAAAAGTACCAAAATTATGAGAAGCATATACATTTATTATTACTCAAAGGTGTTGAATAGATCTTGATTTAAATAAATAAATACATTTGAAAAAAATTGCTGGAGTAGGAGTATCAAATACAAAAAAGCATTGACTTTACGAAAGTTTTCGTTAGTTAAAGTAGAATAGGATTGAACCACCGACTCTGTTGGTTTCAATAAATCTTGTTCATCAGTACTTGCATTTTTTAAAAGTGATTTTAAATATTTCGGTATTAAATTCTACTACGAGGGTGGGCCCCGAAGTCGAATGTCTTTAAAACCTTTCCTAATATACATATATACAGGGTGTCCCTCTTATCTCTGCCACCCGAAATAATTCGGTAATTATCGACGTCACAAAAAAAATGTTCAAACAAAAGTTGTACGGTGTAAAGGGGGCCAACAAATGCGACCATTTTTTTTTAAATTTCAGTGAAGGCGCTGTCGAACAGTGAAGGTCACCCCCACTTTTTAGAATGGAATGGTACATTTATTCCAACTATCTGGTGGAGCAGCTCAAGCGGCATAAAAAATATTAGGGGTCAAAGTCGTTCAAGGTCATTCAAGGTCAGTATCGATGATACAAATCTAAATATATCGGATCACTACCAAATATTTGGTAGTGATCCGAGATATTTAGATTTGTTTTTCATTTTAATAGGTGTTCGAAATGACCTTGAACGATTTTGACCCCCTAATGTTTTTTATGCGGCTTAAGGTGCTCCACAAGATGGTTGAAAAAAAATGTACCATTCCATTAAAAAGTGGAGGTGACCTTTACTTGCGTCAGCGCCTCCACCGAAATAAAAAAAAAAAATTGGTCGCTTTTGATGCAACACATAAAGTGTTACAGAGCAATAGCACTCAAACTATTGATCATATCCAAAAATGTTTCAGACAAAAGTTTCGGTGTTCGAAACCCCGTCATACTGGACCACCCTATTTTTTTATCGGTGGAGGCGCTGAAGTTACGTCACGGTCAACTCCATTTTTTTAAATGGAATGGTACATTTTTTCTTCAACCATCTTGTGGAGCAGCTTAAGCCGCATAAAAAACATTAGGGGGTCAAAGTCGTTCAAGGTCATTCAAGGTCACCTATTAAAATGAAAAACCAAACTAAATATCCCGGATCACTACCAAATATTTGGTAGTGATCCGAGATATTTAGATTTGTATCATCGATACTGACCTTGAATGACCTTGAACGACTTTGACCCCCAATGTTTTTTATGCGGCTTGAGGTGCTCCACTAGATGGTTGAAGAAAACATGTGCCGTTCCATTTGAAAAAGTGGAGTTGACCTTGACGTAGATTCAGCGCCTCCACCGATACAAAAATAAGGTGGTCCAGTATGACCGGCTTCTCGAAGACTGAAACATTTGTCTGAAACATTTTTGGATATCATCAATAGTTTGAGTGCTATTGCTCTGTAAGATTTTATGTGCCTCACCCTGTATATATATATGAAATCATAGTAAGCCTGCGTATCCTATCCACGTGTTTCGTATCGCCATACATATCTATCGCGTCTATGTACTACGTGGACAAAAAAAAACATTTACGCCACGAACAATTTGAATTTATGACGGAATACGACGCCGAGTTTCACACTTCCGTGGGGGAGTGCGAAAAAAGGTTACGCATGCACACACACAGGGTCCCGTGTTGTACACTGAAATACAATGGGATCCTGCCGTGAATCACGCGTTAGTTAACGCGTCGTTTATCACGCGCAAAGATCATCATTTCTACAATAGACCGTACAGATACGTATATATATATGCACCGAGGGCAAGAAACTAACGTGTCATTGTCCTACATGGAAGCGTTCAAGATCGTTATCGGGCGAATAATTGAAAGAACGATTCAACGGAAATAAGTGGCGTTGGGCTTTTCTTCTCGCCGCAATTAAACCGAACTGCGTGCCACGCGTCATTCAAGTCGACAAAGAGCACAGACAAGGTTTTGTCAGCAAAGTCGATTTGTATGGTGCTAAAATTTTGATGGAAACGAAAATGCATTGTCCACTTGATAATCAGTAATTGATAAAGCGATTTTTCCCATCATTCGATGCTGAATGTGGAAATCGGATTTGATAATTGATATTGCATAATTCATTGCTGCATTTCATATAGGAATTGATGGGAATCGTTCCATTACTCAATTCGAACAAAATGATAATGGATAATTGAATTTATCAATGGATAATGGAAACTGTCAATGAATGATAAAAATAATTAATGGAGAATGGACATTACTAATGGATAATGCATATTATTGACGAATGATGAAAATTCATCATGAATGCAATTCATTAACGGCTAATTGATTTTTCTTATGGACAATGAGTATTATTACTGAATAATAAAAATATACTTCATGAACAATGAAAATGATTTGTGGACACCGGACTTTATTATTGCACAATGAAAATTGTTCATGACAATGAAAATGATGAATGGACATCGAACTCTATTAATGGATAATGGAAACTATCAATCAATAATGAAAATGACTTATGATTAATGGAAATCAATAATGGACGATGGAAATTACACTCAGCATCGAACTCCGCACAGAACCAAATTTGGCACATGACAAAGGACACTGGATGGCGTTTCCGAAACTCATTACCGCCCTACCGAACAATAGTTCGCCCATTGATCGTTATCGAACCGCCGAACAATGTTTCGACTCTCCATTCCTCATTGGCGACAAATAATGCAATGTAGTATCCGATGCCAATCTTTCTTTAACTAATCTGTCACCGTAACTGTTAAGGGGTCATATCGCTTTAGACGCCAAAAAGGTCATTCATGAATTTTTTGATATGGTCATGTTATAGATAATGATATAAAAGTTGTTACACTTATTGAATACACTTTTGAAATACATTTAAAACATTTATAAATGTATTTATGTAACCCAAACAAACTTTAAGGGGTAAGGCCACAGTAGAATTTCCAAAAAATCGACTTTTTCGCTGAAACGGTGCTTTATCATCATAAGAATAAGTTACTATTCGATTTATAACAAGAAAATTCTTTTTTCTCCGAATTTGAGCGTATAACGTAAGCCCACTCCTGGCACGGCAATAGAGTGCCTAAGACTTTAAACGCGTTTTTCTCGAAACAGCTTTCTTCCAATTGGCGTGATAAATAACTTCAACAATTTTCACTCGATTTACTTCAAATTTAAAAGTTATGTTCCTAATTGCATTTCGCAGAGAAGTACGTACGGAATTTATGATCAATCGAAAACTTTTTATTTTAAGAATTTTCACTGAAAATTCATTCAAATACCTACAACTTAATTCAAATACCTACAACTTTTGAATAAAAGATTATTTTTTTAAATTCCCTACGTACTTCTCTAGGTATTCTGATATAGATTGACGAGAGTTTTTGTTTTTTGTTCCAGGTAAAAAATTGTGGATGCTAAATGTCACGCCGCAGAGCGCCTAAAAAAAGATAACAAAAGAAAATATTAGTAGTCGGCCATTCTGTACATCGAAAAAAAATAAATTCTAACAGCTTGATATTCATACTAAATAGATGTGTAATTAATTTTATGAGTGAATCACTTTTTCATACGAAAAAGAATTATCAAAGGTGCACATGATTTTATACCCGTGGCCTAACCCCTAAAACGCGTTTTTCCAGAAACAACGTTTTTTGACGGCTTGTTGCTAAAATCTTCGAAACTACTGAACCGATCCTTACGAAATTTTAACCACATATTCTTTACAATTATAGCCATAGCGCATGTCAAGGATTACATGGATTACATTTTTTTTTATATTGCATATTTTTTGGCCAACAACGGTGGAAGACACGTTTTTTTTTGTTTTTACGAAAAGTGTCCGCCACTTTGATAGTTTTGCATATATCAAAAATCGCATGATACGCGCTATATCCATTAACATAATGAATCTAAAGCTGTTTGAATTTTTCGTTTCGGATGATCCATCTCCAAGATTTCATCAACAGCGGAGATACAATCTTTTTAGGAGATTTTCTTAGCTACCATTTTCGTCTATAAATAGTGACTTAAATAAATAACGTTTTTTTTAAAATGTATTTCGAAAGTGTAACAATTTTTATATCAACATCTATGATATAAACCTATCAAAGAAAGAATCATGAAAATATCCTTTTTTAGCATCTAAAGTGAGAAGACCCCTTAATATGTGCCAGTGTAAACCTCCACGTGGACGAGATCAACAACAGTCCGTACCAAACGAGCAAAGCTCGCACCATCTCATTCTGTCCTCCGATCATCATACCCATCCGCACCTAAACACTATTCCACGGCGCACTCGAAACATCATCGATCAGTTCCGCCAGAGTGCGATTATTCCAGATATCCTCCCTTGAATCACCGTCGCTGAAAAAACAAAGTGTCTTCACTCTGAGCACTTTCCCGTAAACATTCGCACCGGCGAGGAATGCCCAAGAACAACGCGTCGTGCATTTTCGTCCCAATGCAAATGACGCATCTTCTTGGCGGCTTTCCATATCGACGAGGTTGCCATGTCATCGTTGCTTCTCAACAATCGATCCCTGAGGCCTTGGCAAATTACAAGACAGCGAAAGACAGAAGGCTCTTTCTCTTTATCCTTCGATGGAAGTTGAGCGCGGTTGTTGCACATGCGATCAGATCGGAAGAGCATCAAAAGTTGGGTCGACAGCGTGTATACAGCTACTGCGGAGTGTTAGATCCTTTGGCGTCGTTTACGGCCAAGGAACGTGTGTGGGTGTCGAACGGTATATGATAGTTCGCCCATAGTATATATATATATATATATATATATATTAGGGTGATTCGTTTTAGGGCAACTTTTTTTTTGATCCATTGTGCCCGAAAACCTTTAGTTGGTACCCAAAAACGAACTTTCGTGAAAGGGGGGTGTTGCCAAAAAATATTTAGAGGTCGCGAATCAAAATTGAAGGTTTCCCATTTGATTAACATTGAAAAAAATGTTTTTCTCATTATTAGTGTTACCATTCCGCGAATTTTGATATCGCGATATTTTCCAAGTGGGTTCTCATAGGAAATATGATACTCCACAATAAAGTTCATTGAGCCATGGCCGTAAATTCAACCGGTTCAGCGTCATCATTATTTCAAGTGAATACTGTGCAAAATATCTATTCAAACGGCTGTAACGCCTAAGCTATTAGATATATCGAAAAAAATTCAGATGAGAACTTTGTAGAGAAAGTAATTTTCTACAAAAAAGTCTTATAAGCCGAGCCCGAAAATTCAACTCTTTCTCAGCTATAGGTGGATGAAGTAAAATAAATAGATTCTTTTTAAACAAAATAAATCTATACTTAATTTACTTCATCCACCTATAGCTGAGAAAGAGTTGAATTTACGGGCTCGGCTTATAAGACTTTTTTGTAGCAAATTACTTTCTCTACATAGTTCTCATTTGAATTTTTTTCGATATATCTAATAGCTTAGGCGTTACAGCCGTTTGAATAGATATTTTCATACAATATTCACTTGAAATAATGATACCGCTGAAACGGTTGAATTTACGGACATAGCTCAATGAACTTTATTGTAAAGTATCATATTTCCTATGAGAACCCACTTGGAAAATATCGCGATATCAAAATTCGCGGAATGGTAACACTAATAATGAGAAAAACATTTTTTTCAATGTTAATCAAATGGGAAACCTTCAATTTTGATTCGCGACCTCCAAATATTTTTTGACAACACCCCCCCTTTCACGAAACTTCGTTTTTGGGTACCAACTAAAGGTTTTCGGGCACGATGGGTCAGAAAAAAAAAGTTACCCTGAAACGAATCACCCTATATATATATATCACCCTATAATCTATAATCTCACTATATAATCACCCTATATATATATATATATATATATATATATATATATATATATATATATATATATATATATATATAGACGTGGCGAGAAAAGGGGTCCTTCGGGCAAGTGACCAGTGTCACACAAGCTCCGGGTGTGGGATAGTTTATGATTGACGATCGTCATTTCCTGCGACACGGAACGATGCGAGCGAGCTCGTCCGAAACAGACAAAGCGTGAGAGGGGGCAAGAGAGAGAGAGAGAGAGAGAGAGAGAGAGAGAGAGAGAGAGAGAGAGAGAGAGAGAGAGAGAGAGAGAGAGAGAGCGAGAGAGAGAGAGAGAGAGAGAGAGAGAGAGAGAGAGAGAGAGAGAGAGAGAGAGAGAGAGAGAGAGAGAGAGCTTTTACTCCCGTACACATACAGACATATAAATACACCCCTTCGCAAGAACCCCCGTCATAAATCGTATACATATATATGCACGTGCATGTATACAAAGTCACATTTCCATATCCTGCTAGAGCTGCACGTCTACACGTCCTCCATATCGCTGTGTGTGATTCTCGCAACTAACATTCACCCTCTGCCTGCCGTAATTCTACTGCTAATCCTCTTAAGGGCGTATCTTTGGACCCTTCGACGGGCTGACGAATGCGGGCCGCGCCATTTTGCGTCAAGGTCGAATCGATATAAATGTGCATATGCGAATGCGAGTGCACATTACGTATAGTTGTATACTTATATATATACGTATGTGTGTGTATACATATGCGTATGGGGGAAGGTAAATTTGGAGACATTCGACTTTGCGGACCGTCCTCATAGTAGCATATATACATATGCGGTATTCCCGTATATATACAAATGTATAAGGTCCATATGTATAGCGTACAAGAGAGTGGCTGAGGCCATAAACGTTAACACGCAGCGTTGGTCCACACGCATCCTCTCCGAACTTGGTGCCCGTAAATCAAAGGCCACGGTACTCTGCCAGAGCGCATGCCGCGCAACGAGAACGAGATGTGCAATGTGCTTGCGTGTATATTTATATATATATGTAGACATATGTGTGTGTCTATATGTTTATTGCTGGGTTGCACCGAAACGCGAGCAATGCGTGCTCTCCTTCCCCTCTCCAGAGGCTTATTGCACATTAAAGGGCTCGCGGTATCACGTCTCTCGTATAAACGTGACACGAAGCTCGCTACTGATTTACATCTTCCACCTGCGGGAGTAGATCTCTCTTCCTCTCTGCATGTCTGTCTCTCTCTCTCCTTCTCGCTCTTTCTCGTTCTCTCTCGCTCCGGCTCTTACTCACCCTCCCACTGTGGGTATCGTAATAACCAACCGTAACGAGTCCATCGCAACCCTATGACGCGCAATGCCAAAACGATGAGAACGGCATTATAATAGCCCTCTCGTATCCACGGTCGGCTCGTATGAGACTATCAAGTTGGACGAGCAAGAAAGAGGAGACGCGCGGCAAGAGAAATTATTCGCAGAAGCCCCGATGATCATCATCTGTCATGATCGGATTATATCGGGAGGTTACAGTGCAGCGTCGATTGCTTGGACGCTCGATCGGCACGAAACGTCTTTCGATTTTGTGGAATTTCGATAGGTAAGAGACGTTTTTCGATTTCGTGTAATTTCGATCGGCATGAAACGTCTTTTGATTTCGTGTAACTTTGATCGGTAAGAAACGTCTTTGGATTTTGTGGGATTTCGATCGGCGAGATACGTCTTTCGATTTTGTGGGATTTCGATCGGCGAGATACGTCTTTCGATTTTGTGAAATTTCAATCGGTACGAAACGTCTTTCGGTTTCTTGGAATTTAGATCGATACGAAAAGTCTTTCGATTTTGTGAACTTACGATCGCTATAAAGCGTCCTTCGATTTTGTGAAATTTCGGTTGGTACGAAACGTCTTTCGATTCCATGAAATTACGATCGTTATGTGACGTCTTGCGGTTTAGTGGAATTTCGATCGGCAGGAAACGTCTTTTCATTTCGTCGAATTTCGATCGGTGCGAAACGTCTTGCAGTTTTGACGAATTTTGATCGGCACGAAACGTTTTTTGATTTCGTGGAATTTCTTGATTCTGTGGAATTTGGATCAGTAGGAAAAGTTTTGCGATTTCCTGGAATTTCAATTGGTACGAAACGTCTTACAGTTTTGTCGAATTTTGATCGGCACGAAACGTCTTTTGATTGCGTTGAATTTCGATCGGTAAGAAACGTCTTTCGATTTCGTGGGATTTCGATTGGTAAGAAACATCTTTCGATTTTGTGGAATTTTGATCGGTACGAAAAGTATTTCAATTTTGTAGAATTTTGGTCGGTACGAAACGTCTTTCGATTTCGTGGAATTTCGATCGTAATGAAATGTCTTGCGGTTTCGTGGAATTTCGATCGACAGGAAACGTCTTTTGATTTTGTGGAATTTTGGTCGGTACGAAACGTCCTTCGATTCTGTGGAATTTCGATCGGCAGGAAAAGTTTTTCGATTTCATGAAATTTCGATCGGCAAGAAACGTCTTTCGATTTTGTAGAATTTCAAGCGGAATGAAACGTCGTTCGATTTCGTGGAATTTCGATCGTAATGAAACTCCTTGCGCTTTTATGGAATATCGATCGGAAACGTCTTTTGATTTCGTGGAATTTCGATTGTTACGAAACGTCGTTCGATTCTGTGGATTTCGATCGGTAAGAAACGTCTTTCGATTTTGTGGAATTTCGATGAGTACGAAACGTCTTTGGATTTGAGAAATTCGATGAACCGTGAATATGCATCCTAGTCAATCAATAATACTGTACAATGCTGAATGGTGAAAAACTCGATATCACCCTGATTGGTAAAAATGACTTCATAATCCCGATGAATTCATAGCCCCATACGTTTCGTTACGTGTTGATTATTAAACCCGCGATCATTGTACGGGGAAAAAATAAGTGGCGAGCAAGTCAGCAAATGCGACGGGCTCTCGTTATCACGGACGTCGCCGAAGGTGCTTGCGTAACTCAAGATTAAAGTATGAAAGAAATGTAATGCTTCTTTCCTCCTTTTCTCTTAATAAATCACATGCCAGTCGTGCTCAACGATCAGCACGAAGAATAACTTTTCGCAGTAATCTACTATGTAGTATCGAGTGTGTATTGTGGACGTAATGCGGCTATGCTTGCGAAAGTTCCTTGTATGCCCATGGTCTCGGCGTTTCCTCGCTCGTACACAGGCCTCGCCGTCTTATCCGTGCGATATGATTTATTTCAACTATACCCGAGCTAAATTACGTGGGAACAATGGAAAAACGTCCTTCGGCACGTTGCATAGAAAGTCTTTGAGCTCGGCGCCGAAAGACTTTTGGCTCCTGGTGGACGAGCCATTCTTGCTATTGGGGCAAAAAGAATCGCAAAATTAATGCAGTTTCAATTCATTCGAGGAACAGAACAATTATTATGTTTATATAATAAATTCACACAAGGTCACACTTAATTCACACATTTCACAAGTGTGTGGGTATGGGTGAGGGCCATTATTAAGGGGGGTCAAACCGTCTGGCGAGGAAAAAATTTGCTGATATTTGTGATTTTTTTAAAGGAAATATTTCTTTACCATCTTTGAGACTCAGGATATGTATTGATACTACTTTTGGTTTTTATATGGTATTTTTTTAATTAATCTTAAAAAATCGCTGAGGTTACGGCGCGGTCTTCTAAACTGCATTTTCAAAGCTGGCGTGACGTATAGCTAAAAAACCAATCGACCGATTCTGACGGAATTTGGTGGAAATCTTTCTCACCTTATTGCCTAAAACATGACTCTAAATGTTTTTGAAAATGAGGAAAAAGTATTTTATTGGAAAATGTAGCATTTTTTTCGGAAAATTCAATATTTTTATTTCAAAGCGTACCATTTCGTCGATTTTCAACATTTCTTACTTTTTCTTGGTTCATATTCTGCGCATGAGTGTTAATGAAAGAAAAATCTTCTTTGCTTTTTTTTTCAGATTAATTCCGCCGACGCTACATTTCACGCCGTCTGACATCATCCACCGCAACCCGTTTAGAAGACCGTGCCATACGTCCGCCATTATTGAAGATTAATATTAATAAAAAATACCACGTAACAGCCGAAAGTAGTAACAAAACATACCCTGAGAAGAATAAAAAAATACCGTGTAACAGCTAAAAGTAATAATAATACATACCCTAAGCATAAAAAATGGTGAAGAAATCTTTCCTTTTAACGAAAATCATGAAAATCAGCCATTTTTTTCTCGGCCAAATATATATCCCCCCTTAAGGTGATGTTACATATAAATTTGCGGTGTATAATTTAATCTAAATTTTACTTTATTCGGCATTGTTTAATGGAAAAAAGATATTTGAACATCCATGTGTGTTTCATTCAATAATCAAATAAATTATGACGGTAATCCCTCCTTAATTCAAGATTTTATTTTATAACAAGTTTAGTTCGAATCATATTTTTTGCAATTTCAATTGCAGCAGTAAAGCGTATGTACTTGGTCCAGATATTGGATGAGTTTTTGTCCATTCAATGAAAGTCACAGGCTATCTCATTATGCCTCAAACTACCCCCAAAGTAATATTTATATTAATGAAAAAAGTGGTAAACACACGTAGGCAAAAAGAATGCTCGTTATGCATCGAAAAACTCAAAAGGTCGGTCGGACGTGCCTTCTTAAGCCCGGTTATTGTTGCCGCACATTGTTTTTTACCCACTCTAATCATATTTTGGGAATTACGGCGGAAAATGAATACAGCTTTTTTATAATGACCGCGCTAACAAATAAATAATCTAGTAGACGAAACATCGAAAAAACCTACCTTTTTTCGGCGGCTTACAGTGGCTTCCTCCCTTAGAATAAAACGAATCAAATTCTCACACATGTTTTTTCCTGCTTGGAATACGCGATTGGTGATTTAAAAAGAGTACGTTTTTAGGGATCCGTACCCAAAGGCCAAAACGGAAGCATATTAATGACACTCTGTCCGTCCGTATGTCACGGGTCTCTAGCTCGTAAACGAAATGAATTACAGACCTGAAATTTGGATATTTTTTGTAGAATGTTGGCCCAAAACCGAATATTGAATTAGAAATTCAATAAAATTATTTTTCATAGGAGTCCGATACATGAAAAAGGAGCACAAAAAAATGTCCTAGCCTGGCATGTGGGGTGTCATTTTTTAAAGCTCGTTGAGTGGAATACAAATATTTATATTTTCGTTTTTATCTTCAAAAATACAGAAATGGCGTGCCGTCAAAGTTATCGGTTTCAAACAATTTTCGTTACGGGGTCTATCTTAAAAACTAAACTAGTTAGGAATTTTGAGTTTCTGTATATTATGTACAATATACTATATTTAAACAACTAAAAACAATTTAAAAGTTAATTTGTCATATGTACTTTGTCATATGTACCCTAATACGGCGAAGCCAGACTCGTTTTTCGTAGAGTCGAAACTACGTGAAGACCTATTAAGGGGTTTTCTCACTGTAGACGCTAAAAAGGCTATATTCATGAATTGTTTTGATAGGTATTGATAAAAAAAAACAATGTTTTATAGATATTGATATAAAAGTTGTTACACTCAATAAATACACTTTCGAAATGTATTTAATTTTTTTTATTTATTTAAATTACAAAACATGTCCTAAAAATGTTGTAAATATGTCCTAAAAAAATATGTTACTAAAAATGTCCTAAAAAAATTGTAGGTTTGCGCTGTTGATGAAATCACGGAGCTGGATCATCCGAAACAAAAAAATCAAACGGATTTAGATTCAGTATGTTAATGGCTATAGCGCATATCATACGATTTTTGATACATGCAAAAATAACAAAATGGAGGACATTTTTCGAAAAAGATAAAACAAACCTGCTTTTTCACCGTTTTTGGCGAAAAAAGTAAACATCAAAATTTGAAACAATCCTTGATATGCGCGATAGCTATAGTTGTAAAGAATATGTGGTTAAAATTTCATAAGGATCGCTTCAGTAGTTTCAAAGATTTCATCAGCCGTCGAAAAACGTTGTTTCGAGAAAAACGCGTTTGAAGTTTGTTTGGGTTACATAAATACATACAATTTTTTAAAATGTATTTCGAAAGTGTATTTATTAAGTGTAACAACTTTTATGTCAATATCTATAGTATAAATCTATCAAAAAAATGCATGAAGATGTTTTTTAGCGTCTAAAGTGAGAAGACCCCTCAAGTGGGTGATGTGAGTGAGCCTTGAAAGGGGAGCTAATGGCAAAAGCTTCAAGTGGAATCGCTTGAATGTTACTTGCAAATAGAGCAGCATTGTTTCCACCTGTAATATAAAATCGCGTGAACATCTGACGACGTCATCGCACGCCACACTCGTCTCGACTGGAGGCGCGCGAGAGATTATCGCCCAACTAAAATTTTCTCTGCATTCATTACTGGCAACGAAGAGAAAAGAGGTTAGAGTAAGGGGGCGGGTGAGGGGGGGGGGGCAATGAATCAAACCGGGTGGAGAAACGTGACGGTGGCAAAAGCCGGGAAATAATAACTCGCTTTTTCTTTCTCTCGCCTGGTCTCGCCGTCTTTTGCGACTCAGAGCTCGACAGAAAGAAGATCTTTATCGAGGAACTCTAACGCGCCGCGCGCGTGTTACAAGAACCGTGCGTAGAAAAGAGGGAAACGTCGCTCATTTTTTCCCCCATTCATCTGCTTACGATCTTCACGACTTTATGAATAAAGCCAGTTTTTCTTTCTTTTAAAATGGATGTTATCTCAATGTTTATTCGCCTGTCCAGGAAGTGCCACGAAGTAGCCAAAGAAAAAACATGGAAGTGCCATTACGGACGACGATACTGTTTTTTTTTTTTTAATATAACGAAGGGAAGTGGATACGATCAAGATTCTAGTGACAAGCCAAGAGAGGGGAAAAAGTTACGAAACTTTAGGAAATCAAAGCTTATCCAATTGGCTTTGCGCTAGGATCGAGTTAATTCAACTCGCGTTTGATAATAATTACGAAATGTTCTCGTGTGTGCACTCAATTGGACGAAGTGAAGTTGAAAGCTCATGAAGTTTGAAAAACACGATTTCATGACGGCTTATCCATTTATTGATAACAAATGACCGAAGTAAAATTGTTTTCTTCGGGCGAGAATCGAACTTTGTTTTTCTACTGCTCGCCATTTTCGCAATTTTGAAAATTTCGAAAAACTATCCAGTTTACGAAAGTTTAGTTATCATACTGAAAGTACAATTTTGTACTTTTCATTTCAGATCACTCTAATTGACGGAACCACCTTCGCTGGTCAGCTATTAGGCGACGGCGGCAAACCTTTGGGATAATAATAACGTCGTTGTTTATCGATATTTGTCCACCAAAAAAAAACGAGAATTTCTCGAGACAAGGTATTAATTGTGTGAAATGTCCCAACCACCTCGTCATTTCAGTACTCTGATTAGAAAAATATATTGAAGATCGACCTGTTTTTAGGGCTCCAAGCTTATGCAGACCCGTTAAGGCCTTAGGTCACTCCAGAGGCCGAAAAAATAGGCTTTTTGAAGATTGTTCCTCAGAAAAACAACAAAATAAATCGAGATTACAAAAAGGGTGTTTATCATACATATCAGTGACTGTAAATAATATTTTTTTTTTGAGGCGATTAGTTTCAAAATGACGGCTCTGCAGCGTGTATCTCAAAACTGCATTTTTTAAGTTGGCCGGAAACATAACTCCGACAATTTTCAACCGATTCACCTGAAATGTTGAATATATCTTAAAAAATACATTATCTATGGAAGTACGTAAGATTTTTTTTTATATTGCATAGTTAATTTGTTATTAACGATTTATCGGCTAATTTTTTTAAAGTAAAAATTTTGACTAAAATATCAGATAATTGTTAATAACAAATGAACTATGCAATACGAAAAAAATCCTACGTACTTTCATAGACAATGTATTTTTCAAGATATATTCAACAGTTCAAGTGAATCGGTTGAAAATTGTCTGAGTTATGTTTCCGGCCAACTTAAAAAATAGAGTTTTGAGATAAACGCTGCACAGCCGCCATTTCGAAATTAATAGCTTCAACAAAATTATTGTATACAGTCACTGATATGTATGATAAACACCCTTTTTTGTAATCTCGATTTATTTTGTAGTTTTGCCAAAAACAAAATCCGCAAAAAGCCTATTTTTTCGGCCTTTAGAGTGGTCTAACCCGTGAAGTAAAATTCATTTTATTGCAACTTCAATTATACTAATTGTGCGAATATTTCGGTGAGTCCCGAATTCTCGAATGGCTGATTCGCGTTATTCGCGAGCGGTAAATTTGAATAATAGATGTAGCGACGAGTATCCGAAAATGTCTCATTGATTGAAGGCCATTCTCTTGGAGCTACACCACTCTTGCTTATTACGAGAGAGAACTGAATTACTGGGGTGCTTCCTGTGACAATGCAGCATTCACATTCGCTCTACATACCATACTGAGACAGAGAGAGAGGAGGAGGGGGGGGGGGGGGAGAGGAACGATGATGAGAGAAACTTTGCTTTTCAGTGAGAACAGTGCGGCCAGAATGACACGGAGTTGAGTGACAAGCGCGAGCCATGCCACGGCCGTGATAATGGTATTTGCCACGGTAGACACGAACGTAATGAGCTTCCATGGTGACGTGGGACGGGGGACATAACTCTCGACGAGTGACCCGCTCATTCGCTTCGATGTATATGTATATACACACGTTCCATATCAGCGTTTCCCCGCTTTTCCTCATCGAGCTTCGTCATTACACATCATTTATTTGTCGTTAAGCCCTGGTGTTCGCCTCCTCATCCCTTCGTGCAGAAATTGTCGTAGGGATCCAATTGGATTCCCATACTTGTTCCAATTTCCCGGTCGGGATCTAAGAGATCATCGCATTGGATCCCTATACACTAAAAAAAATCGTTCTTCTATCCAAAATTCTTTTGGTTTAACAAAATTGTATCTTTAAACACGTTCAACTTGATTTTTGATTGGAATTACAAAACAGTATAGTTGGGCAGTAACCAAAGATACTTTTACACTATCTGCTTATTTAGCATGTCTGAGCAACTGTTAAAACAACAAAATTTCGAGACAACAAAATGCATTTTGCACATTCAACGATTCTTTTTTCTCAGTGTACTGAAAAGTCATGCTCGTACATTGGATTCTCATTGGGATCTCCCATTGAAATCCAACCTACAAATCCAATCTAAATCCTAAAGGATTCCCACATTATCGAACAGAATCCGATATGATTCTTGACAGATCCCATCGCATTATCTACCTTGAATTTTCTAAACAAAATATATAGATGTACAAAATGAGTGGAGCCTTAAAAAGAATAAATCTTATCTTCAAAAAGTATAAATCTTATCCCCAAAAAGTATACATCTTTTCATAAAAAAGTATAAATCGCTTAAGGGGTTACCCCCACTTGCGATTTTGAAAAAATCGATTTTTTTTATTGCATTTTTTTGAAGTATAAGTATCCGGGCCCATACTTCTGAATGGGCCCGGAATAGATGACTCTATGTAAGTTTACAAAAAAAAAAAATTTTCTTTGTGTAAACTGAAATTGAAACTTTAAACGCGTTTTTCTCAAAATGGCAGTTCTGAAGTCGATGACCAAGATTACTCGAACACTAATGAACCGATCTTCTTGAAATTTTGCAGGCTTATTTAATACATAAAAATGTAGTCTTTAATCGTTCGATTTTTTTTTTCGAAAAAAAATGGCCGTTTTATAGCCAAAAAACGGCCGTTTTTTTCGTTAAAATCGAACCATTAACGTTGACTGTCCGCCATTTTGTGAAAAATGAATATTTTTTAAAATCCTTCGATTAAAGACTAGTTTATACTTATATTTGACTAAATCCATCCGCATTTTTTTTCAGATGATCCACTTCGCCGCAATGTTGGTCACCGCAAACCGTGTATATAAAAACATTATTTCATTGACGGCCATTTGCCACTAAACAATGTAATATTTTTCAATAAAAAAATTACTGAAAGTTCTTCAAGATGTGTTCTTTAAGATGGTATATTTATCGATTAAAAAAGTTTTGTAGTTTTCTTTAAAAAAAATCATGAAAAAGGCCTTTTTTGCGCTACAAGTGGGGGTAACGCCTTAAGAAAAAATATCCTAAAAACCGATTTGAAATCACATCACTGAAAACCCCCCCTGTAATTATCATTTGTTATTCATTTCACTGCACTATGACATATCATCACCCAAGTACACGCTCCCGAAGTGTAAGTTCCAGCACGCCGAGTGGTTTCTCCTGAATTTTCACATATTTTCGATTCTAACGTGGTAAGAATTCTCAAACGGCGTTTATCGGGGAACAGTGGAGAATCCAATTGGATCCTAATGGGGACTCCTCATGTGCGGTGTCCCTAATAAATTTCTATAGCAAGGGTTACACAGTCAATAAATATCGCGATATTGGTGATCCCGCGAATAATTGTTGATGTCTAAACGCGTCAGTAACTATATTGACAGTGTATGGAGACCGATATCACGATATGGGATCGCGATAAAAAGGGCCCTTTTCGCATGGACCGAAACATTTCTTTGGGGGCATTCGCGGGTCATTTGCTAATTTTTTCACCCTTAGACCCTGTGTCCTGAGTATCACGGTAATTGAGATATGATTTTTTTTTTATTACTCGAAAATTCGCATTTAAATCGTTATAACTTTTTTGTTTGTAGTTGTAATAGTACGAAATAACTTTTGTTGTATTCTGCAATGTTTGTTTATTGTAAATAAATAATTATTTGATACAATCGGTGTCGAGAAAACAACTCTTGAGCTTCAAAAGTCTTAAAAATGTATAAATGTATGAAAAATTAAACTTCTAAATTGATTATAAAAAAACTCATTCTCTTTATTTTGACCACATAATGAATGATTTCCTTGGCATGTAGCATACCGTTGGAAAGGGTATAAACCCGAAAACTTTGTAAAACAAGGCTAAGTTCAAAATAGCTTTTAGTTGTTTTTATAATGAATTTAGAAATTGACATTTGTCATGCGCATTTTTAAGACTTTGGAAGCCCATGAGTCATTTTTTTTAAACCAATTGTATCAAATAATGATTTATTTACAATAAACATACATTGCAGAATACAACAAAAGTTATTTCGTGCCATTACAACCACAAACAAAAAAGTTATGACGATTGAAAGGCGAAATTTCGGGTAATTAAAAAAAATCATATCTTAATTACCTTGGCAGTTATGACATAGGGTCCAAGGGTGAAAAAACTAGCAAATGACCCCGTCCCCCTAATCTGACCTTTGACAATAAAGAAGTGGGTGCATCTTGGGACTCCCCAACAAACTTGTGCACGGGATCACGAAAGGATAGTTTTGGGAGATCCAACAAATTTGAGAATGTCAAGCAAGAAATTTTCAAATGTCGTACATCGGGTAATAGCAGGGAGTCCACTTGGATTCCAATGTGGACTCCCTACGTGGTTCGTCCCTATCAAATCCCCATAGGGACGCGGTACACGACCAAAAAAATACTTAATTTAAATACGATCTATTTAAATCAATTAGGTTTTTTCCTTGTCACATGGCCTACTACGATCTTATTCGTTTCAAAGAAATGTTTTCATTTGTTCCAGCTATTCTTTTTAAATTCGAAATATATTCAAATTGCATAAATAAACAGTCGATTAGAATAAATCTTTATTTGCTTAGAATGTACACTCTAAATCTAAGTTTATTATATGCATACAATATTTCATAAATCCAAAATGAAATGAAATACTTTACTGACAGTTTTACCACAACGATTTTGTTTCGTAATTCGTTATTCCCTGGCCTTTTGACATGATTTTTTTTCGAATAAAATATTTCACCTATCTGGGAATTGAACCTTGAACCACCTACGTACTCATAGCTACGCACGCTGCCCCTATACTACTGAGTGCTTGTAAAATCTTTGGGGCAGATGTGTCATAAGCGACCAAATGAATTCCTATAATTATTTGTTGTATCATATATACTATATCAATTAATTGATATCGTTATGATAATTAGAGAGTTTGATCGAATAACATGCTATAGATTTTTCAAACATAACTTATATATATATATATATAATTCCTCTCTCTCCGCTCTCTCTACCCCCGCCCCCCTTTGATATTTGTGTTGCAATAAACACAGACCATTAGTTCAATCAAATAGAAAAACGGTTGACTCTACGAAAATTCTATTTAATTTAAATTTCAAAATAAGCAAATAGATCCATTTAGTGGATGTAACTAAATTGTTTTTTGAACAGATGAAACCGAATTACAGATTTATTAGGATTAAATAAAATATTTAGTTATCGGATGATATGGAATAGATGTTGATTTGAATAAATAAATATATTTGAAATAAATAATTCCTATAATGGAATGCAATAGGGAAAATTTGATTCCACGAAAAATCGATTTACTTCAAATTTTGAAAAATCAAATAGACGCGGTGGTTAATATTAATAGAATTTTTATGTCAGTATAGGATTTTGGAGACCCCTCAACAAATTTCTGGTTTCTCCAAAACGAGGGCAACAAGAACCCTTCACTGACTAAGCAAAAGACGAACAAAAAACTCTACAGATATCCATGAGATCGCGACCACTGACCCACAAGCTTCCAGATGAGAGAAAAGGCAAACGCTATTTCCGAGCACTCACGAATTTCCAATGGCGTTGGGACAATGTACGCCCTTGCAGCTTTTTACACCAGCCGTTGAACTTTCACCCCAAACTTGTCACTTCGCTATTTCCTGCTGTGAAATTCCCCAGAGTGTTGTGAACGCGCACCACTTTGTCGCATTTGCGCGAGGGCACAGGGGAATTGTGGAGAACTTGGGCCGGTACGGGTATGAGGACGTATGAGTTTTACGGAATCCAAAGAAGCGCGAACGAACGAAGCAGAGCTGCCTCTCGCTCGGTAGTAGCGCGCCCGCGCCAGTGCACTGCAGAGCCTTCACTCATCCGAGTGTTGGTCCAGGCAAACGCTACTCAGCATGATGGCCCCTTATCGAAACGGAGAAGACGGAGAGCGATATGAATCGATGATGTATCGACGCTATATTTCATCGCCCCGTTTGGTCGAAGAGTGTGGAATGGTGCGGAGAATCGTCCTGCTGTACGAATGTACACACATGTCTACATGTATGTATACTTCAAGCTCGCGAAGGGTGAGCAAAGGAAAAAGGGTGAGGGAAGAAGGTGAATCCGTTTTGTTATAGTTTCCTCCACGGTCTTGTGCATATGTTAATTTTCATCCCCGAGGCCATAATTTCCATTTGCTACACCGGCAAATGTGTCATTATGCGCGTAACTTTTTATTCATGGCATCCATTGTCCTTACAGTGTCGAGGGGAAAGTCTCGATACGTCGAAAGCTCCGGACGTGACGGGACACCGGATTCACACGTAGCAGCGATTGTACGCGGAACGGACTATGGGGCGAGAGGGGGGGAGCGAAATTGCCTTGTGTCCTGTTGCATTGCCGCTTTCGGAAACGCGTGATGTATTGCTTGATTCAACATTTCTGTGATTTACAAGGAACGTCACTTGAGGGAAGGTTCTGCCTTGTTGGGCCAAAAATGTTCGATTTTTCACCAATTTTTTATGCGAAAAGCATTAAATACAGAATGTTGATGTTTGGCATGTTGACTAAGCGGTCTTTATTGAACACCAAAATATTTTTTAAAGTTTGACAAAACATGGTGGTGGGAGTGGGAGGAGCCACGTATGTCGGTACGCGGGGGATGACATTCTTCGCTTGCGAAAGCCCTAAGCCCCGGAGAGGTGATCTGAAGCAAAGAAATCAAACATATTTTTACTTTGTATAATATTGTGTATAACTTGACCTAGAATCAAGAAGAAAAATTGAAAAATGAAAAAAATATTGAGCGATCGGAAGGAAGTGTGTTTTTTCCAAACATTTTCGCAGTTTTTTGCTCACTATTTATTTATTTTTCAATTTTTCTTCTTGATTATAGGTCAACTATATACAATATTGTACAAAGTAAAAATATGTTTGATTTATTTGCTTCAGATCACCTGTCCGGGACTTAGGACTCCTGCAAGCGAAGAATGTCATCGCCCGCGCACCGACATACGCGGCTCCTCCCACTCCCACTACCATGTTTCGTCAAACTTTAAAAAATATCTTGATGTTCAATAAAGACCGCTTAGTCAACATACCAAATATCATCATTCTATATTTAATACTTTTCGCATAAAAAATTGGTGAAAAATCGAACATTTTTTGGCCCAACAAGGCAGAACCTTCCCTTAAGTGTCCACCTTCGATTTTGGTGAAACTTTTATATGTGATAAAGCATTGAAAACTAATAAGGGCTTGCACCACTGTAGAATTTTCAAAAAATTAATTTTCAGAAAATCGGCTTAAGGCGGGAGTCTGAATTAGAAGGTCCAAAACAAGCTTTTTTTTGGGAATTTTTTTGGAAGGGAAAAAACAAGTGAGCTCAGTAAATATTGAGGTATCGTTTCATGTATATTTGAAATGTAGAAAAAATTTCAACCTGGAACAATAAATGACTGTGGATTTATCAGCCTATTCCATATGCGTCTTGCCACTGCAGTCCCCAATCAGCGGGAAAGATGCAGCTCGTAATTCTTGACTGAACCAAATAAACCGATAAAATTTTCTACTGTCATATTTTTTTCTTCTGGGTGAATTAAGTAAAAGCTGAAAAAATCGTGAAATTATAACTTTTCTCAGGGTTGAAAAAAAAATGTGTTTAAAAAAAAACTGACGTGCGGTAAAAAATATTTAAAAAGACTTTTTCAACGACTCTTTTAATTCACTTTGAAGAGATTTTCATACTGAAGAAAATAAACTTTGATTTGATTCAATAGGTCGCTTAGTTTTTTTGCTATCACGCCCGCCAATTTGGAAAAATCGTGATAGTGAAAACTGGAGAAAACGCACTTCAGTTTTCAATGGGAGGAAATATCAATCGCTTCTCTGCTTTTGGCCGTGTATGTTCAAAAATATTTACAACTTGCCTCTGTAACTTTGTAAATACATTCTCAGATAGTTTATCTATCGATTTAAGCAATAGAAAAAAAAACGATTTTTTGGACCTTCTAATTCAAGCTTCCGCTTTGAGAGATGCTTTGAGCCATCTATAATAAGGGTACTTAAGGGGAGATAAGGGGAGTTTGTATTCCCCTTAAGAATAAGGGGACTTTCCATGAGTTTATTATAACATTAGTTATTAACAAATGATGGTCCTTTTTTTCCGTCGAAAATTGATATTTTATTTTAAATGCTTGCCAAAGCATTTAAAGTAACACGCAACCGCTTTGGCAAAATACAAAAAATTCATATTTTCGAAATCTCCTACGTATTTTCCTAGCGATACTCATTTAAATTAATCGAATTTTTAAATATTTTTTTCCAAATTCAAATTTGCGTCAGTTATAATGCGCGCCGCAGAGCGTCTTAAATTCAACATGCCTCGCGAGAATGGCTCCAGCGACACCATTTTCTATAATGTTTTAATAGACATTTTTTGTTCCCTTAAAGATATGACTGATAACGTCCTTGAATATTATTATCCTTTTTACGTGTCCTTGCACCCAAAAAAATCGTAGAAAACACTCAATTTTAGACGCT
>OX101788.1:25511390-25533890 GCA_944452715.1 Ophion slaviceki
GTTATACGCTTAGCCCCCTTTTTCAGCGCATCGCTCCATCTTCCAGGCACAATATTTTACAATACACGCACACACAAATATATATATATATATATATATATATATACAAGGTATCTCAGAACTGAATGCGTTCCCTGAAATGGGGGATTGGGGGTGAAATTCTGAGCTGATTTATATAAGCATGTGTGGGTCTCAGATCAACCGCTGAATTATTATTAATTTTTAAATGCGGGCTAATCAGGTGCGACGTACGTCGGCTCATCGGGCGCACCTGATTGCCCTGCCTTTAAAAGTTAAAAATAATTCAGGGGTTAATCTGAGACCCACACATGCTTATATCAATCGCCTCAGAATTTCACCCCCAACCCGCCATTTTAGGAAACGCATTCAGTTCTGGGCCACCCTATATAGATATATATAGACATATATAATTCTCTCGTCATTTCAGAACGTGGCAGTGATCTCTCTCGCGCGCTCTCACGTCGTTTGGGCTATGCCGGAGATCGCTCGTATGTACGCGCAGCTCGATCCGCCCGCACCGCCACCCCGCGAAACTCCGGACCCTGGCGATTTGCGGCGCGTCGCTGTGGCCGCAGGATTGTCGTGCCCGATCATTTATTCTCCGGCAGGCATTTTAATTACGCTGATTTATGAGGACGTTGTCGGAGCGCGGCAGAACATGCACAGACGATACAGTCGTCAGAGGGGATTATAATATACGGGGTGGCGTGCCCCATTGGATGCTACTGTCGGGCTCTCGTTGGAAATTGCTCCGCGCGGTCGCTACTACCGGCCACTCCGTCGTCCCCTTTTTCGCTCGCTACTGCCGATACTTTCTGCCCCCTCCCCACCCCCCACCTCTTCGCCCTTGCCGTTTGCCTTCTGCTTTATACGCGGCGCAGTTCTCATTTTATCGTTTCTACAGGGCGGTTCAGAATGAATCGTGCACTTGGTGCAGGATCCGTTGGGGGGGTGTTCATGTTTGCATAATTTTGTGTTTCAAAGTTTTTTGTTATTTTTTCGTTTATATGTTTTTTACTTTCAGCTTCATAGTTTGCCCTTTGGGGATCTCACGAATGCCCTTTTTCGCCTTTGATCGCCCACTTTTACTTACTCCCCCACACTTGTCACTTTCCAGTTGCTGGGGGATCTCCTAGAGTGTTGCCCACAGCCGCCATTTTCCAGTGCACTGTCGTGCCGTGTTTTCAGGAGGGCACAGGGCAACTGTGCAAAACCTGTGTCGATAAAGGTGGCTATATTTGACAGGCTTTCTGCTCCGTTACCATCGGAGTCTCGTTGAAATCGCGTCCCACACAACTGACTGCACGCAAGCCAGCACGTTCACCCTCTCAAGTAGTGACTCTGCACAAGGCTCGACCAACGCATTCACTGCTGTATACTCAAGCTTTCTATTTCTTTTTGCTTTTTATGAGAAGCTTCAGAAAACCTTAGATTGAAAAAGATTTAAATTGAAAATTGTGAAGATTATCTCCTTCGTCGGTTTCTTATGAATCAGATCGTACATGTGTTTATATATATATATGTATAGATGTTTTATGAATGCTGCGTGTGCAGACCCTCATCATATCGGGGCGAACAGGACTGGCGGTCTTCGTCCACCTTTGCGCCGACACAAGACGGTCCCCTTTGATTTTTCATCCGAGGTGTGTATATATATATATATGAAATATCGTAAATCACCGATCGTTAATTCAACCCCGAGGTTTATATAAGGTAACGCGATCATGACCATCATATCAAAAGCGTGGGACACGATTAATCGGGTCTCCGTCGTGCATAAAGAGACACAAGGGAAAATAAATTTCGCTGCGATTTCTACATCGATATACGTGCTTTTTGATATCGTGTATTCGTTGTCCTTGCATCCTTCGACCCCCCCCCCCCCCCTTCCCCTAAAAAAAAATATTTACCGTCATTGAAAGACACACGTGCGCTACCGATTTCTAAGTATATAAATGAAACGTGCAATTCGTGTTTCGTGTGCGAGAGAAAAAAAATTGTTGGAATTCACGAAAATGCTTGTACCCCCTTATACTTTATGTGGGGCAGTGTAATTTTCGAGACATTGTATATCGCAGATACGAGTGCGGCGAATGAAACCGCAACTTTACAGAGTATTATCACTGTAAATCAGAGTTGGGTGTTAGTCAAGTAAATTTTCAATCAGTTCATCAATTGACTAAAAACGTACTTGCCTTTAATTCGTTTGTATTAAGGGAAGGGTAAGGGTTTCAGCGTGAAAAAAAAAACACTTTTTTGCGATTTGTTTTCATCTATGTGGATAGAGTAAATTTATTGAAACCTTTTGTACATTGTTAAGTGTCATTTCAAGAACATTCCGTGAAATTTGTACGCGAAAATATCCACAAACAAGCCGGTGACAAAGCTTTTCCAAGAACGTCTTTGGAAAACCACGATTTGCGGTGTTCACTGTATCTGAGCTAGAAATTATCTGAAATCAAGTACCATGAAAAATCAGTCAAAGTATCATCAAATCCTTCCCCCAACGGTCTTTGATAATCTTTTTTTTCAATTATAAATTTGTGGTGGTGTCATGCAAAGTGAAAAGTGCCATTTTTCACGAAAAATTCCGCCATTTTAGGGGTGGAAAACCCCCTCAATGTAAAAAAAATCTCAAACTAACCGTTGAGGGGAGGTATTTTATATGTAGAAAGTGTGTAGCAAGTTTGAAATAAATCGGTCATGTAGTTTCCAAATGGCAGTGAACACGGACTTTCAAAAAGTGGTTTCGAGAAAAACGCGTTTGAAGTTTTAGCCGTCGGAGCTATAGTCTTAGAGGAGCGGGACTAAATAGTCAATAACTTCGAGAGTTTTGCTCTGATTGAATTGAAATTTTGGGATTATATTCTTGAAATGTTTAACTATAAGAACAGACAAAAAAATCGATTTTTCAAAAGTGCAAACCCTGCCCTCCCCTTAATCTATGTTAATTGCAGCTGGCAATTGAAACAGTTGCAATTAACTTTTCCAGATGTTCTAAAACACAATTGAAACTAACAATTTACCTATTAAACTATAGAGATATCACATAAAAAATATTTAAATATTATTATTGATTGTTATATATATTATTGATAATTAATATCAGTCTTTTATTTGCTACTCATATACGTATTTAAATAACTTATACGTTTGTTCTGACTCCACTCCGCGCCCTATACGATAATCAGTTTTAATTGTTAGTTCTTAATTTAATACATGAAAGATATTGAATATTGATTAGTTTGTAATTGTGGAAAGTCACGATTAACAATTGCTTAATTGTTGATTGCGACTACAGCAATGAACAATTAATTAATTGTTAATCGTGAGTTTTCACAATTACAATTAATTAACTCTTAATTGTTATAGTCGTGATTAACAATTGATTAATCGTTAGTCCTTAGTTACCCTAGCAATTAAATTTTGCCCAACACTGCTGTAAAGCATGTAATTTTGAAAAAGTACCCTCTTGGATTACAGGGGTTAAGGCGTTACCCCCACTTGTAGCGCAAAAAAGGCCTTTTTCATGATCTTTTTTAAAGAAAACTACAAAACTTTTTTAATCGATCAATATACCATCTTAGAGAACACATCTTGAAGAACTTTCAGTAATTTTTTTATTGAAAAATATTACATTGTTTGGTGGCAAATGGCCGTCAATGAAATAATGTTTTTATATACACGGTTTGCGGTGACCGACATTGCGGCGAAGTGGATCATCTGAAAAAAATGGGGATGGATTTAGTCAATGATAAGTATAAACTAGTCTTTAATCGAAGGATTTAAAAAAATATTCATTTTTCACAAAATAGCGGACAGTCAAAGTTAATGGTTCGATTTTAACGAAAAAAACGGCCGTATTTTGGCTATAAAACGGCCATTTTTTTTTTCGAAAAAAAAATCGAACGATTAAAGACTACATTTTCATGTATTAAATAAGCCTGCAAAATTTCAAGAAGATCGGTTCATTAGTGTTCGAGTAATCTTGGTCACCGACTTCAGAAATGCCATTTTGAGAAAAACGCGTTTAAAGTTTCAATTTCAGTTTACACGATGAAAATATTTTTTTTTGTAAACTTACATAGAGTCATCTATTCCGGGCCCATACTTCTGTATGGGCCCGGATACTTATACTTCAAAAAATGCAATAAAAAAATCGATTTTTTCAAAATCGCAAGTGGGGCTAACCCCTTAACGGAGGTGGTGGATCGGCCGATAAAAGTAGGGCCGGGGCCGGGGGGGGGGGGGGGTGTGACTCACGGAACGCCTTAAGGCAGTATTGCTTTGTAGTGCGCTGTTTTGGAAACGATTTTTAGGATGGAATAATTGAAGAAATAACTTTAAAAATGAATACACAAGTTTATTGATGCTTACAACATATGTACAAATTAATTTTAAAAAATATCATGACGTACTTTTGTACTTTTGTTTACAACGGTGCGCGTAAGACGCCCCCATTTGGCGGCCAGTGTTGTAGACGTTGTACGAATCTGAAAAAACCAAACATGTTCTTGATCTGTTTGGGTGTTGTGATGTTCGATACCAGATTCAAAGTACTTGGAAACGCTGAAATGGAAGGTTTTATCCCACCCGCCGTACTCTCCAGACATTGCCCCTTCCGACTATCACTTGTTCCGGTCAATGGCACACGACTTGGCTAACCAGCACTTCGGTACTTACGAAAAAGTCAAAAATTGGGTCGATTCCTGGATTGCCTCCAAGGACCAAGACTTTTATCGACGCGGGATTCGAATGCTACCTGAAAGATGGGCCGAGGTCGTAGCTAGCGACGGGCAGTACTTTGATTAAAAAATATGTAGCCACTTTTTTATAATAAAGCCTTAAACTTTTGAAAAAAACGGTCACTGCAAAGTTGTACTCCTTATAATATTCCGAAATTCAAGATAGAGCCGGGTTGAAATTCCCACCTTTGAATTATCAGAACGCTCAAAACTCCGAAAGAATACTACCACACGAAAAATCAAAACTCCAAATAAATTTTACACGAAAGACCAAAACTCCGAAAATCTGTACACCGTCAAAATAATTCGGCTATGGAAGTTTTAAGAGTTTCAAAATTTTCAATAAATCGACGAATTATTTCCAGAATTTTTTTTTAGTAAGGAGTGATTTTGCGTTAATTTTGAAATTTGTCTAGACCATGGTAAACGTTCGACATAATTTATCATCGATTGTGTAGACTTTCGATGGCATGATCTTGACATGGAGGCCGGGTTGTAATTCCGAACTTTGAATGCGCCGACGGTTTAAAATTCTTAATTTTAACGTTCCGAAGTTACAAGGTTCGTCGAGGTCATGCCAGCGAAAGTCTGCACAGTTGACTATAAATGGTGCAAATCGTATAGCATGGTCTAGACAAATTTCAAAATCGACGTAAAATCACTTCTTAATAAAAAAAAAATCTTAAAATAGTTCGTCGATTTATTAAAAATTTTGAAACTTCTAAAACTTCCATAGCTGAATTATTTTGACGGCGTTCAGAGTTTGGGAGTGTTGGTCTTTCCGGTAAAATTCTTTCGGAGTTTTGAGCGTTGTGATCATTCAAAGTTCGAAATTTCAATCCGACCCCAGCGGCATGCTAAACTTGAATATCGATTTTTCTTATTTTTCTGACCATCCTACGAGTTATATAGAGAAAAAAAATAATATTGACTCGATTCGGCTACCAACGTTGAAAAACTGTTTGCTAAAAGTGTATGCCAAACCTAAGCTCAATCGGGCGATTGGTTAATATAACGTAAGTATACCCTGCCATTATGTCACTTACTTAGATAGTTGCGGTTGTCTGAAATTGTACTTAAAACTTTACACGCGTTTCTCTCGAAACTACTTTTTTTCGGTTGGTGTTCTACCAAACTGATTGACATCAAAATTGGTATGTACCTTCAGTATGTATCCCTACATCATCTCTATCTTGGGTATTCTAAAACAAATATTATTACTATTAAAAAAAAATTAAGAACTGACAAATATGGCGAAAGACTTTGTTCAGACAGTCGCCATGTAATTTTTTTTTCTCTTTGGTACCTGCCAAAATGACATTTTTATTGAGAAAGAAAATTCGTTTTATTTCTGTTTCAGATTAATGGAAGCTGTGGAATCATGTTAACCGCCTGAACCTTTTTTTCACGGCCATATTTAGAGAGTAAGTTCGAAACATCAATAAAACGACTGTAAAAAAATAGATGGTGAAAATATTTTATGTTTTTCTTATCAAGTCCAAAAAATCGCCCGAAATTTAGGCCTCTCTAGACTAGAATACCCCCTTGAAGAATTCCCATCCCATTAACGATCAATATTTAGCTGTGAATTATTCACAAGTCACCGTTCGCAGATAAAAAATTGTAATCCCTTCAATTGTTGACATACTCTAAAAATTCTTCCTCACCTATTGACCAATATAGTATTACTTATAGCCCTTATTAATTATCAGTAACAGTATTGGTTACAAATTCGCTATAATGATCAAAAGGACAAAAGGAAAACATTATCACTATTCCAGCGTGTTTGATTCTCACGTCCGTTTTTTAAATCCTATAACAATAGAAATGATTGTACCCCTCTCCATTCTCACGCCAGTGTTTTTTTTTCTCAACAGTCCCATAATAATAAAAAAAAAACCTTTTAAATTTTTTACGCAGCTGAAATATTTCAGATTTTTCTCATTCCTTTTCTATCCACTTCCAAGTGCTGTAACATCGATTCCTACAGACGACGATTTCGAGTGCCTGGATCGAGCAGGAAGCATGCCATTGACTAATTGTACCTCGAACTATCCCACCGCCGATCATGCCGATCGAGAATTTCTGTAGAATATCGATTTCCAATTTCCTCGCCGCATGGTCCGTTTTGGCCCGACAAAACTCAACCGACGGATAATTACGATGGGGAAAAAATAATTAATACCAAATAAGCCCTTGTCTAACAGGGACGAGAAACGAGTCAAGTCTATATAAATAAAATAAAATAAAACACACGCACACACACACCCGCATATATATGGAGAATGTTTATTTAGAACTCGTTATATCCATGCAATGTTGGCTATCAGCCCATCCGCCTATTCTCTGGATGGTCCTCAAAGTATTTTCGCAACGAATCGTTGATTCTCGAGTCGAGACGGTGCTCCCAATGACGTTTATGTCAATACACCAACTGCGGGTAATTTTGAGGACCGCGGTTTACACATCGTTAAGTATGGGGAGAACAGTTCTCTGTAAGGCTAGTCCTTAAGGGGGAGGGGTAAGATGAATTCGCTATAAAAAAAGCAAATTTACGATATTTTTTTTTGACGACACAGTTAATATATATTTATTTATGTAATTAGTACATAATAAAAGGACATTTGAAGAATATTCTGTGAAATTTTCATTCATAATTATGCAGAAATGAGACACTGACAGCAAATCTTCGCAGACGCCACAAAAAAGAGTTACATTGGGGTGAACCGCATAACTCATCACTGGATCATCTGAAATAAAAAACCACAAAGATTTCATTAGTTGATAAGTTCCTTAAAGTAACGCTGTCGGGTTGTTTTTATGGATTTTTTAATTTTTGGTCACACTTCAAAGTAAAAGTAGCGATTTTTCATTATGAAAATCATCAATGTTATTGTAAAATAAATTAAAATTACAAAAAATAAAAACACTCGACAGCGTTACCTCGTAATTTATGTGACAGAAAGAGTATGAACAATTTCAAAAGGATCGGCGCAGTAGAATTTGAGCTACAAAGTTCACCGCCTTTGAAAATGCCAAATGTGAGAAAAATGCGTTTAAAAGTTTCAAACATTCCTACACTACAAAATAAAAATCCAAACATCAATAAACGAGTGTTTTTTCATATACTTACACCGAATCATCGATGCAAGGCCCTTAAAGCGTTCAAATGACAACGAAAAACGCAAAAATACCTTCCACCGCCCTCAAGGAGAGATATACACCTAGATGGTCGAGGTCGAGGATTTAGAAGCTATGAACATTCCGTCGACCGTAGACGACCTACATTATGGGCCTGGTATCGATGATTCCATGTAAGTTGACAAATTTCACGATTTATTCATTCCCAAATTTTCAAACGCGTTTTTCTCAAAACCACGTTTTCCAAATCGGTACCCAAAATTTCTCGAAAACCAATGAACCGATTGCCTTGAGGTTTTTTGTGGTTACTCTATACACCGTTATCTAGTACTTGTCATAGGATATTTTTTCCGTTACTTAGTTTTTGTTTTATAGGCAAAATAATAACTAATTTCCGGCCCAAAAGTCACTATTTGTGTTCAAAAGTCCGCCGTTTTGTCATATATCGATATCTTCAAAATCGGCTATGACAATTACTAGATTATAGTATCTAATTTAATAATCTTTTTGGTTTTTTTTCAGATGATTTTTGAAGAAACGCCAGTGGGTACCGTATACGCAGATTTTTTTACAACGCTCCAAGGATCATACAATATCCTTGTATATGTTTGATATTTTTAAATAAAGAAAATTAAACATATTTTTGAATGTATATACTTTTAGATAATTAAAACCCCAGTCCGAAATTTCAAATAGTTTTCCTTGAAAAAATTCACAAAAATGACCTTTTTTCCGGCTCCTACGAGGATGGGATGAAAAGTTTCCGGCCTGACCAAGAGATGGTGCCACTAGGTCTAGTTTTGGAGCGGCGTCCTACAGTACCATTCCTACCGAGCTTGTATGTACAGTTTCAGCCCAATCGCTACGTTAGTTTGCGTTTGAGAGCACATTGCGCGAGACGCTTCCGTTGTTTTCGTAAAAATGGAAAAATTGGAGAAACGTGCTGTCATCAAATACTTCCATTTGAAAGGTTTTACACCAAAACAAATAAAAGAAGAGATGGATTCAGCACTAGGAGACTCCTCGCCATCATATTCAACTATTAATCAGTGGGTTTCTGAATTTAAAATTGGTCGTGTGAGCACCTCTGACGAGCTTCGCTCAGGACGGCCCGTTGAAGTCACAACTTCAGAGATGATTGAAAAAATCCATAAAATAGTGTTGGAAGACCGCAGGTTGAAAGTGCATGAGCTAGCTGAGACTTGTAGGATGTCAGCTGAACGTGTGCGAAATATTTTGCACAACCATTTGAACATGGAAAAGCTGTGTGCAAGGTGGGTGCCGCGTTTGCTAACGCTCGATCAATCGAGCGTTTGCTAACGCTCGACGCTACCGACAATTTGGCGCTGTATAGACGTAATCCAAACGAATTTTTGCGTCGATTCATAACTGTTGATGAGACATGAGTCCACCACTACACTCCTGAAAGTAAAGAACAGTCAAAACAGTGGGTTGGAAAAGGGGAACCAACTCCACAGATGGCAAAAACAATTTTATCGGCAAACAAGGTTATGGCTACTGTTTTTTGGGATGCGAGAGTTATGAGAAATGTATCAGTGTTGATGGAGATTATGTTGAAAAATAAAGCAAAAAAAAATGTTTAAATATCGTTTTTCTTGGTCAGGCCGGCAACTTTTCACCCCACTCTCGTATATCTCCCCTTAAAACCGAATCTTCAAAACCACGTATTCCCCATACGCATACGCGTGTGTGTTTGTCTTCAAATGTGCATTTCAGTGGCATAATATCAGCTACATATCGTTGCTCCTTCGCCCATATAAGTGGAGAGTGGTTAGCAAATGAGTACGAGAAATTAGCAGTCCTTCCTGCTCGGCCGAGAGAACGGTCGATCGCTCGGTAATTGGCAGGGAGCACGTGCTCTTAATTACCAAATAAGAAGCTGTCCTCTCGTCATCTCGTAAGGTCGTATATGTACTTTGCCGAGTCGTACGACGAGGAAATATGCGCGTGCATGTGTGTGTGTGTGTCGGCCCGGTTGAGTGAATCGCCGCGAAAGGCCGGAAGGGTGTACATACGGTGGCTGGTGAAGTTCGGGATGTCTGCTCTGCTCAAACGACAGCATATAAAACGTTGTATTCGCCGGTAGCTAGTCTCGCGAGGGATATAGCAGATCCAGTCGTCGTTGTGGACTCTTTTCCTCTTTCTCTCTTTCGTTCTCCCGGTCTCTTTCTATCCGCGGAGGACCTCGGCTGCATCGGGTTTGTTCGAGTGAGCTCGCGCACCCTGGAGAACAGGTAATTGCGGTTCTTTTTACCGGTGGCTTGTCTAACCGCGAAGCTTGATTGATGGACGGCCGGCCATCTTGAGGCGCGTCGCGTAAGGATAAACAACTTCCTTTGTCGGGGAGACAAGAGAAGAGCAAAAGTCTCGTGTACCTGGCGGAGACCCGAGGAGTGAAGGAAAGGGATGGGGAAAGGGCGAAAGAGGGACGGAGAGCGAGGGCGGAGGGAGGGAAAGAGAGAGAGAGAGAGGTTTTATACGAGTGGAAAGCCGCGAGCGGGTGCCCCTTTGAGCTTGAATCGCGCAATGAATTAGCGACTCCATCGCGGCTCTCACGTACAGTGGCGGCTCGCTATACCTCTTAAGACTCTTGATACCGGCTATCTCTCTCGTGCTCACTCCGTCAGCCCTTACGCACACCATCGAAGAGCCCCTCTCTTCCCTCATCCTTTGCTGTTCCTCTCGCGAGATACACTTTGGTCCTGCCGGCAAGAAAAAGGAGCCTTTCTTCCCTTCGGTCCCTTTCTTCAACCGCCACGACCCCCCGAAATATCTCTTGTAACTAAAGAACCAAGCGCGCCCCCGGAGAACAGAAGCTCGGCGTCTGTGACGCCAGTTACAGACGCGAACGCTCTGTTATGTAGGCCATTGTCCGCGCAGAAATTGTCATAGAGTCATTTTGGATTCCCATACTTGCCCTACACTGAGAAAAAAAATGATTCATCCAATAGCATTGGTGTGATTGAATGAAATTTTGTTGATTCAATTGTAAAATTGTTGGTGCAAATCGTCGGATTTATTAGTCCAGACAAAACGCTATTGACTTTAAGGGGTTAGGCCACAGTAACGAGTATAAAATCATGTGCGAATTTAACAATTTTTTTTGTATGACAAAGTGATTAACTCGTAAAATTAATTACACATCTATTTAGTATGAATATCAAGTTGTTAGAAAAAATATATATATATATTTTTTTTCGTTGTACAAAATGGCCGACTACTAATATTTTCTTTTGTTATCTTTTTTTAGGCGCTCCGTGGCGTAACATTTAGCATCCACAATTTTTTACATAGAACAAAAAACAAAAATTCTCGTCAATCTACATTGGAATACCTAGAGAACTACGGACGGAATTGAAGAAATATTGTTTTGTTCAAAAGTTGTAGGTATTTGAACTTAAGAAATGAATTATCAGTGAAAAATTTCGAAATAACTGCTCATAAACTGCTTATAAAATGAAAAGCTTTCGATTAATCAGAAATTCCGTACGTACTTCTCTGCGAAATGCAATTAGGAACATAACTTTTAAATTTGAAGTAAATCGAGTGAAAATTGTCGAAGTTATTTGTCACGCCAATTGGAAAAAAACTGTTTCGAGATGTTTCGAGTAGTCGGCCATTTGTACATCGAAAAAACAATATATATTTTCTAACAGCTCGCCATTCACAATATATTAAATAGTTGTGTAATTAATTTTATGAGTGAATCACTTTTTCGTTCGAAATCAAATTGTTAAATTCGCACATGATTTTATACCCGTTACTGTGGCCTAAGGCCTTAAGGCGTCTGGCCACCCACGATGGAAATTTATGTATGTAAAATATATGCTTCATATATATATATATATATATATATATATATATATATCGGTCGCATATATAGTGACGAAAAATAGAATAATACGTATATATTCAGTATACATGCACCAAATATATGACGCATATATGACCCATATATTTTCGATGTACTTTTCTGACCAAAAAAATATATGCTACGTATAAACACTTATATGATGCATATATGAGGCATATACGATGCATATATTTTCGATATATTTTCAATCTGTTTTTTTGTCCGAAAAATATATCAAAAATGTAGGCGTCATATATGACTCATACATGCGTCATTTATGCGTCATATAGGACGCATACATTCTTGATACATATTCCTGACACAAAATATATGCTGTGTATAAACACTATTACAGTTAAACTTAATAAAACTTAAAACTTAACTTACAGTTAAAGTACACTATTACATATAAACACTATATACAGATATGCTACGCATATCTGTATATATGTGGCATATATGCACCATTTATGCAGTATATATGTGGTATGTATGCAGTGTGTATGCAACATATATGCTAAATATATGTGGTATATATGCAGGGTAAATGCTACATATATCATTGATATATGATACATTGATATACACTAATACCACGCATATACATCTCATATATAAAAACGTTACGAAAATTAGAATTTGGCACATATATGCAACATATATTTTCAATATATGGCATACATTTCACATATATTACAATAATTAATAAAATAAATTTGCAGTAAATTTTTGCGTATATAAATTTCCATGGGGGACCTTCGCCGATCGAAAAATAGGCATATTAAAAAAAATAATAATAAACTCGAAAGTATGGGCCGGAATATTTTTTTACACAACGTCAGAAAGGGCTTTAAGAATAACGTTAATAAATTTCCGTTCAAAATATTAAAAAATGGCGCCGCTATGCATGTTGCCGCGGAGGCCCTCCCCACGATACGCGCGGTCGTTTTCCCAGCTATTACCCGGTCATGTCACATCTGACAAAAAAATCAGCTCATTCGCGTGTAGTGTCGCTAGAATGTAGCGTAGCGGTTTTTTTCGACCATTAAAAAAATTATGGTAGCCGAAGAAAAAAATGTGTATTTTTCACCGAAATTTTTCGAGCAAAAACAATAATAAAATAAAAACTAATCAAGTTATCGCAAAAATCCTTCGTGACATTTTAGATAATGTATCTAAAAGTATTGTGTAAAAATTTGAAAGCAATCGGACCGATAATTTACGATATTTCGATAGTACCAGTTCAAAAAATGTATTTTCGTGATAACACGGATCGAACCGCACGGCCGACCGCCCGCAGCGGCTCAACCTTCCTGCCGAAAAATAACTGTAATTTGGTCAATTTTGCGTTTTTCAATACGTACTATGGCTTAAATCGTTCTTAACAGTTCAGGGTTTATCAAAAAAAAAATTTGATGAAAAAAAAAAGAATTACACGCTGGCCAGATGCCTTAATCACTCGTATTCACCTAGGCCTTCTTCTAAAATCTGCCGCCCTAGGCTCTCTCTAAAATCTGCCCCCCCCCCAGGCAGCTGCTTATACGGCCTATTGGCAAATCCAGGACTGCTCTCGAGTGCAAAGGGTTGCAATTTTTATCCTCATTGTCCAAATAGATATGTTCAATTGTACAATCAGGATATCGCCTAATCGTTAGCTCCTCGATTCTGTCCAAAAGCCAATGGTCCTCGCCCTCCCGGCTTGAAAGGCATCCAGCGTGTATCCCGAAGATCCGAGGTTCCAGAAATCGCATCCTCGCTGACCAAGTGTATTTTTGGACATCTCTTCACCCTCGTCATCCGCGCTGATCGGCGGCTCGCTTACCTCGAGGAAAAAGAAGTCTGCGTGTGCTGACGCGGCGTCGTTCATCATGCGACTCCTCGAGATTGACGACATCAAGCAAGAAAGAGATAGAGAGAGAGAGAGAGAGAGAGATACAGGAACGCCGAGTGTAACGTTACAAGTCTTCGTGGACGACACGTTGTGCCGCCTCCGCCAAGAAAATTCAAATGGTTGAGAATAAGCGAGAAAAAGTCGGGACGTGGACAAAGTTTATATATATATATATATATATATATATATATATATATATATATATATATATATATATATATATATATATATGACGATTGAAAGAAAGTTGAAGGCAAACGACTAGCTCGCCACATCTCAAAAAGGTTTGCGAACATTTATTTTATTTCTTCGCCATCGTGCACACCACGGTGGGACGAGAGCTCTCCTTGGTGCTGGAAAAGAAATAATTATCTGTCTCTTCTTATCGTATACGTCCCGCGTGGCCCCCGGTGCTCGGAGATCGTCGCCGCCGCCGTCGCGATGTTCGAACCGGGTGTTTTCTTGTTCGGCCTTTTCCAAAGGCAGCCTCCCAACGTGTTCACGTTTGTGTACGTTCGCTCGTTCCTACCTCACTCTGGCAAGAAAAAAAAATACCCTGGAGAGTTGAGGGAGCGCAATCGCGCGCTCTTCACCGCGGTCTTATTCCTACGTGTTCCTGTGGCGGCGGTGTCCGGTATACACGTCGAACACGCACTCGTTATACGTATCCTGTATGCGATTCGTGTCGCGGTTTCAACGTTTATGGGCGACTCGCGGAGAAGCAAGAAGAGAGAGAGAGAGAGAGGGAGGGAGAGAGAGAGAGAGAGAGAGAGAGAGAGAGAGGGAGGGAGAGAGACGTTTGCACAGTGGCTCATCATCATCATGCTGCTCCCTCGAAGCTAAAACGGCAATTTAAATTGGGCCGGAAGAGAGCGCTCTCCTATACTCTAATTACTCCTAGATTACGTGATTTGAATATATGCGAGGGATACGTCGTGTATTGACGTTCCTCGTTTTTTCGTCAGTGCAGCACCTTTTTTTCCATTTCCCTTCAGTATAAAGGGTGTCCTGTTAGAAATGGATAATCCTGCAGCTGTCGATAGGTCAGATCAGGTCCTACTATCTACTGGAATTTCAGTTTAGTAAAAGTCCCACGATTTTCGAGATAAAAATCTGCTTGTGGTTTTTAGCATGCTGTCTACAAATAACTTTTTTTTACCCGGTATTCTAAAAGTACTCTGGGTTATTTGTTTTATCTGGAAAAGTCTTCTTTTTAACCTTAAATGTTAAGGAAACTTTATGAAAAAAGATCTTATGCAGAATTTTCATACAAACGAATTCGTACATCTGACTCGATAGCCTGCGATGTAAAAAAAACGTATTACGCACATCGTGCCAATTACTTTAAGGGGTTACCCCCACTTGCGATTTTGAAAAAATCGATTTTTTTATTGCATTTTTTTGAAGTATAAGTATCCGGGCCCATACTTCTGTATGGGCCCGGAATAGATGACTCTATGTAAGTTTACAAAAAAAAAATATTTTCTTCGTGTAAACTGAAATTGAAACTTTAAACGCGTTTTTCTCAAAATGGCATTTCTGAAGTCGGTGACCAAGATTACTCGAACACTAATGAACCGATCTTCTTGAAATTTTGCAGGCTTATTTAATACATAAAAATGTAGTCTTTAATCGTTCGATTTTTTTTTTCGAAAAAATTGGCTGTTTTATAGCCAAAAACGGCCGTTTTTTTCGTTAAAATGGAACCATTAACTTTGACTGTCCGCCATTTTGTGAAAAATGAATATTTTTTAAAATCCTTCGATTAAAGACTAGTTTATACTTATATTTGACTAAATCCATCCGCATTTTTTTTCAGATGATCCACTTCGCTGCAATGTTGTTCACCGCAAACCATGTATATAAAAACATTATTTCATTGACGGCCATTTGCCACTAAACAATGTAATATTTTTCAATAAAAAAATTACTGAAAGTTCTTCAAGATGTGTTCTTTAAGATGGTATATTGATCGATTAAAAAAGTTTTGTAGTTTTCTTTAAAAAAATTCATGAAAAAGGCCTTTTTTGCGCTACAATTGGGGGTAACGCCTTAAAAAGTTCGTTATTGTCGATTCATATCATTTGTAGAAATTCCATGCGAAAAACCATAAGCAGATGATTTTTTTTTAAACAACGTAAAGCCCAAAATCTCGAAAACCGTGGGCCTTTTATTAAGGCCTTAGGCCACTCCAGAGGCCGAAAAATAGGCTATTAGGGGATTTTTTTTTCAGAAAAAACCATGAAATAAATCGAGATTACAAAAAGGGTGTTTATCATACATATCGGTGACTGTGTACAATAATTTTTTGGAAGCGATCAATTTCAAAATGGCATCTGTGCAGCGTTTATATTAAAACTGCATTTTTTAAGTTGGCCGCTAACATAACTCAGACAATTTTCAAACGATTCACTTGAAATGTTGAATATATCATGAAAAATACATTGTCTATGGAAGTACGTAGGATTTTTTTTATATTGCATAGTTCATTTGTTATTAGAAATTATCCGACGATTTTTTAGACAAATTTTTGGAAAGTGAACAATTTGCCTAAAAAATCGTAAATAGATTAAGAGCCCAGTAGACATTGAGGTATCTTTTCATGCATATTTGAAATGCATGATAAAATGTTCAACATGAAACAATAAATAACTACAGATTTATCAGCCTATTCCATGTGCGTCTTGCCACTGCAGTACCCAATCGGCGGGAAAGATGCAGCTCGTAATTCTTGACTGAAACAACAAAAACAATACAATTTTTAATTGCCATACATTTGTCTTCCGGGCGAATTAATAAAAAGCTGAAAAAATCGTGAAATTATAACTTTTCTCAGGTTTAAAAGAAAAAAATGCGTGTAAAAAACACTTTAACGTGCTATAAAAAATATTTAAAAAGACTTTTTCAACGACTTTTTTAGTTCACTCAGAAGATATTTTCATACAGAATAAAATAAACATTGGTTTGATTCAATAGGTCATTTAGTTTTTTTGCCATCACGCCCGCCAATGTGGAAAAATCGTGTGAATGAAAACTGGAGAAAACGCGCTTCAAAGTTTTCAATAGGAGGAAATATCAATCACATCTCTGCTTTTGGTCTTGTATCTTCGATGATATTTACATTTGGCCTCTGTAACTTTCTAAATATATTCTTGGATAGTTTATCTATCGATTTGAGCAATAAAAAATATTTTTCCCACCTCCTAATTCAGGCTCCGGGCTTAAACTGAAATTCCAGCATACAGTAGGCCATAATCTGACCTATCGACAGTTGCAGGATTATCCATTCATAACAGGACATCCGGTATATATGATACAGACGAAATTGCTTTTCTTGCCTTCTGATATCGTTGCGCGATGTCCACCTTTACAAAAACATCATTTACAATGTTGCAGACGTGGAATTCACATCACTTCCGGATTTATGATTGATGAAAAAGTAGAACTCATCATCCGACTATACGATACGACTGCGATTATTTATCTTCTGGTTGTTTAGCGTACGTGCGTCGAATGGGGATCCGTAAACTTTGGACAGGCGCAAGGAATTCCTGAGTCGAATGGCAATCAATGATTCTTCCTTCTTTCTGAACCTGCTCCCACACTTTTTGGCTGCCCGATACTATACGAACTAATAGGGCCTGAGTTTGCCTTTCATATTGCAAACAGTAATTTATCAGTCGAGGAGTGAGCCTTCGTTTAGTCCACGCATTGACCCTTATTTGGAAGTGGTTGTTGAATAATAAAATAGTTGGACATTCTATGCATGTATATAATATTAATCTTCATAAATAATGACGATATTCAACGACTGTATGTGTATAGACACTAGTCGAATTAGCTCTGGACACTTTTAATAGAGATTAGCTTTTTTTGAATACTTACGCAGAAAATATATATTCTGCTGCGCCAAAATGATACTGTAATGTTTTTATTTTGATCCATAATGTATTCTCTTCATATTGGCCTTAATAGGCCTATTTTGATAAGAATATAAAATATAAGTGATAATATCGTAAAAATGATGAATATATACGAAGTTTTGAAAAATTTGATAAGTGTCTAAAATTAATTTCCCTTGTGTATATATTTATATTTAGCAGGTAAAAAAGTATTTGAACACTTTACTCTCTTCTGTGCATTTTCTGGCAATTTTGATAACATTCATGACAGCATTTATATTTTAAATGAGCTACCGAATAAAAGAAACTATAAAAATATTAGTTTTTTTTTCTACGAAGAGCCATTGCAAAAGAGTAAATTATGAGAATACCTGTCCTCCTCACTATATATATATATGTGTGTGTGTGTGTGTGTGTGTGGCACAAAATTAAGCTCTAATTTTTTTTTCACCATAGAATTATCGCCCCTAAAGAAAAAAAATTGTCGCGAAAGCTGCGAGCAGTCAAAAAATATTTAGAGGTCGCTCAAGAGCTTCAAAATTTCCAATGGTCGCCATTTTTTCTTCTCTTCTCACTCATAAATTTAACACTGTAAAATGTTCAAAACAATTAATCCTTTTTTCTTTAGAAAAGAATTTTTTAAATTTTCCTCACACTTCCAACCCGATAAAACGGGGCACCTATAATTTTGTTTACCGACAAGAGCTTTAAAAAACTATTTTATGAGAACATAGATTATAATTCTTGGGTTAGTAGTGTGAAGTAAATTAAAAAAATGTGTTTCTAAAGAAAAACGATTAATTGTTTTGAAAATTTTACAAAGCGTCAAATTTATGAGCGAGAAAAGTAAAAAAAAATGACGAAAATTGAAAGTTCCGAAGCTCTTGAGCGACCACTAAATATTCATTGACCGGCTAGAGCTTTCGTGAGCTTAATTTAAAAATTCGAAAACGTAAAATCCATGGATGAGAAGTGAACGAAAAAAAATCGTTTATATAATGAAAATTTGTATTTTTGGGACGCTTCAGCGACCTCTAAATATCTTTTGATTGCTTGCAGCTTTGGCCACGATTTTTTTTTCCTTCAAAGTAGATAATTGGATGGTGAGAAAAAGGGAAAAAATAGAGCTCAAATGTGTACCACCCTAATATATATATATTTATAGTGGCATATCCAAACCTTATTTTTTATTCTGCTTATCTCTATCTTGGTGGCGTCAATATTCCGAAGCAGATGAGAAATTATGTGAAAAGAACAATATTATTTTCAACATGTATTACGATACAATATTTTTATTGAAAGATACAACACGTTCCGGACAGGATAAAGCGAGAACCCGTGCGGAAAACTGATCGGGCATCCCCTATAAAAATAAGGGCCTTTCAGGGCTTTCCTAGTGCTTTCCCTAGTAGGGATTTCCACAATGGGGCCAGACTTGGCCATTATGGGGATAAACCTGTAGGGATTTCCACAAAAGGACCCGACCTGGCCATTATAGGGATAAACAAGTAGGGATCTCCCCAATAGGCCCAGATCTGACTATTATAGCGATAAACCAGTATAAATAGCGTAGGCTACATGGTTGATGGTATTTCAATTATTCAAATCGATTATACACATCGAACGAATAATATATCGAACGCAAATTGGCAAAAGCGTAAGGGCATTAGCAAATAAAAAATCAACGATGAACACAAATATGCAGACAAACATCAGACAGTATTTATTTATCAAACTAAAGAAACCTTTTACATAGATACAAACAATTATTCATGGTTTCACTCATACATGGAGTAATGCTAGCGCATAAGTGTGAACAGTCCCAATCGGTTTTCTCGACATTTTTATAGCAACTAATTTCCGCTCAATACTCATCACAAAGAAAATTATTTCTTCTGAAGACTTCGCTGATATTCCCCATTCATAAACTTTACCTGACCGTGTAGGATAAGTAAATAAATTGGTCTTTGTTTTCCAGATCTTTCCCTCAATGGAAATAGATTCTAGTGATTCAGTAGACCCATATATTTTTTTTATTTCTACTACACATCCATTCCTTAGAATGGATTATTTTTTGTATTAATTTTGTCATAGCAGTTTGTCATAAAGGCTCACATGCAAACACGCAATCACATTTCTACGCGCGCACACATACATACACATGTACTCACGCCCACACCTATGCACATGAACAATTACATAAAAACAAATACAGATATACCCTGGCGCATTTAACATACACGTATATCCACTGATACGGATATTTTATGGCGCTGAAATGGTTACGATGAGGCGCCGTTGAGGCATTTTCAGGGCGCTAAAATGGTTTTGATGAGGCGCCATTGAGGCAACTTGTAAGACCCCGGTCGTTGCGCCTTTAAGGGCCCTTGTTGACAAAGTGTCACCGGCCGCTAACGGCCCTCATGTGGCTTCCAGATTAGGGCCCGAATAAAGTTAGGGGAATATTATTGGGGCCCGATCACAGCCCCAACTCAATTTCCGCACGGGAATATCCGAATTTTTCGGTATGTTCAAAAAAAAACAAAAAAAAAGGAATCAGTTTCAAATGAATCAAATCTGGATTACGGGAGGATAAGATTAGAGCCATTAGGATGAAACAAGAATTTGACTTTTACGACTCGGGAAGAAATCCTGAGTGATTGCGCTACGTCCGATCGCAGCGGTACATTATCTACTTAAGAGTTTACCTTCGGCGGGACTGCCGCTGGCGTGTTCCGAAAAGCTACGAGCGTCGGGTCAAGGTGGTCAAACGGTGGACGTGCGGTTAACCCCCTGGTGTAGATGCGGTTCGGGTACGGTCAACGCCGAACGGGACTCTCGTAACATTATTTATTTCGCGTGTACCTGAGCGCGCGGATGTACGTGGTGGATTTCATTAGAGACCCGGCGTATGTGCTCGTCCCGATGAGCGTCCGTAGGGAGGATTATATTGGCGCATAAATTCTTGGGCGCGGCGCGGGAAGCTCCATCGCTGCTGCTGCACAATCGTACGGTATAGGTACGTATACATTTCTATCCCGTAGGCTACGATGGCGTAGACCTTCGCTTGCATTCGTGAATTATCGGAGCTTCTCGAGGCGAGAATTTTATTTTCTCCGTGGCAATAATTTTTCGGTTCACCCGGGCCAAGCAGGAAGCCTTTGCGAACTTCTCAAGGCACTTCGTAGGCAGGTGACGTATTGAGATTAGAGCTTGAATCGGAGCTTTTCCTACTACCGGCGTTATTTCGATATCAACATGTTGCAATATCGGAATACCGGTATTTCAATATTTTCCGATATTCATGGGAAACCTTGATTAACCCTTCGACTGCACACTTCCGCCACAAACCTCTGAATGCATATGGGGTCAATCTGACCCCAGGCATTTTTCAGATCATTGTATTTCGGTAAATAGGCATTTTTTGTAGAGACGTTTCTTGTAGTCAATGATCCTTATTTTATGGCCCTGAATTTATTTTTGAAGAAAAACAAAAATTAAGTGCCCAAACATTCGTTCGAAGTGGGAGATGCGTTGAAAAATACGCACTTGCATGAAAAAGATCATAATTCTGGTAAATATTTACAAGTGGGACAAACCCAAACAAATTAGAGTAAACATACAGAAAACGTATTTCAAAAATCGAATATTTTCCGGATTTTTTTTTTCTCAATAAAATACCCCTCCCCCGTCATAAAAAATATTTTCATACTGCAGAAGAGCCCCGAACACGTGAAAAATTTTTTGGAACCGATTAGGGCTGGAGCCCCACTGTAACTAGTAACCACTATTTTTTTTTCAAAATATGAAAAAAAGTCCTTTGAGGTCTTAAAAGAGGAAGGTTTGTCGATAAGAAAAAAAAGACTGTGCCGACTGTCTTTCCAAAAAGTATAAGGTACCGGGTAATAGGCCTGGCTAAGCGAGATTTGCGATAAAATGAAAAATATTATATTAACCGAGGGTTTTTTTAAAATGATAATCGAACCTTTGTATCAATGATTATAAAATATAAACAAAAATGGCAACTTCCACGATAAACAAAAACAAAATTAAATGTTTTTACAAACCTCGCCAATAGGCCTTATTTTACTATGGCAGGGTAATAAGGCCTACGGCTTTAATGTACCTGAATAATTAAGGGGTTACCCCCACTTGCGATTTTGAAAAAATCGATTTTTTTTATTGCATTTTTTTGAAGTATAAGTATCTGAGAATATGTCCTGAAAATTTCAAGTCGATCCGAACAAAATTGACTGAGATAAACTGAAACTTTACACATCGTGTAAACTTAAATTGAAACTTTAAACGCGTTTTTCTTAAAATGGCATTTCTGAAGTCGGTGACCAAGATTACTCGAACACTAATGAACCGATCTTCTTGAAATTTTGCAGGCTTATTTAATACATAAAAATGTAGTCTTTAATCGTTCGATTTTTTTTTCGAAAAAAATGGCCGTTTTATAGCCAAAAAACGGCCGTTTTTTCTCGTTAAAATCGAACCATTAACTTTGACTGTCCGCCATTTTGTGAAAAATGAATATTTTTTAAAATCCTTCGATCAAAGACTAGTTTATACTTATATTTGACTAAATCCATCCGCATTTTTTTTTTTCAGATGATCCACTTCGCCGCAATGTTGGTCACCGCAAACCGTGTATATAAAAACATTATTTCATTAACGGCCATTTGCCACTAAACAATGTAATATTTTTCAATAAAAAAATTACTGAAAGTTCTTCAAGATGTGTTTTTTAAGATAGTATATTGATCGATTAAAAAAGTTTTGTAGTTTTCTTTAAAAAAATTCATGAAAAAGGCCTTTTTTGCGCTACAAGTGGGGGTAACGCCTTAATCTGGATGTTATACATTTGGTATTTTCGATCAACAGTGATAGAAACGCACAAATTACATTTTAGAAACGCATATA
>OX101788.1:25538890-25583816 GCA_944452715.1 Ophion slaviceki
CTGTGGAATACTAAGCTCTACATCAGTGAAAAGCCAAGAAAAGTCCGGTTCGTATTTTTCGCGCGATCCACTGACGACCAAAAGTCCTCGTCATGTATCGACAATAAATTGCTCCAGACTCAAAACAGTAAATACCCGGGTGATGTCCTCCTAAGATCGTCCAAACGCTACTTTAAAAACGTCATGGTGATGGATCGCGGTTTCCTGGAACGGCGAGACCGCGTTCACGCTATCGATAACAGCATGCACTTATTCCTCTTTGGCGCACGTCACCGGAACACCGAAGCAGTTAAATTATCGTTTCGCAACGGACACCACATATTTTTCATCGAAAGAAACGCCTCCTCGCAATCCCTACAACACGACTATATAAAGGGTGGCCCAAAAGTCACGAGAGATTTGAATTTTGCGCCATTTCCCAGGTAGGAAATCAAAAGGCTGACGATGGAAACAAGCTTGTGCGAGCCTTGTTTCACCGAGCCTGAGTGAGACAGACCTGGCCCAGGTTTCATTGCATCGTTTGGAGCAGCCTGGAACCAAGACTGGCTGCTTAGCCTAAACTCAGGGTTATTTCAAGCTTCATTCAGCCGGTGAATTTTGAGGCTGAAAAATCAAGGCTGGATGCAGGCTTGTTTCAGGTTGTGATAAAATAAAATAAGTTTAAAATAATATTTTTTCTGTACTTTCATGAAAAAAAAATTTAGCAATCAATTTGTCGGGTGCGAAGGCACGAAAAACGAAAGCGAAGGAGGCAGCTCAGAACATTTAAACATATGCTCTTATCGATATTTATGAGGTACACAAAAAAGTGTATACGAAAATAAAAGTACGCAATAAAATGAAGTATTGTTTTTTAAAATATTTTTTATATATATTTTGTAACAAATAATATAACAAATAATAAATATATATAATAAATCAAATGAATTCTTTACAAATTTATTAAATTTACCCCAATGTAGAATATAGAAAAGTAAAAACAGGCCTCATATAGCCTCGGGAAGAGTTTGGGAAAAGTCTGGTCATAAATGCTCGTGAAGGCTTCATTAAGGCTCGTTTTGGGTCCTGTTGTTTCGTCGTTTCAGGCTTAGTACAGGCTTTTCTACCAGCCTTTGGTCAAGCCTGTGTGCAAGAGCCTGAAACCGCGTTATCATTCAGACGTTCAACTAGGTCTGAAATCAGGCTGGTGCTCAGCCTGAATTAAAAAATATGAGCCTTGTTTCAGAGCTTGGCGAGCCCTTTTTTCATCGTCAATTCCTACCTGGGTTGTGCGGTAAAGTGTTGCCAACAAAAAAATCTACAGATACTACACAAAATGCAACTATTCAATGGCATTGACCATGTAATCAGACTTTTCGTGTAATAAAAAACAGGCACATATAAATAATATGAGTTTTTATTAATTTTCAAAAAATATTGATACATTGAGGGATATAATTGGGTTTGTTTCGTTTTGTTAATTTTTGCCATTTTTTTCATCTATATGGACAGAGTAAATCTATTGAAACCTTTTGTACATTGTTAAGTGTCATTTCAAGAACATTCCGTGAAATTTGTACGCGAAAATATCCACAAACAAGCCGGTGACAAAGCTTTTCCAAGAACGCTTTTGGAAAAACACGATTTACGGTGTTCACTGTATCTCAGCTACAAATTATCTGAAATCAAGAACCATTAAAATTTAGTCAAAGTGTCATCAAACCCTCCCCCCAACAGTCTTGGATAATTTTTTATTTTCTTTTCTAAATTTTTGGTGGTCATGTAAAGTGAAAAGTGCTATTTTTCACGAAAAATTCCGCCATTTTGTTTCGAGAAAAACGCGGCACCGGCTTGTTTGTGGATATTTTCGCGCACAAATTTCACGGAATGTTCTTGAAATGACACTTAACAATGTACAAAAGGTTTCAATAAATTTACTCTATCCATATAGATGAAAAAAATCGCAAAAAGTGGTTTTTTTTCACGCTGAAACCCCTCCGCTTAAATGAAATCTTCATGCAAATCTCGGCCGTAGAAGCTATTTGCCCGATATGCCATTCCATACACAACCCTATACTGTATACTTTATGAATCAATATAAAATTTACAATTTTTAATTAAAAACCAGTGTTTTTTTAATCAAAACTACTTATTGCGTGTATTTTGGGACACCCTTTGCATTGCGTAACGAAAGAGTGCCGCACAGGCGTCAAGTGAAAATGGACATTTGGCTTCTGCTCGTGGACAATTTACGGTTCGGAAAAAATAGCATTTTGTTGTTCTTACTGTAGAAAACGAATGATTAATTGTGTTTATTCGATTTTTATCATTCGGGATGGTGGTGCGCGTTGGGAGACTTTACCGAACGAATCGAGCAATGTTTTGCCGCCAGATGTACAGGATTTTATGTGCATCGTAATGTAGAATTTCATATGATGCAAACGTACGGTGCACTTGGTCGAGTCCATGGACGTGGAAAGAGAGAGGGGGGAGAGAGAGAGAGAGAGAGAGAGAGAGAGAGAGAGAGAGAGAGAGAGAGAGAGAGAGAGAGAGAGAGAGAGAGAGAGAGAGAGAGAATATGCTTGTCTCGTAAAGCAAAGGTTGGTAATACGCATGGCGTAACTTCTCTCTTGAACGTTTGGACAGGTGACTGGCTTGACAAGTTACGGCGTTGCTGTAAACGGCTCGACTCCGCCACCATCATTAAATACATTTACGGTCATGGAGAGCCGACTTCGTACGCTTATTCACACACCGAGTGACGTACAAATGTATACCGATTGAGATTTGTATGACGCTGGGCGAATGGCCTAGCACCGGTATGCCAATGGATCGCGATTGAATTTCACAATTAATTAGATTCCCGTGTATTTATACGTATAAGGGCAAAGTCCATTTGCGTCTGATATATCTATGCAGTATCATTGGTCTTTAAAATGATTTGAGTCGAATCGTTGATTTCGGGGACAGGTCTTGGAATCATACAAGCAATTATGATTGTATTCATTCCAAGGGTACTTTGACGACAATGGGGCTGACGTAATGTTGAGTATGAGGACGATAGGCTAGCAGAGGGACGGTCCTTCGTGCTCAATGTCTTCAGCGTCGCTTTTTCCCACATGCATACGAATAAGCAGGCCCAACAGCCGTTGCAGTTATTTTTCACTTACCTTTGCCTTGCCGTTTCGTCGAATTGGATTTTCCAGATGCAGATCCATACGATAAAATTAACGACTATGCATCTGCTAGCTTCTCTCTCTCTCTCTCTCTCTCTCTCTCTCTCTCTCTCTCTCTCTCTCTCTCTCTCTCTCTCTCTTTCATTTCATTTCTTCTACAAATTTTTAGACGCCGTTACGCGCTTGGTCATTGCGACAAGTCTTGTCGCGAAATCTGTCGGCTGTCACTCGCGGCAATTCTTGGTCGAGCTGCGCCCGAGCCATAATTATCCCAAGCTTCCACCTGGCTTCGAGTAAACACGCAATATCAGCGATATTTTAAAAACGCGCACCTATATCGTGATATACATATCGCTGTGCCTCGCTTGATGGACATGCATATAGTTAACGAGACAGACACGTGAGAGATGTTTCGTTTATCATATTAATCGGCCAGAGGGATTGACTGACGCTCGCGTATAGGCCGCTTGCATGTATACGTAAGATCCTGCACAAGCAATGACTACTTTTCACGAGCTTATCGCGCGCGGACCTCCGGGGAATGAAAGCATATTGCGAATTTACCATAGTTCACTGAGACAGAGATAACTCTATCCACTTTAATTTGTATCTCCGACACGATGATTAAGGGGTCTTCTCACTTTAGACGCTAAAAAAGGCTATTTCCGTGCATTTTTTTGGATAGGTTCATATTATAGATATTGACATAAAAGTTGTTACACTTGATAAATACACTTTCGAAATCCATTGAAAATTTTATTTATTTATTTAAGTCACTATTTATAGACGAAAAAGGTAGTTAAAAAAATGTCCTAAAAAATTGTAGGTCTGCGCTGTTGATGAAATTTCGGAGATGGATAATCCGAACCAAAAAAAATCAAACGGTTTTAGATTCAGTATGTTAATGGCTATAGCGTATATGCATACGATTTTTGGTATGTGCAAAAATAACAAAATGGCGGACATTTTTCGAAAAAACCAAAAAACGTGTTTTTCATCGTTTTTTGCAAAAAAAAAATAGTAAATATCAAAATGTTTTGAAAAATCCTTGATATGCGCTATAGCTATAGTTGTAAAGAATATGTGGTTAACATTTTATAAGGATCGGTTCTGTAGTGTCGAAGATTTTATCGACAAGCCGTCGAAAAACGTTGTTTCGAGAAAAACGCGTTTCGAGTTTGTTTGGGTTACATATGTATATTTAAAAATGTTATCAACGTATTTCGAAAGGGCATTTATTAAGTGTAATTATTAAGAATATTTATATTTATTAAGGATATTTAATATTTATTTTTATTTTTTAAAAAATCATGAAAATGAGCAAATTTTTTCCTCGCCCACCGGTATCTCCCCCCTTCCAGCGTAGAAATTTCGATGGGGCCCAAATCAGGGCCGGCTCAGGTTGCCTGACTGCCCTGGTAGAGCACTAATTAGGCAGCCTGAAAGGGCCCTACTAGGAAATGTAACGTTGTGTCACATATGGGCCTGACCTGGTTGCCTGATGAGGCCCCTATCGGGTTGCCTGATCAGAAAGGAATATTTAATTTAAATAGAACCTTTTTAAATAGAATATTTTTTTCCATGTCTCACGGTCTACAATGATCTTATTCGTTTCAGCTATTCTTTTTGAATATTAAATATATTCAAATTGAATAAATAAACATTCGATTCGAATAAATCTTTATTTGCTTAAAATATACACCGTAAACCCAAGTATCCGATATGCATAAAATATTTCAAAAAACCAAAATGAAATGCACCAATTAATTTAGGATTCTACTATAATGATTTTGTATAATAATTTGTCATATACTGGCCTGCTGAAATGATTTTGTTCGAAGAAAATATTTCGCCTATATGGGTATTGAATCTAGTACTTTCCTGCCTATAGCCACGCATGCTGCCCCTATGCTACCGAGTGCTTGTAACATCTTGGTCGCAGATATGGCATAAACGACCAAATGAATTCCTATAATTATTTGTTGTATTACATTAAGTATATGAATTAGTTGACATCACTGTGATAATTAAAGAGTTCTATCGAATAACATGCTAACGATTTTTCAAACTTAACCTTATATATATATATATATATATATATATTAGGGTGATTCGTTTCAGGACAACTTTTTTTTTTTACCCATCGTGCCCGAAAATCTTTAGTTGGTACCCAAAAACGAAGTTTCGTGGAAGGGGGGTGTTGTCAAAAAATATTTAGAGGTCGCGAATCAAAATTGAAGGTTTCCCATTTGATTAACGTTGAAAAAAATGTTTTTCTCATTATTAATGTTACCATTCCGCGAATTTTGATATCGCGATATTTTCCAAGTGGGTTCTCATAGGAAATATGATACTTTACAATAAAGTTCATTGCGCCATGTCGATAAATTCAACCGTTTCAGCGGTATCATTATTTCAAGTGAATATTGTATGAAAATATCTATTTAAACGGCTGTAACGCCTAAGCTATTAGATATATCGAAAAAAATTCAAATGAGAACTATGTAGAGAAAGTAATTTGCTACAAAAAAGTCTTATAAGCCGAGCCCGTAAATTTAACTCTTTCTCAGCTATAGGTGGATGAAGTAAAATAAATAGATTTGTTTTTGTTTTAAAAAAATGGGTCAGAAAAAAAAAGTTACCCTGAAACGAATCACCCTAATATATATATATATATATATATATATATATATATATATATACATTCCTCTCTTTCGGCCTTACAAACCTGCCAAGATCTTCTGACACGCATCCGAGTTGCATAACGTTTTTTGTCGTGACAGTCCACAAAACCTTTTTTCATAGAATTCAGAAATACATCGAAACTCCGAAGCTACGATGCTGTCAAATCGAAGTTTCCATGTGGAAAATAAGAGGTTATGTGCATCTATCGCCTGCTCAGGCAGTTATAGGGCAAGCCCATTTATGGCCTAATCAGGGAAAGCCTAGTATGGCCCGATCATGGAAAGCCTTAGTAGAGCCTATCAGGGCAAGCCTTGGTAGAGACGATCGGGGAAAGCCTAAGTGGGATCTTATCTGGGAGGGCCTTAGTAGGGCCATTTTAGTATTTCCCGATCCAGGTCCTAGATACTTCCGGCGCGGTCGGGCCCGGATCAGGATGCCCGTAATAGGTGTTACCCGTATCACACCCTGATCGTGGCCTGATCCTGATCAGGCTAACCCTAAGAAATGTCTACGCGGGTTAATCCGCTCCGTGAAGATCCACGGAACGTACTCGCTTCCAAGTATAAGAGTAAAGTTACATTTGTTCGGGTTTATCCGCCAAAATCGCGATCGCCCGCCAACCCAACGAAAATACACTCCAACTATTTTTTTTATTGGCGGCATCTCGCAGCATTTCTGTGCAAAGACACACGACCTACTTTTCCTACGGCAACAAAGTGTTCGGACCGGCAGTGGAGGCGGTTCGAGAGACACGGGCGATGGCTCGTCAAAACCAAAATAGGGACGAATTTATATATGTACACTCGAGGGATTTTGAGTAATCGCGGAGAAAGCTCGTTTCTTCCGTTACTACCAATAAAGCGTTCGTATCGCCGAAGCGGCTGCGTGCGCTTTTTATTACCCGAGAGAAACGTGCGCATAATCCGATCGAGCTCGGCATAGGATTACCTTAATCCCGCGAGTGAGGGAGAAGACGCGATGAGAGATTGAAAGTTGTCGCTCGGTAAGAGAGAAGAAAAGGATGCCTCCTCCCCCGCGGACATGGATTTTTACGAGCTTGTCTCACAGATATTTCCGCGTATTTACGTAAATACTTAAAATAAGACGCAAGCGGTGGATATCGTGATGGGTATGCCAGGGATCCTTGTGCATAGCCCGGTATATTATACGAGGGAAACGTTCTCCCTGTATGCTGCTTGGGCAACCACATGAGGCTCTCCATTGGCGTAGTCAAGTCGGGGCACGGGGGGCGCCCCCCCCCCTCTCCAAGAAATACCGGTGCGTCCCAAAAAAAAATCAATCCAGGATAATCGAATTCAAAAAGTCGATCAATTTTATTTGTTTCAAGGAAGCAAGCATGAAGAAAAATTTATAAAATTTAAACTTCTTTCTTCGTCGTAATTTCGTAACTTGTATAAAAAGCAGCTATTTCATGACTGAAGGGGAGATATACACCTAGGAGCCGAAAAAAAGGTCATTTTTGTGAATTTTTTCGCGGAAAATTATTTGAAATTTCGGATTGGGGTTTTAAGGCGTTACCCCCACTTGTAGCGCAAAAAAAGGCCTTTTTCATGAATTTTTTTAAAGAAAACTACAAAACTTTTTTAATCGATCAATATACCATCTTAAAGAACACATCTTGAAGAACTTTCAGTAATTTTTTTATTGAAAAATATTACATTGTTTAGTGGCAAATGGCCGTCAATGAGATAATGTTTTTATATACACGGTTTGCGGTGACCAACATTGCGGCGAAGTGGATCATCTGAAAAAAAATGCGGATGGATTTAGTCAAATATAAGTATAAACTAGTCTTTAATCGAAGGATTTTAAAAAATATTCATTTTTCACAAAATGGCGGACGGTCAAAGTTAATGGTTCGATTTTAACGAAAAAAAACGGCCGTTTTTTGGCTGTAAAACGGACATTTTTTTCGAAAAAAAAAAAATCGAACGATTAAAGACTACATTTTTATGTATTAAATAAGCCTGCAAAATTTCAAGAAGATCGGTTCATTAGTGTTCGAGTAATCTTGGTCACCGACTTCAGAAATGCCATTTTGAGAAAAACGCGTTTAAAGTTTCAATTTCAGTTTACACGAAGAAAATATTTTTTTTTGTAAACTTACATAGAGTCATCTATTCCGGGCCCATACAGAAGTTCTTCCGCCGACGATGCCGCTTGCAAAAAAATGCAATAAAAAAAATCGATTTTTTCAAAATCGCAAGTGGGGGTAACCCCTTAATTATCTAAAAGTATATACATTCAAAAATATGTTTAATTTTCTTTATTTGAAAATATCAAAAATATACAAGAATATTGTATGATTCTTGGGGCGTCGTAAAAAAAATCTGCGTATACGGTACCCACTGGCGTTTCTTCAAAAATCATCTGAAAAAAACCAAAAAGATTATTAAATTAGATACTATATTCTAGTACTAGTCATAGCCGATTTTGAAAATATCGATTTATGACAAAATGGCGGACGTTTGAACATAAATAGTGATTTTTGGCCGAAAAATTAGTTATTATTTTGCCTATAAAACAAAAACTAAGTAACGGAAAAAAAATCCTATGACAAGTGCTAGATAATGGTGTATAGAATAACCACAAAAAACCTCAAGGCAATCGGTTCATTGGTTTTCGAGAAATTTTGAGTACCGATTTGAAAAACGTGGTTTGGAGAAAATCGCGTTTGAAAATTTGGGAATGAATAAATCATGAAATTTGTCAACTTACATGGAATTATCGATACCAGGCTCATAGTGTAGGTCTTCTACGGTCAACGGAATGTTCATAGCTTCTAAATCCTCGACCTCGACCATCTAGGTGTAGGGGAGACCGGGGCAAAATGGTATAGCGGGGCATAATGGGACCGGGGCAAAACGGGTTTGGGGCAAAATGGAATAGTGAAAATCAACACTGCTGGAAAATACGTCATTGGGGCAAAACGGGACTGGGGCAAAATGGGCCGGAGAAAATCAGGCTCCTCAGAAAGAGGCGGTTGGGGCAAAACGGGATCGGGGAAGAATGGGACAGTGGAATTTTTGACTTTACAACAACAGTTCGTGCTCGGCTCGTCAGGATTCGTTGAATCCAATAAATTTAAGTACTTCAACATTCAAAAAAATACTAATTTTTCATTTGTTATTAAAGTTTGTTAAACAATTACTTTTAATTCTGCGGTCAGAACTGTACCAAACTTGACGTAAATTGTTATTTGAGCCTTCTTATTCGATTGGTACAATTTCTTTGTCATTATTAATTATTTAAATAATCAAGTGATTTTTATATTCTGACGCGTGCAATTTATGTTTTTTTTTGTTTTTATCTTTCTTTGTTTTTTTTTTAATTTGTTTTCTGCCAACTGCACGTTACTGATACTGATTTTCAAGCCATTGATGAAAATCTAACTCTTGTCAATTTTTACGTAAATTGTTTTATGAAACTAGAACCGCCGCTCCCCATGAAATCGACGGATATGTGTCGACAAATATATCGGTCAGTCCGTATTATCTGCGTATATGTGGACTGAAACAAACCACAAGCACCATTTAGATTAGATTATGTGTCAACAGCTCTTTCATAGAGCCGAAGCATGAATTTTCCTGTCATCCCATTTTGCCCCAAATTCAGCGGGCTGCGACACTTCATTTTTGTGTGTCCCATTTTGCCCCAATTTGATATTCCACTCCTCTCTGTCCCATTTTGCCCCTATCCCATTTTGCCCCAAATCAAGCACCAAGAAACTTCATTTTTTGCTATCCCATTATGCCCGATCCCATTATGCCCCAGTGCCGTTTTGCCCCGGTACCGTTTTGCCCCGCTATACCATTTTGCCCCGGTCTCCCCTATATCACTCCTTAAATTAAATAGATATTCAAACTTCACAATTAAGGTAGAACGAGTGCGCGCTCTTGATTTCTATAGATTTTGTTCAAATTTTAACCGGACATTGTTCATATTATCATGCGTGTTCGTGTGGAATTTCAGAACAGATGACTATTTAGTTTGGGAGATAATGGTTATTAAAATGGCAACTTTTAACACTTCCGGGTCTGCATTGACCGAAAGTCAGGTCACATAATTCGTCGTAATATAGTGTTTATAAATTTTGAAATAAAAATATTATGTTTAGATAGCAAACTAGTTAGAGAAAGAGTGAAAAAAGTTTGGACATAGAGAATGACATTGTCAAAAAAAAATCCAACAAAAAAGCGTTGAGCCGATTTGCTGAAAAAATAGAAAACTGAGACTCGTTTAATTCAGTACGTACTGAACGTATATTTTTTCAAGACTGGTAACTGCTTTAAAGAATGATAAAAAATGATTAGGACGTTGAATAAGTTCTCGCTGTTTTCCAACAGACGGCGTTACCAGAACGACGTGCGTGTAGTTTAAGATGGAAACGCATCTATAACCAAGTACTGTAAGCAAGCTTGAAATTCAGTGTATGTCATTTCAGCGAAGTGTAAACAACTTTTTTTTCATAGTGTTGAACATGTCAAATTTCGTGCCAAAAAGAGTATTTCCGGGGAATTTTGATGCACTACGTTATTAAAAAAAAAATCTGCAGCTGAAGCACACAGAATTTTTTATGAGACTTTTGGGGACATGCCCTGTCGGAAAGAACATGCAGAGATTGGTTTAGAAACTTCAAAAATAATTATTTTGATGTGATGAATTGAAGGCTTCACGACGACTCATGACATTAGGATCATCATTAGGAGTTGACAACACGACAGTTTCGAAACGTTTAAAAGCATCAGACATGATTTTTAAAAATAAACCATAAATTTTCACGAAAACACAGTGAGTATTTATTCAACATCCCAATAGTTGATTTTGTCTAAAGGTATTGCAAGAGTTTTATACTAATGTTAATATGAACGTTCAATTAAAGCTTCATATTTGCGGTGTGTTACGTGATTTTGACTATTATGTTGATTTTATTAAAAAAAAAAAATGATTCTGCACAAAACCACTTTTTTATGAGCCCCCCAGAAAAAATTGGCTACGCCACTGAAGCTCCTCTCTCTCTCTCTCTCTCTCTCTCTCTCTCTCTCTCTCACTCTCTCTCCATCTCGGTAATATAACCGTTGTCGTGGCTCGTGTTTATTTTATTGCTACGACCAGATCGTATATCACCGCTGTACTATCTCCTATACCGGGTAATACCGCGATTGTAAAATTAAGATATATTTCGAGTATATGCTAATGACAGCAAAAGGTATGCGATCGTAAATTCTCGGAGGACGGTAGTTCTCTCTTTCTATCTCACTCACTCAGTCGCTCTTCCTCGCTGGCACGAAATTGCCTATATTCGGACAATATAAAACTTATAGAGTCTCTTTGGTACGATAACGTGATATACCACCGGCTCGTAGTTGAGAGATGTTCATATATATATATATTTAAATGTGTGTGGGAACGAGCGCATCGTGCGTTTCGATTCATCGCATCAGGTTTATATCGGGACATTATCTATCTCTCGTTAAAAGAACGACGACGGAAACGACGAGACACTCGTATGTTGAGAGCTCTCGTAACTATGGGGATATCGACACGTATACGACATCGTCCAAGTCTATCTACGTGGATATGGTTTTGCTGCTGTCTCTGTAACGACACATCAACCTCGCATGTGTATTTTCTCTTTTGCCTCGACGTTAGAGTGTCCCTGCCTTACCTGTGTGATGTATACCTGATATCAACATCCATACAGATGTATATGGAAGAAGTAGATGTCGAACCCGTTGTATGCTCGATGGCTATCGGCACACCTGGCTCTTCTTCGATGCCTAACATTTTTTCAAGCCAATCTTTGATTTTCGGGACGGTTCTTGGTAATGACGTTTATATAAACATCGTCACATTGGTTCAAAGGTGATTGCGTTGGGGGTTCCTACTATTGAGGACGGGGACAATAGGATACTATCAGAATGGTACTCAACGTCGTCAGTCTTCAACTTCACCTTTTCTTGTTACGTGGAATAGAGCCGCTACATTAAAGCGGGGCACCACTGTCACGGGTGGAAAAATGATTTTCTTTGCATTTTCTCAAAGTGTACATGCTTAAGGGGTTACCCCCACTTGCGATTTTGAAAAAATCGATTTTTTTATTGCATTTTTTTGAAGTGCAATTTGAAGTGCAGTTTTTTTTGATGCCCGGAATAGATGAATCTATGTAAGTTTACAAATAAAAATATTTTCTTCGTGTAAACTGAAATTGAAACTTTAAACGCGTTTTTCTCAAAATGGCATTTCTGAAGTCGGTGACCAAGATTACTCGAACACTAATGAACCGATCTTCTTGAAATTTTGCAGGCTTATTTTATACATAAAAATGTAGTCTTTAATCGTTCGATTTTTTTTTCGAAAAAAAATGGCCGTTTTATAGCCAAAAAACGGCCGTTTTTTTTCGTTAAAATCGAACCATTAACTTTGACTGTCCGCCATTTTGTGAAAAATGAATATTTTTTAAGATCCTTCGATTAAAGACTAGTTTATACTTATATTTGACTAAATCCATCCGCATTTTTTTTTCAGATGATCCACTTCGCTGCAATGTTGGTCACCGCAAACCGTGTATATAAAAACATTATTTCATTGACGGCCATTTGCCACTAAACAATGTAATATTTTTCAATAAAAAAATGACTGAAAGTTCTTCAAGATGTGTTCTTTAAGATGGTATATTGATCGATTAAAAAAGTTTTGTAGTTTTCTTTAAAAAAAATCATGAAAAAGGCCTTTTTTGCGCTACAAGTGGGGGTAACGCCTTAAGAATATGTGAAAAAAACAGTCAAGTTAAAATATTGAAAATTGGCCAAGATATAGACGATTTAGTGAGAGCAGGTAGCTCAACGATTTACGTATGCTAAAACTTTCAATCGCGTTTTTTTCGAAACGATTTTTCTCGGCCTGGTCGGAATCATAACTCTAGCTATAATTTTACGATTTTTAATTTTTTTAAATCAAGATTTCCGTAATCACAGTAGTTATCGTTGTACGTAGCCGTTTTTTTCAATTTAGTATTTTTGAAGACACCGAATATACGTAGAAAATTCGCCAAAATTACACTTTTTTAACACCGCTTTCCTTGCCTTTGTGTAATTGTTTTTTATACTGCTACGTACAACGAGAACAACATTCATATAGATTATCAAATTTTTTTATTTTTTTTTTTCAGACCAACCGTTGTCAAGTTATCGATCCGGCCATTGGACCACATTTTTTACACAGAGGCTCTATTATACCTCACTAACGCTGTAAATGTTACATTTTTTAACCCTTCGACTGCACACTGCCGCCAAGAACCTCTGACTGCATATGGGGCCGATAAGACCCCAGGCGTTTTTCAGATCGTTGTATTTCGGTAAATATGCAGTTTTTTTGTAAAGACGTTTTTTCTAGTCAATGACAAAAAAAAATCAAAAATTAAGAGCCTAAACATTCGTTCAAAGTGGGAGATCAGTTAAAAGATACGTATTTGCACGGAAAAGAAATGGGTCCAAACGGTGGGTCCAAAACGACCCACCGTGTAGTCGAAAGCTTAAATAAAAATTTACACGAAATAAGTTCAATATGTGCTGAAGAACATCCCTTTTTCCCAAATTCCAAATAAAAAATCTAATAGACAACAGAAAATTCGGCCGTCCACACCGACCCATGATCCATTCGTAGTTTGCGCCTCCCCGTGCAGAAATGTGATCAGGGATTCCCTACTTTGTGTCCGGCCCTGGCCAGACTTGCCTTGTCTCATTTACCTGACCGGGCCCTCCTATGGAACAAACCGGGAAGATCGCAAAATCGTTTTTTTACGGCTCACCCTCTATGTTTGGAAATTGAAATCTTCTGGCCAGGAAACATTGCGAACAAGTACATGTTCACGTAATGTCTACCCGCCAGAAGATTAACATGTTCTGAAAAGTAGAGCCTGTCTTTAAGAACTAAAGAAAATCTACTTTGCTTGTCACCTCATCAAAGATATTCATAATTGATTGAGATGAAACTAATACGTCTGTTGTAATTCTATTCGTCATTAAAAGCATTAATTTCATCAATGATAATCGCCGAGGATAACAATGCTCATAAAAAATACCGGGATAACGATAACTAATGATGTGAGCATAGAGAATAGCCAAATTATTTTATGTGGGAAAAAAGTAAAGCAGGTTATTCGTGGTTTTTGAACGCCTTGTCGCTATGTTGGGAAACATCAATGTCCTGGCCGGGAAGACATTACCTGAATGTATTTTGCCAACAATCCGCCAAGTGGCTACAAGCGAAGTGCTTCGCGTAAGCAAGATACCATCGTACGAGGATAAAAGTTCACCTACGCTTATGATTTTGCGATACTTGTGAAATAACCCTTTGCACTCTAGGCCTTTTTTGCTCGGATAGTGATCTGTGTACGTTTTTCTGTCTTGCCTATCAGGAAATGCGAGCAAGCGTATGTATACACTCATATAAATGGTTTTTCAACTGACGCGGGTAGATGTTGGCGGCTAGTGGCGGCCATGTTGTTTTAGTTGCGTCTGTCTAATATGTTGTTTATTATTCAGTCACTGATGTCAAATCACCATGGCAAGTTACACGATTGAACAGCACGTCCAAATGATAAAACTTTGTTGTCAAAATTAGTGATCGTTAGGACCCAAATTTTGGCTGAAAAATCATCTTCAGCGACGAGGCGCATTATTGGATGAATGGCTATGTTAACAAGCCAAATTTCCGTATATGGGACGACGCCAACCCACACGAGGCTCACCAGGGGGCAATGCATCCATAAAAAGTTACTGTTTTGTGCGGATTTTGGTCCGGAAGAGTCATTGGTCCATACTTTTTTGATAACGACGTTGGTGAGGCCGTCACCGTCAACGGCGAACGATACAGAATGATGATAACCGATTTCTTTTGGCCCAAATTGAACGATATGGACGTAGACGACATGTGGTTCCAGAAAGATGGCGCTACGTGCCACACAGCGGACGCCACGATGCACATTCTGCATGAACGATTTGAGGGTATGGTTATCTCTCGCAGAGGTCACGTGAATTGGCCACTAAGATCGTGCGATTTGTCCCCGCTAGACTTTTTCTTGTGGGGTTTCTTGAAGTCGCAGGTCTATGCCAATAAGCCGCAATCGACCGATGCTCTTGAAGTCAACGTAACCCAGGCCATGGCTCTAATTCAGCCGGATCTATGCGGCAGAGTCATTGAAAATTGGTCCACTAGGATCCGTGCCACCGGGAGAAGCCGCGGCGGACATTTGAACGATGTTATATTCCATACATGATGGCATACATAGGCCTTTCAAATAAAAAAAGAATTTCGTTAATACCTCACGCACAGCTTGTTTTATTCCATTTCAACATCTACCCGCCCTTATTAAAAAAAAACCCTATACTACCTTGGCAAATAGATAACCAACAAACAATATGTTGTCGAAATACTAAATTGAATACACTCCCGATTTTACCTCCTCAAGAATTCCAAGAACGCTGAAACGTCATTTTTAATCTCCTCGTTTGTTCCTGGTTATTTCCCGATCTATTCCCTACAATTTTCCTGGTCATTTACCGCTTGTTCTCCGGCCCATTCCTGGATACTTCCCCAGAAATCGAACGGTGAATCGGGACCTAGCCTTAGACCCGTTACATTGCGAACCCATTCCAGAGTGGAAGGCCCGGCCAGAGCCTGACATTATCTAGGAAAGGCAGATCAGGGGCAGTACTTTTTCCCCGCTCAAATTTCTACACCGGTCGTACATTAATCCAAGCGTCTTGCTTGTACATTAAGGCGTTACCCCCACTTGTAGTGCAAAAAAGGCCTTTTTCATGAATTTTTTAAAAGAAAACTACAAAACTTTTTTAATCGATCAATATACCATCTTAAAGAACACATCTTGAAGTACTTTCAGTAATTTTTTTATTGAAAAATTTTACATTGTTTAGTGGCAAATGGCCGTCAATGAAATAATGTTTTTATATACACGGTTTGCGGTGACCAACATTGCGGCGAAGTGGATCATCTGAAAAAAAAATGCGGATGGATTTAGTCAAATATAAGTATAAACTAGTCTTTAATCGGAGGATTTTAAAAAATATTCATTTTTCACAAAATGGCGGACAGTCAAAGTTAATGGTTCGATTTTAACGAAAAAAAACGGCAGCTTTTTGGCTATAAAACGGCCATTTTTTTCGAAAAAAAATCGAACTATTAAATACTACATTTTTATGTATCAAATAAGCCTGCAAAATTTCAAGAAGATCGGTTCATTAGTGTTCGAGTAATCTTGATCACCGACTTCAGAAATGCCATTTTGAGAAAAACGCGTTTAAAGTTTCAATTTCAGTTTACACGAAGAAAATATTTTTTTTTGTAAATTTACATAGAGTCATCTATTCCGGGCATAAAAAAAAAACTGCACTTCAAATTGCACTTCAAAAAAATGCAATAAAAAAAATCGATTTTTTCAAAATCGCAAGTGGGGGTAACCCCTTAAGAAAATTCACCCAGTCCACGAGATTTTCATTCGAACCCCACTCTATCACTGCAGTGTTCAAAAGACTATCTCGAACCAGCAAACTGAAAATACTCCACCGAACGATGTACATTGATACATTATTTCAATTCTCCAGTCACAAACAAAGTGTCGCGAGTTGCGGAGGCTCAAACGAGTGGATTCAGCCCGAAATTTTATTTATGCCCTCCTCGAGACCAGACCGTATTTTTTCGTCGGTTGTTTCGAATCGTTAAAGCAACCGCGCGCCCGGTAGCGCAAAAACCGTCAATCCGACCGGATTTCGCGATTGAAGATATGTATTTTTTAATTCCGACTCTTACGGCCTGTTCCTGCGGTGTAAGCCCAGTAGGTGGTTTCCACGCAGCTCGAAGTCGCGCGAGAAGCAGAAAAAAGAGCATCCGGAAACGAGATACTCTCACAAATTCAAATGTACTTAAATATGCGAGGAGTTGAGCAATCTCGGAGTCTATAATATTGCGTCGAGGGAGAATGAATATCAGAAGGAAATGGGAAATAAAAAACAAAGGGGCAGGGGGGAAACACGTATTCGTTTCGCTGGCTAGATAAAAGAGGGTATAAGATATAATTCTTAGTGCTGGTGCGAGGTGAATGCAGAGATACACAGGCACGTACACACACGAGAAAAGTGGAAGGCCTCTAGCGTATATATAATTAATGTTAATAGTCGTAATGGCAAATGTTAATGGCAAGTGCCGACTGACTAATCTTAATTTATGTGACACTAAAACCACTTCCATATATTTTAAACTTAATGCCCCGGACGATAAGATCGTCAGATTAAGATATTATATGGCCGCGCCGACACAAACTGGTTGTCGAGGGTCTGGAATGTACATATACCGAGGTGTGTAACTGTAGATACTAAATGCTAAATACTTAATGAATTTCTCTTATTTACGCCGCGAAAGAGATCGAGCGAGAAAGAGACTGGGGGAGAGGGGGGGGGAGAGAGAGAGAGAGAGAGAGAGAGAGAGAGAGAGAGAGAGAGAGAGAGAGAGAGAGAGAGAGAGAGAGAGAGAGAGAGAGAGAGAGAGAGAGAGAGAGAGAGAGAGAGAGAGAGAGAGAGAGAGAGAGAGAGAGAGAGAGAGGGAGAGAGATAGATAGAGAGAGAGAGAGAGAGAGAGAGAGAGAGAGAGAGAGAGAGAGAGGGAGAGAGAGGGAGAGGGAGAGGGAGAGGGAGAGGGAGAGGGAGAGGGCGAGGGAGAGAGGGAGAGAGAGAGAGAGAGAGAGAGAGAGGGAGAGAGAGAGAGAGAGAGAGAGAGCTCTCAGTTATGGGCCCACAGCAGCCAAACGAACCAGATTAATAAAATCCCGCGGAGTCATTATTTTTCTCTCGCGGGATAATTAGAGTGCTGATCATAGCTTTGCCAGCGGGGCTGATTAACGGCATTGGCATTGCGCGCGCGCGTGATCGCGATCGCGTTTATACCTTGAACGTTGCACGGCCGCGCAATGTCTCTCGCGATCCCAACGCGCGATCTTTTTCCGCATATATAATTTCCGCACGAAGGTGCAATATCGCCGTTGCAAGCAGAGAAACGGGAATTAATAATTGCCAGACGAAACGGTAAAGCGATTAGCGTACTGCGCTACTTCTCCTTCACTGCGGTAGCTAATTTGACACACTAATTTGCAACGACAGTTCCATCGAATTGCCATTCCCCCCTTGAGGTTCTCATACTCGGTCACAGCACGCGCGTGGGCGAGTGATCGTGCAGCGCAAATGCGGTATTTAAATTACGTTTCGATGTGGGTGGTGTCGCCGGGAGTGCGGCTTGGAGGTGATTTTTTTGGGATATTTGAACTTGAGGAATATTTGCGCTTGGAGATTTATCGCTCAGGCAATAGTCGGATGGGTGACCGCTCGGATGCGCATTGGTTAAAGCGCTGGCTATCGAGCACGGCACCGTTTTACCGAGCTTCGTGCGTTGGGGTCATTACTCTGGCGGGTTCTAGCAGGAACTTTCAAAAGTGACAGGGGTAAACGTGCCAGGGATGGAATCATAGAAGTGCGATAGGGCATGCGAAGAAACAGCGGCATTGCATGCGAAGAAATACACGTGCGTTTACACGTGTATTTTACATGTTTTTTTTCGAATACTTTTTTCGCCGATTAATTTTTTGCTCTCCGAATAATTTTTTGCTCTCATTGAAGGGTTAGGCCACTCTAGAGGCCGAGAAAATAGGCTTTTTGGGGATTCATTTTCAGAAAAACTACAACATAAATCGAGATTACGAAAATGGGTGTTTATCATAAATATCAGTGACTGCGTATGATAATTTTGTTGGAGCGATCAATTTTAAAATGGCGGCTGTGCAGCGTTTATCTCAAAACTGCATTTTTTAATGTCGGCCGGAAACATAACTCAGACAATTTTCATCCGAACAGCAGTGGTCACCGCGACGGACGTTTTTCATATAGCGGTCAGCATAAGCACTGCATCTACCACATTCATAAATAATTTCCAATGCAAAAATTGTCAAAGATACTTAAAACTACTAATTTATCACTACTCCGCATTTTCATACGGAATATCTAAAGCACTCTTTTTACATTTCTGTCGCATACCTCTAAATGCACTTCCACCTGGTGGCATGAGCCTGACTAACAATAAGATGCCATTCAATGAAATGATCTTGCAACTGCTCAAAGTGGGTGGTATGTAGATTTTGCAGTGACCAGTTTCTGTTTTCTTTTCTACACCTGCAATTTTTCGTAGTATTTGTGATTTTCTTTTTATTTACGATTTCCTTTATAATTGCGTTCTTCGACTTGGTATTTATTTTGCTTATACGAGGGTGGGGTGAAAAGTTTCCGGCCTGGCCAAGAAAAACGATATTTAAAAATTTTTTTTGCTTTATTTTTCAACATAATCTCCATCAACACTGATACATTTCTCATAACTCTCGCATCCCAAAAAACAGTAGCCATAACCTTGTTTGCCGATAAAATTGTTTTTGCCTTCTTTGGGGTTGGTTCCCCTTTTCCAACCCACTGTTGACTTCCGCAATTTTGACTGTTCTTTACTTTCAGGAGTGTAGTGGTGGACTCATGTCTCATCAACAGTTATGAATCGACGCAAAAATTCGTTTGGATTACGTCTATACAGCGCCAAATTGTCGGTAGCGTCGAGCGTTAGCAAACGCTCGATTGGTCGAGTGTTTTCAAATGCGGCACCCACCTTGCACACAGCTTTTCCATGTTCAAATGGTTGTGCAAAATATTTCGCACACGTTCAGCTGACATCCTACAGGTCTCAGCTATCTCATGCACTTTCAACCTGCGGTCTTCCAACACTATTTTATGGATTTTTTCAATCATCTCTGAAGTTGTGACTTCAACGGGCCGTCCTGAGCGAAGCTCGTCAGAGGTGCTCACACGACCAATTTTAAATTCAGAAACCCACTGATTAATAGTTGAATATGATGGGGAGGAGTCTCCTAGTGCTGAATCCATCTCTTCTTTTATTTGTTTTGGTGTAAAACCTTTCAAATGGAAGTATTTGATGACAGCACGTTTTTCCAATTTTTCCATTTTTACGCAAACAACGGAAGCGTCTCGCGCAATGTGCTCTCAAACGCAAACTAACGTAGCGATTGGGCTGAAACTGTACATACAAGCTCGGTAGGAATGGTACTGTAGGACGCCGCTCCAAAACTAGACCTAGTGGCACCATCTCTTGGTCAGGCCGGAAACTTTTCACCCCACCCTCGTATAGAGTCATTGTTTCCTTGTGATGTATCGAGCCTCTTTGATTCATATGTATTGTGCTTCGTACTGTATGGAGATCAGAGATTGATGTTTGATTTGCATTTCTAATCTGCATGATTCTATTCATTTGAGTTTGATTTATATAGACATTTTTTCTTTGTTTTTGTATTGAGTCTTTTGGTTTATTCCTTGTACATTTTTCTGCATTGCAATAAAAAGTCTTTCCGTGTGCCAGAGGACGGTTTTTGTTCTAGTTGCACTAATCCTAATCTAATCTGATAAAAAATCAAACAATTTTATGGAGAAAAAATTCAGAATCTGCACGCGTTTTCCCAAAAACAAAATTCACGAAGTTTCCGTTTTTTTCCGGCCACAATCTAGGTGTACCTGTTAATGAGGAACTCCATCCGCTTGGCGTGATAGATCTCTGAGTGCTCCGCATAATCCCTGCGTCATGGTACCAGACTTCGCGTTTACCAAGTACATGAACACTCATTATAGTTGAAAAGAAAACCCAAGACTACACGAGAGTATATTTACAGTGATTTTAGCAAAACCCGGTAAAGAGGGAAGAAATTAGCCCGGCAATCTTGCTTTCTCGCTGGATGAGAAAAAGTTACGAATTGCCGGAGGGCACCGGCGAAGATTCGCCAAGAGTCCCGCCGAGACACCCAAGACGACGGTAACTCGAGGATTCAGTGCCTCTGCGATAATATCGAAGAGGGTTCACGACGATTTCCACGAGATAACTTAAGCAACATTGTAGGCATTTGCGAGAAAGTCTGTGCGCGGTATGACGATTTTTCAAACGTGCGCCGATTATCGAACGATAAGGCAAGTGGCAGCGCGAAGCCTCTCCAAGCATCTGTCTTCATATTCAAGCGTAATTATGGGCTCCAGCTCGAGGTCATCATCTTCTCAATTGATTGCATGCATCCACCGTATACGGTAGAAGCACCCAGGCACACGTGTACATTCGCAGAGCTTTCTCACCAGGAAATTCATTTGCCAACGTTTGCTAACTCAAGCGCGCTTCCAATCGCGTTATTGCTCGATAGGGGTGGGGATCGGAAATTCGAACGATCAATATTCAAAAGGAACGAAATTTTGAATTCCGTAATGACGAACGTTCCAATATAGATAGATCAATTTTATGATAGTCTGTAAAATAGTTCATCGAAATTGTGAATACAAAAATCTCGAAGTTGATTTACAGCGAAAACAAATGTCAGATTTAACAAAATAATGAGAGATATAATATCGATTCGCCTGTATATATACACCAAACAATTCGAGGCGTCAAATCGTCGAATTGTAAATATTGCGACAGTTTACAATTTCGAATTCATTAAAGCGAAGGACCAAAAAGTCGATCAGTTAAGGGGTTACCCCCACTTGCGATTTTGAAGAAATCGATTTTTTTATTGCATTTTTTTGAAGTATAAGCATCCGGGCCCATACTTCTGTACGGGCCCAGAATAGATGACTCTATGTAAGTTTACAAAAAAAAATATTTTCTTCGTGTAAACTGAAATTGAAACTTTAAACGCGTTTTTCTCAAAATGGCATTTCTGAAGTCGGTGACCAAGATTACTCGAACACTAATGAACCGATCTTCTTGAAATTTTGCAGGCTTATTTAATACATAAAAATGTAGTCTTTAATCGTTCGATTTTTTTTTCGAAAAAAAAAATGGCCGTTTTATAGCCAAAAAACGGCCGTTTTTTTTCGTTAAAATCGAACCATTAACTTTGACTGTCCGCCATTTTGTGAAAAATGAATATTTTTTAAAATCCTTCGATTAAAGACTAGTTTATACTTATATTTGACTAAATCCATCCGCATTTTTTTTTCAGATGATCCACTTCACCGCAAACCGTGTATATAAAAACATTATTTCATTGACGGCCATTTGCCGCTAAACAATGTAACATTTTTCAATAAAAAAATTACTGAAAGTTCTTCAAGATGTGTTCTTTAAGATGGTATATTGATCGATTAAAAAAGTTTTGTAGTTTTCTTTAAAAAAAATTCATGAAAAAGGCCTTTTTTGCGCTACAAGTGGGGGAACGCCTTAAAATAGCGATGGGCCAAAATGGGGAACGGTCTGGATAGCGAAAACTTGGGATCCAGCAATACTTCTTGCGCTTCAGAATGAAGATGGCAGATGGCGTTAGTGGTCAGTCGGGTCAGGCAGCCATGCCATGTTCGCCATTTAGGTATTCGCCATTTCGGACCATCGATCATTTGCGTTTCTAAGATCTACGCATTCGAAGTTTGTAGTCTCGATGTATGGCTTTTTGCTATAGACGGTATTACGAATATTAGGTACTCACTTTTTTCTATTTCGGAGATATGAATGTTGTAGATTGTTCGAATTTGTATTTGTATGACTCAAACTGCAGACTATCTGAATATACGTTCTCGAATAAATGAACTCTCGAATAAATAATCCCATGGTGTTATAGTTATTCGATTTCGCTATCGGTCAAAGGATAAAATTTCGAATAATTTCACCTTCGTTATTCTGATAGTTCATAATTATGTCGTTTCGAAATCTTTGTCGATCTATATTTGGTCCTTCGCCATTTTGACCCCCACCCGCTCGATAGAAATTAAGGCGTTACACGCAGTTGCAAGGCCAAAAAAGTCGTATTTTCACGATTTTTTTCTGGAAAAGGATTTCATTTGGGCAAAACGAAAAGTATTAGGCAGTGTAGTGGCATCTTTTAGCTTTAGATTGGCATTTTTTATTTTCAAAAATATTCATTAACATTGCTCCTGTAGGAAGTCTCCTGGAGGTCCCCGAAAAAAAGTGTCCGGCGGTGAGCAAAGTATCTCCGGTTTGGATTATCTAAAATGAAAGAACCAAAAAGATTCTTATAGGGGATAGATGAATCCAGGTATTGATCGAAGGAATAGTCGAAATTTTAATTTTTGACAAAATGGTGGCTCCGGAAAGAAACAATTTCGATTTCCGACCAATTTTTTTAGCTAAATCGTTGAAGAAAAATAGAAATAATTATCGGAAATATTATTCCTTCGATCGATACCTGAAGAATATATCTGCCAAGGTTGTGTTAAAATTACGGACCGATCCGTTGAGCCGTTTTTGAGAAATCGTGCTCACCGACTTTCGAAACACCGTTTTGAGAAAAATGCGTTTGAAGTTTCTCGGAATTTCAAAAAATGCGTTTGAAGTTTCTCGGAATTTCAAAAAATCGATTTTTTATATTGCATTTTCGGAATGCGTCTCGGAGCGCGTCTCCGAGCGTCCTTACAAATATGTGTGTATTTCAGAGAATATTCGCTGGATCGATTTGAAATTTTCAGGGAATTTGTACATTCCGTACATAGACATATTTGTACATTCCGTACATAGACATATTTGTACATTCCGTACTCACATATTTGTACATTCCGAAAACGCAATATAAAAAATCGATTTTTTGAAATTTCTAACTGCGTATAGCCCGTTAACGCGAATGCGCACACTGCGCTTATAACGGAATCATTTGCATCGCGTTGGGCAGATTGATGAACGCAGTTGATTACGACTGATCCGATGTTCCTCTGGATCATCGGTTAACCGAGGATATAATTCGCTATCCGTTTATTTTCACGCGTGATTTCCCGCTGAATCAATCAAACGTGTCGCACGAGTGGTTGCGCAACAGCATCCACAAAATCATTAGTGTCTGACAGATCCCATTCTTCTTGGCAGTCAAGCTCCCTCGGAAGAATAACAGCCGAAAGATAGCCGTAATCAAAGAACAACGTTTCCCCTTTTGATTGATGGTGGTGGGTTCGAGGTTGAACTACAGGATCGAAGGCGGAAAAATAAGAGAATAGAATCTCGTGGGTGCTGACGAATTATGAGACGAATGTGTCAGTTCGGTATAACGCCGCAGACTACTCCAACGATAAATGTCTTTTGCCCGTCGTTTGTCCGTTTATTCCTCCTCACCCTGGGTTCGCCTATCAGGTCACGTGTACGTCCCTTTCCCTTCGTATATATATATATATATATAGGGTTTTTTTTTGTCGCGAATACGACTATGCGGGATCTCTCTCGCTAACAAGCATCAGCAGGTTGGCGTCGCGCGATTGTGGTTGTCCTTTCCTCAGGAAATCTATCTACCTGTCGACCCACTGACAACCGCCATATGTCTTCGTCCATTTCTCTCCCTTTTTTCTCATCGATCTTTTTCTCCTTCTCTACCTTCCCCCCTCTCTCTCTTCCTCTTTCTCTACCATTCTGCGAGGATCATATATGCGTGCAGAGCTTTTATCTACCGACAACGATGAATTATGATCAGAAACGTTTGTTGTCTCCGACCCCCGACTACTCGTCAGTTTGAGCGGCTTTCTTCAACCGAATGAGGGCACGGAAACACGATTAAAAAAACCTTTTCAATCAAATTCAGCGTCACAAATTTCATTTGCATCGTGGAAATTGCTGGTGATGTCAGCTTCGGGGAGTTCTCGGGAATTTTTATAGCGCCATCCTTTTTTTTCTTTTTAGTGTAATTGAGGAAAAATGTTTATATAACATATTATCAATATTGATAATATAAAATCATATATATATATATATATATATATATATATATATATATATATATATATATATATATTGTGAACATTTTTGTTATGAATATGGAAATCACATGATGTATGAAATTTTATATGTAATATAAAATACTGAATATATACATCAATAAATTATGTATACATAAACAGAATCAACAGTGAGTGGATTCTGTCTAAGTTTACTCTCTCTCTCTCTCTCTCTCTCTCTCTCTCTCTCCTCTGTCTCTCTCACACATGAATTTTAAACACGTCAATAGCACATACAATAAGCTGCATTTCAATTCCTGGAGCGCGCTCATGCGTCCATGATAGAAAGTACGGTAGTAAAAAACATGTCGTATAAATCCAAAATTCATATTTACGCTCCATTTTGACATTTTGATTTTCATTAAAACGATCATTCCAGATAAATCTGTATATACCTCCCACAAGGGAAAAAAGTGCTGGGGTATTTTGCACCTATTTTGGGCATACACCACGTTGAAATTTTTGAAAATATCTATTCTCGTTTTCGACGGATTCTCAAAATATAATATTATGTGTACAAGTTAGTTCGGTCTGTTTTCAAAAGATGGCTCTAGGTGCTACAAATGGTTGACGGCCACAGCTGATTTTTGCTGTGTCGTGAAGTATCAACATCTCGTAACCATATATCGTTTACAGACCTTTGAGTTTTGCGCATCAAGTCTAATTTTTACTGCGGTGGAAATGTCGAATTTCGTCCCAAGTAAGCACCATTTGCGGGAAGTGTTGATTTTCTGTTTCAATTGGAAGAAAAGTGCAGCTGAAGGCCACCGAATAGCCCAGACCTTGCCCCTTCCGACTACCATTTGTTTCGATCGATGCACAACGCTTTGACTGGAGTATGCTTCACGTCACAACAGGGTATCAAAAATTGGCTCGATTCATTCTTCGCTTCAAAAGATGAAGGCTTCTTCCGCGACGGAATTCATAAATTACCAGAAAGATGGGGAAAAGTAGTCGCTAGCGATGGACAATATTTTGATTAACGCTGTCCTCTAGTTTCTCGGCTGTTTTTTTACGGCTTTTTCAATAACTTTTTACGGGCAAAGCATCGAAATAATCAATCTCATTGTTTTTGCATAATCTTTATTAACATTTAAATAAGCTTTACAAATTTTTTGAAGTTAAAATATATAATAGAATAAAAGTTATAGTGGCCGACAGGAAGACATCAAGTAAAAGAGGTGCTTGACGGTGACCAAGATTGCGGCTGTTCTGCTTATCTGAAATCAAAAAACCAAACGGCATTTTAATCTTCATATTTAAGACTAGCGATTGAACTAGAGTGAATTCTAAATTACAAAAATTGACTTTTTTATACACTTTTGAAAATTACATTCTATTTTTTACTCATTTTTTCTTAAGTTTTTCGCTCGTACAAAAAAAACTGTCGAAGCAATCATGATAATCCTAGTTCAATCGCTGGCTTATAATATATTAAAGATGCTGTATAAATTTCAACAAGATCGGTGCTGTAGTTTCTGAAATATCGTGGTCACCGTTTCGAAAAATGGTGTTTCGAGAAAAACGCGTTTGAAAGTATATCTGCTCCGTATACCTGTTCCGTTCCAGGGCCGTAACTTGTGAACCACTTCGAATATCGAAAAATCCTTTGGCACACATTTTCTACACATGTTGTAGATGTGATTTATGAAAAAAAAATCGTTTTTTTCGACCCGAGAAACTAGAGGACCACCTTAATGTATTAATTCATTTTATAATTCAAATAAGTGCGTATTTTAAGCACAAAACGGACCGAACTAAGTTGTACACCCGATATTTAAAAAATATTCTCTCGAAATTTCAAGTAGATTCATTGACAATTCAGAGAGTTATGGGCGTTTATAGATAAGTTCCGCGTACCGACGAACCTTAAACGGGTTTTTCTCGAAATTACTTTTTCAATATGGGTGAACTAAATATTTCCAAAATCACTGCACCGTTGAAATTCAAAATTTACAAGCTTCTTTCACATATCAAAAAGCAATGCTTGGTCGAAGAAATTTTTTTTCGCTGCATAGTTGTTTTTTATCAACGAAAATGGAGCGCTTTTTTCACCGAAAATTGATACGCCACCTTTGGACAGCGGCCATATTTTTGAAAAATCAATGTTTTCTTAAAGCCTTCGTCCAAGCACTAGATAATTTCATGCAAAAAGTAGATGCGTTTGATTTTTTTTTAATTTCGGATGATTTGCTTCCGAGTAGCAGTGGTCTCTGCGAAGGACGTTTTTCAAACTGCGGTCTGCACAAATCATTATATACACCATATTTATAAATATTTTTCAATACAAAATTTGTAAAAGATACTTAAAACCACTTTTCGATGTACCAAAAAAATAAAACAAAAACTTGGACTCATTTTCCCAGAAAAAATGGGCGAAAATGCTTTTTTTCCGGCCATCAGCTAGGTATACATCTAGGGGAGGATTTTATTTCCGTTTTTCATTTTTTTTTGTTTTAAAGGAAAGAATTCTCCACTATTTTTTAGACTTAGGGTATGTTTGATTACTACTTTTGGATATTACATGGTATTAAAAAAAATTAATCTTAAAAACGGCGGAGGTATGGCACAGTCTTCTAAAACGCATTTCCAAAACTGGCGTGACGTATAGCTAAAAAACAAATCGACCGATTTTGATGAAATTTGGTATAAATATTGCTAACCTTATTGTCTAAAACATGACCCTCAATGTGTTCGAAAATTGAAAAAAAAAAAACGTATTTTTTATTTTTAAATGTAGCCAATTTTTTCCGAAAAATCAATATTTTTATTTCAAAGCGTACCATTCCATCGATTCTCAACATATTTCACTTTTTCTTGGTTCATATTCTGCGTATAAGGGATAATGAACGAAAATTCGATGTTGGTTTTCTTTCAGATTAATTTCGCCGACGCTACGTGTCACGCCATCCGACAACACCCGCCGCTTTAGAAGACCGTGGAATACCTCTGCCATTTTCAAACATTAATTTAAAAAATACCATAGAACAGCCAAAACTAATAACCAAACATACCCTGGCTCTCAAATATTGTGAAAAAATCTTTCCTTCGAAAAAAATCACGAAAGTAAGTCATTTTTCCTCGCCGAAAGGGATCTCCCCCCTCACCTCAACATCAACGAGGGAAACAGCATCTTTCAGTGCGTTCACTTACTTCGAATTAGTCCGTGCGTCACAATGGATGATATTCGACTCGTGCAGCGTTAATTAAACATTGCATATGCCGATAGAAAAAAGATAGAGACAGAGATAGAGAAAAATAAATGAGCAAATAAAAAATAACACTTCAACCGCTATTGCCTTAACGGGTGTTGTTCGCGTGCAATAAAAACGCACGGACATTACAAATTTTCATATAATATTACACGGCATTCGTGTATAGCATTAATTACAGGCGAGAGAGAAAAAGAGAATGCTTACAAGATTCCCGGAGCGATACGAATTTAAAAGCACATATGCATATACAGGGTGTCTCAGAACTGAATGCTTTTCCTGAAATGGGGCGTTGGACGTGAAATTCTGAGTCGATTGATATAAGCATGTGTGGGTCTCAGATCAACCCCTGAATTATTATTAATTTTTAAAGGCGAGCCAATCAGGTGCGCCTGATAAGCCAGCGCTGAATGTATATATTGTTCTTCTTCTCATTTGGGCGGGAGCACCGCTGGCTGGAGCACCGCTGGCGGGAGCGCCGCACCTCCAGCACCTGATTGGCCCGCCTTTAAAAATTAATAATAATTCAGGAGCTGATCTGAGACCCATATATGCTTATATCAATCAACTCAGAATTTCACCCCCAACTCCCTATTTCAGGGAGCGCATTCAGTTCTGGGACACCCTGTATATACACGCCTATACAAGTGCACGTATATTCCTTTCTTAATTTTTAACCTGCTGATTATTATCCTCGCGAACAAAAAGTTCCGTATGCATAATATTGCAAAACCCATTTGCTTATTCGATTTTCTTCTGTCGATCTCCCCTGTTTGTTAAGGCACCAGCTCCCCATAACGTATTACGCGTAATAAAGGTCGATCGTATAGCCTCGCATGCGCGGCACTATACTTAAAAATTTAATAGAGCCAGTAAGTTCCAATTAAATCTTATATCGTGGCTCCTTGCGCGGCCCAACCAGCGACGACATGCACACTCTCAATTAGTTCGGTGAGCTTCGAATTCTTCAGCCGGCATATAAGATCAACGTTTCGATTCTGTGCGCGGGTTACGTTGCTCGTCGGCCAAACTATACCGTACATTTCCTCGTTTCCGACTTTACGCCTCGTATAGCAGCGCTCGTTTCAACGTCGCGCGGTAATGTAACGATATATCAATTACCGACTACGGGAAGTCACTGGCCACAGCGAACTGTCACGTGCGCATATAATTCATCAGCGACTCCTTAACACGACCCACTCCCGCTTGCACGGTCATTAAATTGTGGCTCGAATAATCTCAGGGAAATTTCGAACTGGCAGAAATTATTTATGCTCTTTATTTTCTTAAGGGGTTACGTGCGTTACGAAGCAAAAAAAAAACAAATTTTCTCTATTTAAAAAATATATAATATATAAATTATTTTATTTAAAATATTAAGCACATAAAAGAGCAATATTTCAACAATATTTAAAAACAATTTCTTCCAAAAATTTGGGAAATTCACCCGGTGGGACCTGCTTTCCGGAGACCCCTAAAAAAGTGTCCTCGTGGTGGTCGGGATAACTCAGGATAGCTTTATCTGTAATTAAAAAAACAAATTTTTCGGTTAGTATTACTCGTGATTGTACGCAGGATTTTTAAAAAATTGAAATTTGAATTTTTGTCAGAGTTGTATGCAAAATAGTTCTATTTTTGGTGAAAATTGTACTACCTTGCTTTGTAAAATTAATTGTAAACGGAAAAAACCTTCGTTCAATCACTAGTCAATGCTATTTTGAAGAAGTGTGCAAAATTTCAGTAAGATCGGTGCATTAGTTTTTGAGAAATCGTGTCGACCGACTTCAAAAATAGTGTTTTGAGAAAAATGCGATCACCTGGGGTGCTCCCGGCCGGTATTTCTCAACGGGGCGAATTCCCAGAGGCTCTCTCTCTCTCTCTCTCTTCTAGACTTTTACTCTGTTTGACTTAAAACTTTGGGAGCATATTCTAGACATATTGTACTATTAGATAATAACATTTTTAAGTAGAGGATTTTTTTAAATGTTCAAACCCATGTTACCCCTTAAGCGTTTTTTCCTATTAATCTATCCTATATAGATTTTACCGAAATGGTCAGGAATATGCTCGCTGCGGGCACTATCTAGTCTATTTAAGGTTTCTCGTGATCGCTCGTTTCTTTTTTATTCTAGTTGGTATTTTTATTTTTACTTTATTGTTCGTTATTTTCGTTTTTGTCTACATAAATTAATTTGTTAACTTTCGTTGATTTGGTTTTTGTGTAGAGTTTCCGTAATTGCTTGCGTTTCTTTCTTCTTATTTATTGCCGTTTTATTTTGCATTTGCGATTCTTATTTTATATTTCTTTTGTTCATATATTCAATTTTTTGATATTGTATTGAGCTTTCATTTAATTTAATCGTATTTTTCTGTACACTGCGCGTAGTATGTGGATCGTGTGCCAGAGGACGTTTTCGTCCTGGAGCACTAATAAACCCTGTCTATATTAATCTATTAATTCAAAAAATTAATTAAAAAATGTACTTTCTCGTTCGGTCTGTGTTATATAATATAATATAATATAATACAATAAAATAAAATATTAAATTTTCTAGTTATGGTAGTTCTATCCCCAGGCCAATAACCAATTCTGTTGGAGCTCCCAGGGGCTCTGCCTCCATCCCCCTTGCTTCACAGTTTTTAGGCTATGAAAAACTACAGTTTTTTATCACCCAAAGCATTTGTCAAATTTTATAATTTACTTTTGATGTATAAATCATTAGAAATCAGACAACAATCTCATAACAATTATCGTAAATATACAGGGAAAATATTACCCACTCGAAGTGCAACTTCCTGTGAAAAGCGCTTTTTAGACAAAAAAATGCACTCTTGGATTAAGGGACAGGGACAGGGAAAAAAGAGACTGGAAAATTCCTGACCAACAAGCGATTTTGCATTGAATAGAACCTTGCCCTGTCCATTTGAGCGAAGAATAAAAAATGACCTGTCTAACCTGACAACTGTGCATTCACCTGGACCAATATCAGTTCTTCAATTCGATCGATTAGAACCAATTTTAAGGAATCATCACAGCGTAACGGGTAAAAAACATAGCTTATTTCTGCGATTTTTTTCGATGGTGAAAATACGCTGATCAGTCTCATTGTTTTTATGTCAAAACAAAGCACTCATGAAGAACAGAAAATACATTTCTAAACGTTTATTGTAATTTTTGACATTTTTTTAACGGTGGTAGATGTCTTCGAAAAGAGCAGTCCTCACGGTGTGCACGGTTGTGGACGTAAATATTATCTAAAACAACATTTGTAAAAAGATTAATAATCAATTTGAACGTCGCTATTTTACTATGAAGGTTTTCAAAATCAAAATTGACAAAATCGCAGCGGTTTGAAAAAAAGTCTCAGATTTATCCTCCTTTTTCGACAGTTTTTCGTTAACGGGTTTTCTCACTTTAGACGCTAAAAAGAGGCTATTTTCATTAATTTGATTGATAGGTTTATATTATAGATATTGATATAAAAGTTGTTACACATAATAAATACACTTTCAAAATATATTAAAAAAATTTTATTTATTTATTTCAGTCACTATTCACAGACGAAAATGGTAGTTAAAAAAATGTCCTAAAAAAATTGTAGGTCTGCGCTGTTGATGAAATCTCGGAGGTGGATCATCCGAAACAAAAAAAATCAAACGGTTTTAGATTCAGTATGTTAATGCCTATAGCGCATATCATACGATTTTTGACATATGCAAAAATAACAAAATGGCGGTCATTTTTCGACAAGACAGAAAAACGTGTTTTTTCACCGTTTCTGGCAAAAAAAATAGTACATATCAAAATTTAAAAAATCCTTGATATGCGGTACAGCTATAGTTGTAAAGAGTATGTGGTTAAAATTTCATAAGGACCGGTTCAGTAGTGTCGAAGATTGTATGAACAAGCCGTCGAAAAAAGTTGTTTCGAGAAAAACGCGTTTAAAATTTGTTTAGGTGACATAAATGCATACATTTTTTGTAGTATTTTGAAAGTGTATTTATTAAGCGTAACAACTTTTATGTCAATATCTATAATAAAAAACTATTAAAAAATTCAAGAAAATAGCCTTTTTTAGCGTCTAAAGTGGGAAGACCCCTTAAAAAAATATGAACATTAAAAAAAAGTTTCGATAGCAAGATAAAGAATGGCGTGAATAATGTTGTGTCAAAATTTCCGACGGATAGCTCGAAAATTCTTCCTTTGAGAGTGTACACCGTTTTGAAAAATGACATTTCGAGAAAAACGCGTCCAGGTCTCACGCAGTCGGTAAATCCCTTTTTCTGAGAAAGGCTGTATCGGAATAATTCGAATTTCGCCCCAAAAATTGAACAGCATGTTTATAACCGTCTATACTATCGGGAAATGCAAAAACATCGAGTTTTTGAAAATTTTACACTCTGATGATTCCTTAATTCCTCCATTCAATCAATTCGGCAAAACCCTTGTCGATGCGAAATCGTTCGCTGAACATGAATTTTCTAGCCTTTACGAAATTTCCCTCGTGTGCTTGGAATTTTTAACACCGCTGATATTTATCAACCACAATCAGACAAAAAAGCAGCACGTTTCAAAACGTTGTGCAATCCTTTTTGCTTATAACTCGCCAATTATTTTTTCCTGTCAGACAAAGCATTTTTATGTTATTTTTGTTTTCGTTGAAACGCGTTGTTCGTTGGTGAGACGATTTGGCGCGGAACGTTTTACGCAAACAATTAATCGAAACGCACGGCCATTAGTTCGCGGTTTCATGAGCACAAGAGCCTGAATTTATCGTATATAATAGCGTACGATCAAATAATTAATGTGTATATACACGAGTACGCTCGTGATGCAGTCGCTAATAAATCAGCGCGAGGTGTGGCGGCGGTTGAATTATCTAATTGTAAGGCGAAGCGCTCGCGAGTCTTGCGCTGGCGCAAGTCGCCGGCTCATTATCGTGCGTCGCGATCTTACACCTCTCTCTAACGTTAAATAATTGCTCGATTTTTTTTATTACTTCTTTTACACCTTGTGTAATCGATCTTCGAAAAGATTTATGACGAATTAGAAGAACTCTCCTGCTGTCCGTGTAGAATTTTACGGTAAAAAGAAAGAAGAGATTTTTATCGCTACGAATCCGTGTGGCGAAAAGATTGATCAAATTTACTCATTTTTAATTAACCCTGCCTCCTCCGCCTATTTATTTATTAATAACACAAAGTAATAATATTTTAAAAATTTACGACAAAATAGAGTCAGAAGCCTAATCCTTTATAAAATTACTCTAATAAATAATAAAATGATAATTTATAAAATTCTTCTAATAACTCAGAAAAAGGTAATTTAAACAATTATTGTGATTATTTAAAAAAATTTAATTTATCGAATTATTCTGATAACTTCTAAAATTGAACTCGAATTGTATGAGCATATGGTAAGGATATTTTTTCAATTTATGATAAAATAGAATACAAGTTCTAACAATTTATTAAACTATTCTCATAATTGATCAAATTAAACTCGAATTACACGAGCAGAGGGTAATAATCATTTTTCAATTTACGATAATATAGATAGAAAATTCTAACAAGACACATATATATTCTAATAATTCATGAAATTATCATTTATGGTATGTTCTAATAATTTATAAAATTATTCCATTTTATAAAATTACGATCGAATGGACACAAATATTCCCTCTCTTTGTTCCCTAATCATATGCGTGTTTACGCGATGAATTCACAGATGCAAATACATCCTGAGTGCGTTGCTGTATGCGTTGACCTTTCGTCGAATGCGTCGCGAGAACCTCGAGGTTATTTTCATCGGATAATTAATTCTACGCCGCGAACCTTCTCCTGGGGGAGAGTTAATATTGAATCAATTACGCCGTTGCTGCAGTATAATGAAAGCATTAGAGGATATGTATTGGTGCATTAAAATTTACCCGTTGAATCGGGAGCATCGTTTTCCATGTGAATGCTCAGTCGAAACGGCGATTCATAACGCGTCTTTGTGCTCTCTCTCTATCTCCATTCATACACATACATACATACATACATACATATATATATATATATATATATATATATATATATATATATATATATATATATATATACACACACAACTTTGAGCCGTATGTTTTTTCCTTTTACTCAACATCCAATTATCTTCTTTAAGGCGTTACCCCCACTTGCAGCGCAAAAAAAGGCCTTTTTCATGAATTTTTTAAAAGAAAACTACAAAACTTTTTTAATCGATCAATATACCATCTTAAAGAACACATCTTGAAGAACTTTCAGTAATTTTTTTATTGAAAAATATTACATTGTTTAGTGGCAAATGGCCGTCAATGAAATAATGTTTTTATAAACACGGTTTGCGGTGACCAACATTGCGGCGAAGTGGATCATCTGAAAAAAAAATGCGGATGGATTTAGTCAAATATAAGTATTAACTAGTCTTTAATCGAAGGATTTTAAAAAATATTCATTTTTCACAAAATGGCGGACAGTCAAAGTTAATGGTTCGATTTTAACGAAAAAAAAAACGGCCGTTTTTTGGCTATAAAACGGCCATTTTTTTCGAAAAAAAAATCGAACGATTAAAGACTACATTTTTATGTATTAAATAAGCCTGCAAAATTTCAAGAAGATCGGTTCATTAGTGTTCGAGTAATCTTGGTCTCCGACTTCAGAAATGCCATTTTGAGAAAAACGCGTTTAAAGTTTCAATTTCAGTTTACACGAAGAAAATATTTTTTTTTGTAAACTTACATAGAGTCATCTATTCCGGGCCCATACAGAAGTATGGGCCCGGATACTTGTACTTCAAAAAAATGCAGTAAAAAAATCGATTTTTTCAAAATCGCAAGTGGGGGTAACCCCTTAAAGAAGAAAAATTTTTGCAAAGGCTGCGAGCCGTCAAAAAATATTTAGAGGTCACTCAAGCCTCTCAGATATTCAAATTGTCACTAAAAAATCGATTTTTTTTCGTCCACTTCTCACCCATGAATTTTTCGCTTTGTAATTTTTAAGGGGCTATACCAGCGTGACACTTTCAAAAAATCGATTTTTTTCGCCTTTTCCTACAGAGTATACTTTCAAGAATATCATTATCATTTATATAATTTATATCAATGTCATTTTATCTTGGACAAATCGATAGTTAAATCTTTAAATGCGTTTTTTATCGAAAATAGATTTTTCAAATTTGCTGACATTGTAACTCAAAGAGCAATTATCCGATCGACTTGAAATTTGAACTGAGTACTCTTGAATATATTTACTCTAAAATGACGTAGGATATTTTTGATTGGATGAAACTTGACGATTTGGCATTGAAAAAAACGACCATTTTATAGGCAAGGAAACATACTTTTTTTCATAACTACGCCATTTTTTTAAATTTTGACATTGTTCGAAAATCCTACGTCATGGTACAGTAAATACCTTCCAGTTTAACGACATTTCTTCCTTTTTCGGTTTCAGCTACTCAATCGGCCGGAATCATGTCAGCAGCGGAGGAACTTTTTTTTGGCGCCTCCAAAGGCAGCGCATAAGTCGCTTGGATGTCAATATTTTTCTATGAAAAAATTATGCAATATAGGTCAAATATAGCCAAATATATTTTTAATTTTCTGAAACATTTAATTGAGTACTTTTCTTCCAAAAAATCCCGAAAATCACCCAAACGTTCAGCGTTCACACTGGTATAGCCCCTTAAATTTACTTCGCGAAAGCTCAAGACCGCCAATGAATATTTAGTGGTCGCTCAAAACTTCGAAATTTCCAATTTTTTTTACTCTTCACACTCATAAATTTGACGCTTTGTAAAATGTTCAGAATAATCCTTTTTTCTTTAGAAACAGATTTTTCAAATTTACCTCACACTTCTAACCCAAGAATTATAATCTTTGTTCTCATAAAATAATTCTTTAAAACTATTGTCCGTAAACAAAATTATAGTTCATTTTATTCGTAAAACTAAAATGGCAGCTGTTTTCCGCGCATCGTAACGCGTCCCAGAGTTGGTCTCGTTAGTCAAACTGCAGACCAATCGTAGCTGTACTCTGTAACGAACGACGCCATAATACAATAGTGCATAATGATACATAATAACACATATTGTCTAGTTGATGTTTGTTACAAATTATTATGATAAATTATTCAGGAAATGTAATACTTCGCTGTTTATTTTGTTTTTATGCTATAAGGAATTATAGCATAAATTGTAGCATGCAAGATTTACTTTTTGGCGGAAATTGTAAATTTCAAAGACCTACAGCGACCATTAAATATTCATTGGGCGGCTAGAGCTTTCGCGAGGTTGATTTAAAAATTGTGAACCGTAAAATTCATGGGTGAGAAGTGGACGAAAAAAAATCGATTTTAATGAAAATTTGAATTTTTAGAAGGCTTGAGCGACCTCTAAATATTTTTTGACCGCTCGCAGCTTCGGCGATAATTTTCTTTTTCTTTTCAAGAAGATAATTGGATGGTCAGAAAAAGGAAAAAAATAGAGCTCATATTTTTGCCGCCCTAATATATATACACAGGGTGCCCTGTTATGAATAGATAATCCTGCAAATGCCGATAGGTCAGGTCATGTTCTACTATATGCTGGAATTTTAGTTTAGTAAAAGTTCCACGCTTTTCGAGATAAAAATAATCTGTTTCTGGTTTTTCGCACGCCATTGCGACAAATGATAACTTTTTCTGACCCGTTTTTTTTTAAATACTCTTGGTTATTTGTTTTATCTAGAAAAGTCTTCTTTTAAACATTAAATGTTCAGAAAACTTTATGAAAAAAGATCTTATGCGGAATTTTCACATAAACCAATTCGAACACCCGACTTTCATAGCCTGCGGTGTAAAACAAAATATATTACGCACATCGTACCAATTACCAATTAATTGGCATACCCAAATGATATGAATCGACAATGACCAATTATCGTCGATTCATATCATTTGTAGAAATGGCACGCAAAAAACTAATGGCAGATTAAAAAAAAAACATAAAAGCCCAAAATCTCGAAAACCGTGGGACTTTAAGAGGTTATATACAGTCAGGAGGCCCAAAAAGATCGATTTTTCAATAATTTGTCTTGAGAAGACCTTTAAATCTATTAACATAAAAATCTGTACACATAATATGGCAACTTTTAACTGTATTTTAACATTTTTTATTTGTAAAAATAATTATTTTCAAACCTGCTATAGCCCCTCTCCGCGAGCACCTCTAAAAAAAGGCGTCTCGCGGTGAGCACGATATCTCTGGACTGAATCATCTAAAATGAAAAAACCAAAAATATTTCGTTAATATAATGGATTATCTTGTAATTGATCAAAGGAATAAGCGAAATAATAATTTAAAAAAAAATGTAGGCCTCAAATTGTTTATAAAATGGAAAATATTTATCGGTGAGAAAAAACCTTCGATTAATTACTAAAAAATATACTTGAAAAGATTGTGTGAAAAAATGAGACTGATCGGTTCAGCCGTTTCCGAAAAATCTTGCTCACCGACTTGAAAAACACAGTTTTGAGAAAAACGCGTTTAAAATTTCAAACGCACTTTATAACGCTGACACGTCATTACAAATGTGCGTGTAACTTCGAGAATATTCGCCAGATTGACAAGAAATATTCTGTGTGTGTACTTAAATACATGTAAATTACGAAAACAAAAAATTTTTATCGTTTTTTCGAAATGTTCAACTGTACATAACCCCTTAAGTAAACTGAAATTCCAGCATATAGTAGGACATGATCTGACCTATCGACAGTTGCAGGATTATCCATTCATAACAGGACACCCTGTATATACATACATATATCGAAAACTGTATTCTCTGTTTACACATGAAAGCGATTTTGAAATGGAATGTCGAACTCACTAAAAAACAGCATCATCCACAAACACAACCGTACCTTTGATGTAAATCCGGATTCGGTAGCTCGCAGAAATCGTACGTCTTCTTCTGAGCGATTCACTTTACATCTTCATTCATCGCAACTCGTCTTTTCCACGTTGCAGCAGGATAATATACGGCCCGTTACGGATCTCAGCAAGAATTGAGTTTTCAACGATATTGAAAAGGGCATTCAGATCGATCTCGCACTTTCCAAGATTATTTCGTTCAAATATAGATCAAACGAACCTGAGTCAGGCCACGCAATATCGTATACATTATTACGAATTTCGAGGGGACAATTTTTTTTTTTCGTACGTGGACACAGCGAGATTCGCGTTTACGGTTCGCCAACGAAAATATAATAGTTGATATACGAGCGTAGCGTGCAGTGCGAGCCGGGCGCACTCTCGATATCGTTCGCTATAATTCACGGACGAATTTATGAATCGTATAAGTCCGATAATAAAATGAGAACATTGAAACCATATATATACATATATATATGTAGGCGAGTAAGAAATGTGAGCTTGTGGAAAGTTAACGCGAGCATGAAATTTTTTAGTACCCGCCGAGTTACAAGCCTGGGCTGAGAGCTCAGCACGTCCAGGTTGCAAAAATGTATCGCGATCATTTTACTGTACATATATGTATACCCATCGGAATCTTTTAAAAAGTTAATATTTTTGGCCCATTTAAATTTGATTACGATTGGAAATAGTGCTCCTGTGCTCCTCGTAAGGTGAAGGGAGGTGTAAAAATCTTGAGGGATGCTGCGGTGAAGAAAAAGGCACCTATACATTTTGCTGCCAGGGATCTCTTTATTCGCGAAGCATCGCCAAATTGTGGCAAATTTTAGTCAAGGGTGAGACGACGTTTTTTTTGGCTTCATTCTAGGGGAAACAATTGCGAGTTCTAACTCAAAGTGGAATGACCGAAAAAATATAAATGCTTTTTTAATCGAGTTTATACAGAATTCTTTTTTTAATACAAGCTTTTTGTTCCGACTTGTTTGGATGTTCCACATTTGGTTACAGCTGGGAATTGTTTTCTGTGGGAGGAAGTAAAAAAGGTATCACCATATCACGCCCGCTCACAGATTAATAAAAACGAAAATACCATGTGACAGCCAATAGTGGTAATAAAAGGACTCTATGTCTCAAAAATGGTCAAGAAATCTTTCCTCAAAAGAAAACATGAAAACCAGCAACTTTTTCCTCGCTTAAAAATGTCTCCTCCCTTAAAAAAGTATAAATCTGATCTTAAAGAGTATAAATCGCTTAAAAAGAAGGGAAATCATAATAATCGATTTTAATCACATGACTGAAAACTCACTGTAATTATTGTGTGTTATGTGTTTTACTGCACTGTGGCATAATATCACCACACATACATGTGTGTACATTCTTACGAAGCGTCCAAGTTACGTTTCAAGACGCCGAGTTTTCTCTCGTGACTTTTCACATATTTTCGATTCGAACGTGGTAAGAATTCTCAATCGGCGTTCATCGGGGAATAGTGCAGTATTCAATGGGATTTCAATGGGACCTCCCTATGTGCGGTATCCCCAGCAAATCCCTATAGAGATGTGGGTGCATCTTGGGACTCCCCAACAAATCTACACCCGGGATCACGAAAGAATTATTTTTTTTTTGTTGAGATCCATCAAAGCTGAGAACTTTAAGTAAAAAATTCTCAACCGACGTCAATCGAAAAAGAGGGCAAAATGGACTCGGTTTCCAATGTGAACTCTCTACGTGCGGCGTCCGTATCAAATCCCCATATAGTAATGGGGTAGGAACTCAGACGGTTTAAAATTCTGAATTTTAATGTTCTGAAATTCAAGATGGGGCCGGGTTGAAATTCCGAACTTTGAATGGTCGGAACGCTCAAAACTCCGAAAGAATAGTAGCCCGAAAGATCAAAACTCCGAAAGAATTTTACACGAAAGACCAAAACTCCGAAAATCTTAACACCGTCAAAATAATTCGGCTATGGAAGTTTTGAAAGTTTCCAAATTTTTAATAAATCGACGAATTATTTCAAGAGTTTTTTTTTTATTAAGAAGTGTTTTGAGTCAATTTTAAAATTTGTCTAGACAATGTTGTACGTTCTACATCATTTACAGTCAACTGTGTAGACTTTCGCTGGCATGATCTTGACATGAGGGCCGGGTTGAAATTCCGAACTTGGAATGCGCCGACGGTTTAAAATTCCTAATTTTAATGTTCCGAAATTACAAGGTTTGTCAAGATTATGCCAGCGAAAATTTACACAGTTAACTGTGAGTAATGTGGAACGTGTAACATTGTCTAGACGAATTTCAAAATTGACGTAAAATCACTTCTTAACGGGGTCCTCTAGTTTCTCGGGTCGAAAAAATCGATTTTTTTTTCATAAATCACATTTACAACATGTGTAGAAAATGTGTGCCAAAGGATTTTTCGATATTCGAAGTGGTTCACAAGTATAAATCACATGCGCGAACTTTCAAACGCGTTTTTCTCGAAACACCATTTTTCGAAACGGTGACCACGATATTTCAGAAACTACTGCACCGATCTTGTTCAAATTTATACAGCATCTTTAATATGTTATAAGCCGACGATTGAACTAGGATTATCATGATTGCTTCGATAGTTTTTTTTGTACGAGCGAAAAACTTAAGAAAAAATGAGTAAAAAATAGAATGTAATTTTCAAAAGTGTATAAAAAAGTCAATTTTTGTAATTTAGAATTCACTCTAGTTCAATCGCTAGTCTTAAATATGAAGATTAAAGTGCCGTTTGGTTTTTTGATTTCAGATAAGCAGAATAGCCGCAATCTTGGTCACCGTCAAGCACCTCTTTTACTTGATGTCTTCCTGTCGGCCACTATAACGTTTATTCTATTATATATTTTGACTTCAAAAAATTTGTAAAGCTTATTCAAATGTTAATAAAGATTATGCAAAAACAATGAGATTGATTATTTCGATGCTTTGCCCGTAAAAAATTATTGAAAAAGCGGTAAAAAAATAGCCGAGAAACTAGAGGACCCCGTTAATAAAAAAAATTCTTGAAATGATTCGTCGATTTATTGAAAATTTTGAAACTTTAAAAACTTCCATAGTCGAATTATTTTGACGGTGTTCAGATTTTCGGAGCTTTGGTCTTTCGTGTAAAATTATTTCGAAGTTTTGATCTTTCGGGGTAGTACATTTTCGAAGTTTTGAACGTTCTGATCATTCAACTTTCGGAATTTCATCCCGGCCACGTTCAGATTTTCGGAGTTTTGGTCTTTCGGGTAAAATTCTTTCGGAGTTTTGATCTTTCGGGGTAGTATTCTTTCGGAGTTTTGAGCGTTCTGATCATTCAAAGTTCGGAATTTCAACCCGGCCCCGTAGTGCGCCGATAAAAAAATATAAAAATATGGACGCTATAATAAGAATATGGTAGATAAATAAAAAATAGACGACACAATAATATCTCGTCGGATACGCGTAATTTTCGCAAGGTCAATTAGCGCGATGTTGTGTATCTTTTCCTGTGGATACCCCCCTTTCTCTCTCTCTCTCTCTCTCTCTCTCTCTCTCTCTCTCTCTCTCTCTCGTAATCACCGGCAGATGTACAGTTACGTAAGATCGATTAATATTCATAAAAGCGCCGTTTTGTTCTCCATTTGGAAATTGTTTACGAGATGACTCTGAAGACTGTGAGGATTTTGCTTCCAATCGTGTTTGCGTGTCCGTCCGGCGATTGTACAGGTGGTCCGGTCAGTGTCAGAAAATGCGGCCACGGCATGAATAAACCGAAGCCGTCTCTTTTTACCACCGCCCAGTCCGCCGCTCATTAAAACGCGTTATTATTTTTTAATTAAGCCGTAACGAAGGATTTATTAACGGCGCGGAGATTCGTAAAATTTCGACGAAACTCGTGTTTTTGTGTGCGTAGCAGACTGTGAGCGGAGATAGAATACGAAAGTCCGGTATTGCATACACGTACGTAAACACACATACCCTTATGCACAGAGAAATACACGAGCGAACTGTACGGTGGTAACGCGCTCAATATAAATGAATATCTCCTATATCGCATATTCGACATTGACAAATTTGTGAAAATTGTGGAAGCTGATGCGGCGAGTACCGAGAAAGCTTTTGTATCCGATTTCTGTTCGTCGGTATACGAGCAATTACATAATTCTCTACTTCATCAAAATGCATTGAAATGTGAGATAATAATTTTGCACTGTGAATAAGTGTGGTCTTCAGTGAATTAGCCTATATACCTGTAGTAGCGAGTATCGGAGTGGGAGCATAAGAATGGATATTTGTGCTTCGACGATCGAGCTTCGGCAAAGGCGTGAAACAGTTTCTCTCTCTCTCTCTCTCTCTCTCTCTCTCTCTCTCTCTCTCTCTCTCTCTCCCTCTCCCTCTCTCTTCCGCTGTCGCCCTTCTTTTATAAATAACATTTATATTCGGCCATTATCTTTGTCATGTATCATAATATAATGCCAAGTAAAATGATATAATATAATATAATATAATATAATATAAAATAATATAATATAATATATATAATATAATATAATATAATACAATATAATATAATATAATTTACCTCATATAATAAATGCAAATGTTTGGATTTGATTGGATGTTTGTTACCCAATCACGCCGAAACGGCCAACGGACTTGGACGAAATTTGGCACACAGGTAGAGTATGCTTTGGAATAACGCACAGGTTACTTTCTATCCCAGTGAAGGGCATGATATTTTTAATGACGTGATTTTTTTAAAGTCATTTATATAATAATAGTTATTTACACATCAAAACTAATAATGAAAACTATTTAGGACTATAAACTAAGCATATTATGTTACAATGTTAAAATGAAAAAATAGCATCAATTATGTAGAAAAAAACAACGAATGCCCGACTAGAAAAAGGTTTCCTCCTCGCTCGATAGATGGCGTTGGCCTCGAATTATATCGCGCTATGGTTTGGTTGCACGGTTCTAACAAGGTGTCGGTCGACTCAAAATTTCGATGTGATAACATAAATCACACTGCGGCCATTAATTCGTTTTTTTCAAGGTTTTCGGGCCCTTTAGTGCTTTTAAGTCACTTTAAGGGGGATTGTCTTTTTTTTTCGCAAAATTTACCGCTTTTTGGGAATTTTTTTGTGAAGAAAGTATACAACGGAAAACTTGTGGACCTTGGCATATAGTATTATTAATCTGTTTACTACATACAAAAAATTTTTTAAACAATTTCATCAAAAACTTCTCTTTTATCAACAATTTCTCGAAACAGCTTTTTCACAACTGGTGTGCACGATTTCTCAAAAACTATTCAACCGATTGCCTTCAAATTTGGACAGAATGCTCAGCTGACATCCTTTTATCGTTTGATGAAGCAAAAAAGCAATACGTTTAATAGTTTTTTATTTATAACAAAAAATCGATCAATTTTTTTCGAAAAATCGATACTTCAAGTTCAAAACGTCACCAAATCGTCAATTTTTTTTTCCCCTTCATCGAACGATAGCTATATGTGTCTAAAGTAAAATGCTTTTTGGGTTTTTGTTGCAGGATGAACGTGAAGGCTGTAATCGTGCACACCATCAAAAAAGGACCATCGCGCGTCGAGGGGGGTGGGAGGCGGATTTTTTGATGAAATTGTTTAAAAATTTTTTTGTATGTAGTAAACAGATCAATAAAACTATATGCCAAGTTTCACAAGTTTTCCGTTGTATACTGTTCGGCGACCACCTGGATTATAAATAAGGGGTTGCATGTCGTTTAAAAACATTGCTGTTGTCGTTTATTTGTCTAAAATAATATTTCAACACGAATTTAGTATTGTTTTATGGAGTTTGATTTGCTTTGGATTCACGATTTATCGTTTTGTTCAAACAGCGATTTGCCTATTTTTTTCAGGCTTTAATTTGTTTTGGTTTTAGGGTTTGTTCTTTTTTTTGGACATACGATGCTGTCTACAGAACTATATTGCAAGGCCATATACTTCTGTAGACAACAATGACACCGTGTGATACCGGAGTCGAAGGTTGGCACTTTTATACTAATACTATTTCATTAATTACCAACACTTAGTCAGTCAGTCTACGACTGTGCCTGAGAAATATGACACTACCTTCTTTCTTTCTTTCTATCTTACTTTTTTCTCTTTTTGATTATCTCCCCTCTGGATCAAGTCCTGGAGTCCACGCAAACGAAGTCGTGGTCAAAAGCTAGTATAATCTAATATAATAGTGCAGCTATTGAAGAACCCCACCCCTCTCTGATTTTAAGACATTGCAGCTGATCCTTTCCTCTCTGTCGCAAATCACTTCATTTTCAACTGCCTCTTACAAACAAAAGAAATGTATAATTCTATAGAAATAAACTGGGTAACAATGGACCCCCATGGGAAAAACTGATGAGCGAGTTTATTGAATTAAACGGAATTATTGATTAAGGGGTGGCACCACTGGTGAATTTTCAAAATATTTTGTTTTTCAATTGGCTGAAGAGATGCTTTGAACCATCTAGAATAAAGGGAAAAAGTTTGGTACCTGTAAAACAAAGGTCCGCAGGGTCTGCGGTGGCAGTGGCTGGCCCGTGTGCGAGACATCGACCATTTTTCTTGGATCACAATTTTTCAAAATGGCAGGCACCATAACTCCAACAATTTTCATTCTTTCCACTCCAAAATTTGAGCACATCTTTAAAACAACATTCCGAAAAGAAATACGTACGTGATTTTTCATGAGTAAATTATACCATTAGTTATTGACAAATGATTGTTCTTTTTTTCTGTCAAAAATTGAGTTTTTACACCAGTTACAAAAAAGCCAGTTACACAAAAATTCATATTTTCAAAATCCCCTACCCATTTCTCTAACTATACTCATGTAAATTAATCGATTTTTAAATTTTTTTCCAAATTCAAATTTGCATTGGTTATACTGCGTGCCGCGGGGCGTCTCAAATTCAACATGCCTCGCGAGAATGGCTCCAGCGTCACCATTTTGTGTAATTTTTTAATATAATTTTTTTTTTGGTTCACTTAAAGATATGACTAATGACATCCTTGAACATC
>OX101788.1:25584016-25716516 GCA_944452715.1 Ophion slaviceki
CATTTGTCCCGTTCGGGAGACGCTCGTTCCCATCGCTGCGAGACTTGACGTACGACTCGATCTCCAGAACGGAACGAGATATGAGATGCCCGTAATCTTGGCCCTTTCCCTTCACCCCATCTCTCTCACTCTCTCTCTCTCTCTCTCTCTCTCTCTCTCTCTCTCTCTCTCTCTCTCTCTCTCTCTCTCTCTCTTTCTCTCTCTCTCTTCGCTTCGTCGATATCTCCATCCATCAATAAGTGCCTTATTGACGTTAATAAAACGAGGCACGCAAGCCTCGTTCCTCTTCTATATATTTCAGTTTATCCGGTCCAGCTAGTCCGGTAAGTGCGGCCACGATTTAATGGACCCTCGAATTCATGTTCGTCTGCCGACGCAGAGAGGAAGGACGGAATTAGAGAAACGACCGGATACACAACACGCAATGTATGTTTGAATAAGTTTTAAGCCGAGCAGCGTGTCCGGTCTCGACTTTTTTTAAGAGCCGCCTCTTTAAACATTTATGCATCGCATTCGTCGAAACCGTGTTGACCTCCGACCTCGCGCGCCTGATGCACTCCCGCCTATTATCGATTTCGTCGCTCGACAATATAAGAGAAAAGGAAACGGCGTTTCGTGGCTGATATATATATATATATATATATATATATATATATATATAAATATATTATATATATATATATGTATGTATGTGTGTGTGTGTGTGTGTGTGTGTGTGTGTGTGTGTGTGTATGTATATAATATCCTATATTAACGATGAACGGAACGAATGTAATTTGACCCGAATATCTTTTAGACTCATCGGACGACCTCGGCAACGAACCCTGCGTGTGTACTCGTCGAGCCGACGAGATAAGCCATGCTAATGCGATGTTGATGCAACGATAAACTTTCGAACCGTTAAATATGCGCCTATCGTTTGAATTGCATTTTAATAACAATTTCCATCCAATTTATATATATATATATATTTCTCGACGATTTTTAAATGAAAATTGCGGTTTTTAGGGAAAAATAAATGATGAAATTGTATTCGGGGGGTTAAAATACATCGTTATGGGCTTGTAAAACCAAATGATAATTTCATTTTTTTCCATCTCGCCGAAGAATATGTGGCTTTACCGAATCGTCGATCATTTATTATTTTTTATATTTGGATTTGGATCTCCGTTTTGCGCGCATTCCCTTCGTAATCGTTTTTTCTTCAAAATGCCGTTTGATTTATGAAGTTCAGACGATTTTTTGGCAGAATTACAAATCCGGATTGAATTTTTGCGAACCTTTTACTTCACCTCTTATTCCGTCGTTTTTCAAGTGCAACTCTCGTGAAAAAAGTCGAGGTATCGGGATGAATCAAGCACCGTTCTCTAAGTCTATCAAGAAACCTTTTCACAACACCCCATTAAGTTTATCTCACTCAAATAGAACCGACTTTTCCGCAAAAGTGGCCAAAAGTTTAGAAAAAAACATTTGTTTACTTTTAAACCGTTGCAAGGGTATATCTAATGGGAAATTTTCCGCCAATTACGAATATTATCGAGTTTTTGTCGAAAGCCTAAAATTACGCCGACTAAACGCGAAGATAATGTTTTCCCACACTTTCGACGATTCTTAGCATGAAAATGCTTTTAAAACTGTATATGTTTGTGAGGTAGGCTGGATATAGGGGTCTGAGTTAGCTGGATGTCACACGAAACTAACGCTACCCCCACTCCACTGCCACTGTATTGTAGTAAAGTGGGGGGAGCTGCGACGTGCTAAATGCCTATGATCAGTTGAAAAATGCCCTATTTCCATCCAATTCTAATCTTATTATTAATTGAAAAATTATATTACCTCAATGTAACAATTTAAAAAAAATGTTAACTGATTACATTTTCAATGCCACAAAATAGTTGCACTTTGTGTTATGTCTATAGAATTTTCATAAAAAATGAAGGCGCTTCGGGGCGAAATAAATGGAACATCGATGTGGATTGAGGAAAGAAAAATAAGAAATCAACAAAAGTGGTAGCCTTTATAATAAATACATATATAACAAATAACAGAACAGTATCCTTTGAATACCTTAAGGGGGATTGTCTTTTTTTCCCAAAATTTACCGCTTTTTGGGAATTTTTTTGTGAAGAAAGTATACAACGGAAAACTTGTGAAACTTGGCATATAGTTTTATTGATCTGTTTACTACATACAAAACATTTTTAAACAATTTCATCAAAAAATCCGCCTCCCACCCCCCTCGACGCGCGATGGTCCTTTTTTGATGGTGTGCACGATTACAGCCTTCACGTTCATCCTGCAACAAAACCCCAAAAAGCATTTTACTTTAGACACATATAGCTATCGTTTGATGAAGCAAAAAAGCAATACGTTTAATAGTTTTTTATTTATAACAAAAAATCGATCAATTTTTTTCGAAAAATCGATACTTCAAGTTCAAAACGTCACCAAATCGTCAATTTTTTTTTTCCCTTCATCGAACGATAGCTATATGTGTCTAAAGTAAAATGCTTTTTGGGTTTTTGTTGCAGGATGAACGTGAAGGCTGTAATCGTGCACACCATCAAAAAAGGACCCTCGCGCGTCGAGGGGGGTGGGAGGCGGATTTTTTGATGAAATTGTTTAAAAATTTTTTTGTATGTAGTAAACAGATCAATAAAACTATATGCCAAGTTTCACAAGTTTTCCGTTGTATACTTTCTTCACAAAAAAATTCCCAAAAAGCGGTAAATTTTGCGAAAAAAAAAGACAATCCCCCCTTAAAATGTGAACCTTTATAACAGATACTTAAAAATTACATACTTTAATATCTTAAATATTTTGAAAAGTGAAATACTTTTTAACGTACACCTGACCGAAATGTAGTAAATTTATTTCCGGGCTTTTTTGCGGGCTGTACACGCCCAATTTCGTTATAAATATAAATATATATATATACATATATATGTTTGATGATATTGCGACGGGCGTGGAAAACGCGTACGAGGTCTTCCGCGAGTATAACCGTAATAATGAAGGTCCGAGGAAAAGCGGCCGGCGAGAGGCGTTGGAACTCTTCGCTCAGAGCAAGTGGCGCTGATGTCGAGGCAGGAGGGGATGTTTTAGTCGTTGACTAGCGCGCGGGCTGCCAGCTCGTTGCCTTCAACGATATTTCACGGGTTTCGCGTGTTCCGACCAACTTTAATAATATTCGTTCCATCAGGTATGGCCAGCCTCATATTAAGTCGGTCGTGCGAGGGGAACGCTGAGGGGGTGGCGAATGTAGGTGGGGGAGTTCGTTTTTCCGAGCGTTTCGCTCGCGGTTTCCCTTGGTCTGCTTTTTTCAACACGTAGACCTGTGAGTTCTTCGTTCAGGGTCTTCCCCTCCTCGAGCCTCCCCATCCTGGCGGATTTTCCGCGCCCGGGCACGGAATGAGACGTGTAATAAAGTGAGTTTTTAATTTCCACCGGTGGCGCCGCAGCGAGTCAGCCCGATGGAGCCCCGAAGAAGTCGGAAAAAGGAAAAGTTCCGGTCACGTTTTCTTTCTCTCTCACACACGCATTCTTTACTCGTGTTTCCTATCACAGCTTACCCCGGCCCCCTGCCGCTCGCTCTCTCTCTCTCTCTCTCTCTCTCTCTCTCTCTCTCTCTCTCTCTCTCTCTCTCTCTCTCTCTCTCTCTCTTTCTCTTATTCACCCTGCACCCACACACACACGCACACACATACGAATGTGCATGTATACCCACACATAAAACGGTGATTCGCGAGAAGAGCAAGCAGAACTCCCGTGCGCTCGTGCCCCGTGGCCTGTCGGCTAGTATTACTAGATAAATCACCCAACAGGCAATAACCCCATACCAGCACTGTCGCCGCTCCTTTCTATCCCCTCTCCGCACCCTCTCTCTCTCTCTCTCTCTCTCTCTCTCTCTCTCTCTCTCTCCTTCTCTGTCCTGGCGTCGGGGGGAGAACTCGACCTCCGCGTTTGCCAGGTACACCGCGTCCAGAGAATCGAAGGGGTGCAAGCAATATCACGCTGACTCGAGCTGTGGGAGGGTACGGGATAGCGAATAACAAGCGAAGCTTTTCAATAAACGCCCGATTCAAGCGCGCGGCTTCATGGACTCCACCGGCTCTGTATATAAAATACCGTGACGTGTATATAAAATTTCCCTCGCTACTGACTGCGTTTTACCTATACATACATATACATACATACATACATATATATATATATATATATATATATATATATATATATATATATATATGTATGTATATATGTATATATGTATATATGTGTGTGTGTGTGTGTGTATATATATATATATATATATATATATATATATATATATATATATATATGCACATGGACGTCCGAATGTTTGTTCGGGCTTCGCCTCGTGCATGTGTATTCGAGTGTTCGTATGTGTGCGTACGTGTACATGCCGGTAATTTGCTTTGAAGGAATGCGCTTGCAGGCAGCGAGAACTCGGCTTTTTCCATGCCGCCTTTCTCATGATGGGACGAAAACACAAAAATGATTACGAGACGAGCGGACTGTCAAATTTTTGAACGGATTTCCCGCATTCCCTGAAGATGGAAACGAAAAAATACTCGAGAATGACGTGTCTAGCATTGAGATGCTGTATGGAAGGGATACGGATCGAACGAGCGGGAGCGAGAGAGAGGGCGAGAGAGAGAGACTAAAGTGTTGGAAGTTTTTAACGCTTGTCTCCGTCTATCCATATTTCCCTTCGGGTCGCGTACCTACTTTTCTCCTCGATCATGCCCATCCCTGATTCTTCTACACCCTCGTCGGATTGCTTACGTATTTCCAGGAGACATCTGGAACGCGTGTATCGGGCGCTTCTTTGCTGCCACGATAGCCCTGTGAGACCGGTTCATCATCATCATCATTTATTCAGCATTAATGCAGCCCACTGCTCTCGCCCGAAGCTCTATCGATCACACGTACGGGAATAAAGAAAAGGAATGAGAGAAAAAAGGTACATTACGCGAAATGGAATAAATTTTCCCATACGACTCAATCGATTACTATGTTTCTGCGCGCCATATTTGAAAGAGAATAGAAAAAAGGGACGCGATCGAAATTCGATACGCTTTATTGGATACGATATTTTTCATTCGCGATACGAGTTTGATGCCCCTAACTCGAATTTGAAAAGCGCGGAGAGTCAAATTTCGGGGTGGGGATGTAGGCGAAGAATGGTAGTCTCTCTCTCTCTCTCTCTCTCTCCCTTCGCACGCGCTGCAGTAGGTATACGATTTGTTCGGTCAACTGACTCAATGTCGCCATATATATATATATATATATATATATATATATATATATATATATAAAAAGACGGTTTTTTCGCTGTACCTATATATATACGTTATATATACCAGTCATGTGACTGCTCCAATTTCCCGAGTATTTTCATTCAGATTCCCCCAACGCCGGAGCAGCAGCGCGACGACAATCGCTCATTAACACATTTTTTCGCTCCGCATACGACGCGAAGCTAAATTGCATCGACGCTGCTACGGCAACCGGAGAGAAAGGCCATTGGGATGCTGTATGGAAGAGATACGGACCGAGCGAGCGAGAGAGAGAGAGAGAGAGAGAGAGAGAGAGAGAGAAAGAGAGAGGCAGAAAACCCGAGCGAGAGACGGGTGGCCCGACGCGGACGCATTTAAATAAAAAGATGCGGTTCGACATTCGTACGGGCTTCTGTACCGTCGTCCATATACAGCCAGCATCATCAGAAGGTATCCACGTTACGTGAGCTTTTCTACCGGATGAAAGCTGAACGTTAGTAGTGAGAGAAAAGAGTGTGAGAGAGAGGGAGAGAGAGAGAGAATGAATGAATGAATAAGAAGTTTATTGCCCAGTGTTGAACAAAAATGTTGCAGCCGAGACTGCTAAGTATAGCTTACATAATAATAGCGATGGAAATGTACAGTTGGAGTAGTAGTGTAAAGTCATAGTAAATTAGAGTAAAGGCTATAAGTAGGTGAGCGTAGGTTTAAGGAGAGTTTAGAGACGCTCTCTCAATGAGTAGGGCCCACTCCGAGTGGGGGTCTGGATGCCCGGCGGGCGCACAGGAACTGTGTAGCCAAGGGTAACGATTGTCAGACAGCGATAGAAGCGGTGGTGTTGTTGTCTGGCTCCAGGAGCCAGCGCTTCAATGAGGTCTTGAAGGCGGCAAGGGTGGGTGACTCGGTGATTGCCCGCGGCAGACAGTTCCAAATGTACGGCCCCGTCACCGCAAAGGAGTAGCGGTACGCTACCGTGCGGTGGCTAGGCACCACCAGGCGCAGGTTGGTTACACTTCTGAGGGCGCGAGAAGGATGATGCGCCATTAGCAGGTCTTTGTGGATCGCGGGTCCACCCTCATGTATTGCCTTGTAGACTACGCATGCGAGGGAGAATCGTCTGCTGTCTTCAACTGAGAGCCAGCCAAGGGTGCGCCTCCACGGGGTGATCGAAGAGTCGCGTGGCAGGCAGTAGATGAAACGAATGCCCCTATTGACTAGCCGTTGCAGTTTAAGGTTGTTGCAGCAACCTACTCCAAGTAGAGCCGTCGAGCAATAGCTAAGGTGAGGCAACAGGAGCGCAGAGATGAGAGTCTTGCGCAGGTTTGTGTCGGTAAGATCGCGGAACTGTTGGAGTCTGTAAAGGACGCCGTTGACTCTCGATGAGATGCTAGCAATATGGTCGTGGAAGGTCAATTTCGAGTCGATAATAACCCCAAGATTTCTCACCGAGGAGACCAGTGGGATCGTGATCAGCTCATCGCCGAGTGGGGGGAGCTCCGCCAGGTTGATGCGATTGATGAAGCGCTTGTTGCCCAGGATGATTGCTTTAGTCTTTAGCAGATTCAGCTGCAGGTGATTCGTCTCCGCCCAGGCCCCGATTCCAGCGATATCCTCATTGATCCGACGCATGCATGCAGGCAAGTCTTCAAGAGAGCAACTGGCGTAGATTTGCAGATCGTCGGCATAGAGAAGGCGTTTACCCTCACGAATGGCTGATCCAATATCGTTTGCGAAGAGCGAGAACAATAGAGGGCCAAGCACAGAGCCCTGAGGGACGCCAGCGTTAGTGTTAAGCCAGGGAGTGAAGGATCCGTCCGCACGTTTGATCGCCTGCTTCCGCCCGGTTAGATAAGAGGCGACCCACGCCAGGGCACTGTTCGAGAAGCCAATGCGACGAAGTTTGCACAGGAGAAGGGCATGCGAGACCGTGTCGAAGGCCTTCGAGAAGTCGAATAAGACGAGTACCGTCACCAGCCGTCTATCCATTCCGCACCTGACATCGTTAAGCAGTTTCAGCATGGCGGTGTCAGTGCCGTACCCCGGGCGGAAACCACACTGCAATGGATCGAGGATAGAGTGGCGTGTGACGTAGTCCATGATTTGTGTGTGTAGCAGCTTTTCGTGCACTTTGCTGACCGCGGCCAGGAGCGAGATCGGACGATAGTCACTGGCAGTTGTGGGTGTAGTCACCTTTGCGATCGGTACTATCACCGCTCTTTTCCAGCTTTCCGGGAACACGCCTTCGCTGATGGAGCGATTAAAAAGTGACGCGAAGAAGCCCAGCAGAAATGAGAGGACAGGTAGCAGCATGGACGGCGACAGGCCATCCGCGCCTCGGGCGTTTGAGCGAGCAGAGCGGAAGGCTTTGTCCATCTGGTCGGGATTGACACTCTCAAAGACGAGCTCCGGACGAGTGGGAGAGCCACCGATGAGACAGCCACACGTGCAGTCTACGGTACAGTCCTCAAGCTTGGCGGTGGTGACGGTGGATACTGAGGCGAACGACTGGTTCAGGACTTCAGGCTCCACAGTAAGTGGAGGAGATTGCCGATGTTTGGTCAGGCCAAGGGTGCGTAGCTCCCGCCACATGGCATCCTGAGTCAATCCCTGCAGTCGCGCCTGGTAGTAGCTGATCCTCGCAGTGTTGAGCATCGGGCGAAGCTCGTCACGCGCCCGGCGATATGCGTTAAAGTCTCGGCTCCGCTTGTTGCGTCGATATTGGCGGTACATTGTGCGCACTTTACGCTGCTGGTAATTAAGTTCAGAGGTAAGCCATGGGGCATGCTGGATTGAATTTACCTTAACACTGTTGATGGGTGCGACCCGATCTAAGATCTCGAAGAAACGTCCCTCAAAGTCGAGCAAGGAGGCGTCGATTGTGGGCTGAGCGGCGAGCGAGTTCCAATCAATTTCGCCAAACTGAAGGAGAGACTCATCGCGGGTCAAGTTAGTGAGTCGCCTGGTTAAGATTGTCTTGGGGGTAGGGAGCGTGCGGAGAATAGCGATCTCCCCGTAACAGAGATGGTGACCAGCTCCCAGCGGAACGTCCGACAGTCCCTTGGAGACGATTTCGTCCAGCGCGTCGACCATACAGAGGTCAAGCCAAGTTGCGGAGTTGCCAGAGAAGTGCGTGGCACCATGGTTTACCAGCTGGAGCGAGTAGTCGCCAAGCAGCGACCTGACGTACTGAGCATCGTAGCTGTTACTCAGTTGATCGGAGTTGAAATCGCCCATGATGACCTTGTGGCAGAACCCGTCCATGGCAAGGGAGAGCTCATGCCCAAAGTCGATGGGTGTCGTGAAGGGAGTATGCGGTGGTCGATAGACGGCGGCAGCGAAAATTGGCGGAGATCCCTTAATTTGCAGCGCACACATTAGGTAGTCGATATAACCCGGAACGCCAGTGCTCGCCGAGCGAGAGATAAGAGTCGCGGAAGTGCTCTCATGGACGTATAGAGCCACGCCACCACCGTGTGAGTTACGGTCGGCTCTGAAGACGGTATAGCCCAAGAGGTCGATGGTGGAATCCGGGATGGAGTCCGCCAACCAAGTCTCCGTGACGGCGATGACATGGTAAATAGGGCGCTCATCAAGGTGGCACTTCAGGACGTTCAGATGCGAGCGTAACGAGTTTGCGTTGAGGCAGGCGAAACGGAGAGAGCCAGTGGTGGCGATCGGTGAGCGCATGACGCTTTGGCGCTATAGTTGGCGAGTAGGGTACAGGCTGATAAGCTTGGGGATATCGTCCAAGGAGTTTATCGTGTGTATGATGCCGTCGTTGTCCTTCTTAGCCAGCACAGTGCCGCCCCTACTCCAGACGTGCTTGAAGCCGGCGCCCTTGAGCTGCGGCTTGGCGCTGGCAAGCAGCTTGAAGGCGTGCGATGGCAGGAGCTCGCTCACGTGGATGGTGAAGTCGTTTGGCTGAGCGGGCACTTCGATGTTGGCAAGCAGGGTCTTGTCGAGGCTCGAGAATTTCAGCTCCCCATGCTGCCGCTTACGTGCTAAGAAACGTTTGAGTACAGTGGAACTGGACAGTACGGCGGCGAAAGTAGTTTTGGTGGGCCGAGGCGCGGCTATGTTGGTAGGTGTGGCCTCCGCACTCTGCCCTGTTGGTTTTTTCCTGAGGAGACGGGCACCTGTGATATCGCCATGATTAATCTGAACTTGGAGTGCGGCTGCAATCGCCGTGACGATTCCGAGGAGTACGGGCTCAGCGGTGTCCGAAAAGGTGAATCCTGAGATGGTGATTTCATTATTAGTGCGCTGTTGCGAGAGTGACCTCTGGAGGTGTAGCGCGCTGGCGTTGAGAGCGGTGGTGAGTCTAGATAGGGTGTGATCATTGGAGGTACCGGAAGGGCTGGCTCCTGCGATCTGTTCCACGCGAGCTTCGAGTTTACCAAGAGCAGCTTTTAGTTCGATGTTTTCCTTGGTGAGTCGGGTGGTCTCCGCGGTCAGTGCATTAGTTGTGCTCGTCAGTTTAACGGTGGTGGTTTTGAGAGAGGAAACGTCAGCACTAACCGTTTCCAGCGTCGTTTGCATGACGGGGAGCACTCTAAGCATCTCACCGTGGCCCGCCAAGGTCATAGTCATTGCAGCGATGCCGTCAGCAATGGAGGCAAGGGTTGGTTTACGAGGTGCCGGTTTTTTGATCAGCTGGGTATGAGCATCGTCATCTTGCCTATCTCGTTTGCGTGAGCTGCGAGAAGAGGTGGATCCTTCAGAGTCGGCAGGAGACGCTGAGCGAGATGGCCCGGCGGCGGGAGACACACTTTCCGTGGTACCGATCGAGTCGGTGAGGGGAGGTGGCGCTAGCTCCTTGTCGTGGCCCGGATCCATAATAATTTGGGATTCGTTGACGATCGGTGCGCGACTTCAGGTCGATCGGCACGCTACCTCGGCAGCAGCGGCACGCAACTTAAGACGCGCGCAACCACGGTGCGAGCGGTGCGCAACTTCAGAGCGATCGGTGCGCGACTTCAGGTAGGACGGCGAGGAAGGTGAGTTTCGCCCCTCGGCCCAAATGTGACAGTGGGATGACTGGCCAATGAGAATTCGGATTCCGTTGTACCGCGAGTCAGAGCAGTAGTACTCACGAGAAAGCAGAAGAAAGCCGGGGGAGCGGCAAGCAGCTGTAGAGTGTGGCGCATGCGCGTAGGTGGGAATCGGTTGGCGATCAAGCGACGTGCGGGGTGCAGGCGGGGCTGCGGCAGTATGTGAGGTTAGGAAAGACAGCCGGTTTTCTTCGGGAAAATGCAGAAACTCTCGCGGTGCAACGAAGAACACCGGTCACCCAGATGAGAAGCAAGAAACCAGCGTGCTTAGGCCTGCAACGAAAGCGCCCGAGGGCAAAGAGCAGCAGCGAAAAATCCCAGAAGCACGGAGCAAAGGAAGAGCGTGACAGGTCTGACTTACAGAGAGAGAGAGAGAGAGAGAGAGAGAGAGGGTGAGAGCGGAGGGGCAGCAGGCGGAAACGGAGAGAATTGCGCCAGGGTTGGAGGTGCGAGCTCGCGGAGGGGTCAAATAGCGGGCAGAATGCGCCGTGATTGCTCGAGGGCCGCATAATTGCACCCTTTGTGGTGCAATCAGCGCCACAACTTGGCCGGCGCCTCCGCGCTCGCACTTCCCTCATTCCATCATATATATATATATATAAGCGCGCACACACACACACATACACACACACACGCATGCACGCATGCACAAACAGAGAGAGAGAGAGAGAGAGAGAGAAACGTAATTTCAAAGACATTCTAGTCCTCATAACAGCCCATCGTTATCCCCATAGTTAACATCACATAAGCCCTAACGGCTTCAAAATAACCCTCGGATGAATACAATCACACTCATCTGAATGTCATTATAAGGACGAGCTTGTCGTCAAAAGTAACGATTGGTTTTAAGCATCGTCAAAAATAGCCGGATATGCGGAGATGGTCAACGTTACATTAGCGACAAAGAAGCATGGGCCAGAATTAGGTGTGTAAATGCGGGATGAACTGAGAGGTAAGGGTATAAGGATGTGAAGTGCAAAATTTGTGGAGTAGAAAAAGAAGATATAGAGTACTTCTGGGACTGTGGAGGTTTTAAGAAAATAATAAGGATAGAACTACGGGCGGAAGTGAAGGAAATAATGCGATCATGGGAGAGTACTGGAAGACGGTGGATACTCAAATTCAGAGGAGAGATTATAACGGCCCTACGCGAATGTCACAGAACATTGCGGAGGGCTGGCAAAAACAAAGGAAATAAAATGGGAACAAGAAGAGCGATGGGAGATGACAACAAACAGACGAATATAATGTATTCACAATCGGAGGAGTTAGAGGGTTATAAGTGGTAAATGGGAATGGAAAATATCCTGAAGCAGAGCAAGAGTGACGAAATAAATAAAATATGTACCTAGTGTCCCATATTAATCTTACACCTGATTTATCTCCAGAAATACTGCGCCGATCAAGTATTGAGTATAATCAAACTTTTAGGGTTCAAAGGGGGACGTTAAAGAAAATCGTTTTTGTTCCAAAATTCAAAATGGCGTGGCTAAGATGGCTGACATGTTTTTTTTTTTCAAAATGGGAACGTGACTTTTCCACCAATAACTTTATGAGGTACAAACTAACAACTTTTGTAGGAATTATTTTTTTAATCAAGCTCATAATTTTAATGTTAGAACACCATTTTTTTGAAACTATTCTAGCACTTTCGAGAATGTTCTACGAGGAGGTAAAGTTTTTAACATCCGTAGCCTAAGTGTGCGTGTGTGGGTGTGAGTTTGTTTGCGTTTGTTTGGGTTATTGAACAAACCCAAAGAAAACCAAACAAACTCACACCCACACACTTACACTAGGGTTGTCAAAGATGACCCTCCAATGTACCTCCTCGTGGTACAATCTGGATACCGCTGAAATAGTAAAAAATGGTGTTTTAGCCTAAAAATAATGAACTTGAAAAAGATTCTTGCAAAAGTAGTTCGTTTTGGCCTGGAAATTTTTTGTTGAAAAAGGCATGTCCCCATTTTTTATGACGGCCATCTTAACATCGTCATTTTGAATTTTGGACTGAACATTTTTTGGACGTTTCCCATTTTTCCCCTAGAAGTTTCACTACATTCAATACTTAATCGGAGCAGTATTTATCGAGAAAAATCAGGTGTACGATTAAAATGGGACACCTAGTGTAGAGAAGAGAGACGTCACGCCGATCGGGGCAAGTAAAAAAGGCCTTGACCAATAGACCAAGCAATAGAGCAGATAATGAGTGATGATGTGACAAAAATACTACCATGACACCGACTGTGCCATCACACGAAAGACTGTCCTTAGTTATATTGTGTTATGTTTCGTACCCGCATTATTAATTTTTTATAAACATTTAAAAGCAGAAAAATCGTGTTTTTTTCGGTTTTCGCTTGTAAAATAAAAACTAATGAAGCAATCTTAATGCTCTAAAGAGACGAATCGAGAGAATCAAAATGCAACGAAAGTGATCATTGGAACGACTCGTTCGGATTATTAAGACGGAATGACACCTCATCGCGGTCGGTATGGTAGAACAATTATAGATTCCCAAAAATCTCTGAAACGGCTCTTCAGATCCCGTCGAAACTTTGCCAAACGACGTCAAATAGATAGACGAATAGCTTCCAGCCCCTCAAATTCAGAAAATTTGAGGGGCTGGAAGCTATTCGTCTATCTATTTGACGTCGTTTGGCAAAGTTTCGACGGGATCTGAAGAGCCGTTTCAGAGATTTTTGGGAATCTATAATTGTTCTACCATACCGACCGCGATGAGGTGTCATTCCGTCTTAACGGAGAAAAACAAAAAAAAACGGAAATGTCGGCGTTTTTCAAAAATGCATAACACCGCCATTTTTCGAGTAGCGCGGGTTCTCCGTGAGATAGTAGAGATTGATAGTTACTTTATGTGTGCCCAACCCAGGCGCTGTCGGATAATTAGTTTTTGCATAATTGAGATTGGAATTTTTTACTGCTCTATCTTGCAGCGCGCTTGGATGCGTCATGGATGGCCCGATGTCAACTTTCCAAACGGATTTTGAAAGTAGAAGTATAGTACTACAAAACGTAGGGGAGACCGGGGCAAAATGGTATAGCGGGGCATAATGGGACCGGGGCAAAATGGGACCGGGGCAAAACGGGTTTGGGGCAAAATGGAATAGTGAAAATTAACACTGCTGGAAAATACGTCATTGGGGCAAAACGGGACTGGGGCAAAATGGGCCGGAGAAAATCAGGCTCCTCAGAAAGAGGCGGTTGGGGCAAAACGGGATCGGGGCAAAATGGGACAGTGGAATTTTTGACTTTACAACAACAGTTCGTGCTCGGCTCGTCAGGATTTGTTGAATCCAATAAATTTAAGGACTTCAACATTCAAAAAAATACTAATTTTTCATTTGTTATTAAAGTTTGTTAAACAATTACTTTTGATTCTGCGGTCAGAACTGTACCAAACTTGACGTAAATTGTTATTTGAGCCTTCTTATTCGATTGGTACAATTTCTTTGTCGTTATTAATTATTTAAATAATCAAGTAATTTTTATAATCTGACGCGTGCAATTTGTGGTTTTTTTTGTTGTTATCTTTCTTTGTTTTTTTTTTAATTTATTTTCTGCCAACTGCACGTTACTGATACTGATTTTCAAGCCATTGATGAAAATCTAACTCTTGTCAATTTTTACGTAAATTGTTTTATGAAACTAGAACCGCCGCTCCCCATGAAATCGACGGATATGTGTCGACAAATATATCGATCAGTCCGTATTATCTGCGTATATGTGGACTGAAACGAACCACAAGCACCATTTAGATTAGATTATGTTTCAACAGCTCTTTCATAGAGCCGAAGCATGAATTTTCCTGTTATCCCATTTTGTCCCAAATTCAGCGGGCTGCGACACTTCATTTTTGTGTGTCCCATTTTGCCCCAATTTGATATTCCACTCCTCTCTGTCCCATTTTGCCCCTATCCCATTTTGCCCCAAATCAAGCACCAAGAAACTTCATTTTTTTGCTATCCCATTATGCCCCGATCCCATTATGCCCCAGTGCCGTTTTGCCCCGGTACCGTTTTGCCCCGCTATACCATTTTGCCCCGGTCTCCCCTATATTCTCATTTTGCGAAAAAATGCTGCGAAATAGGTGAGATATACTTGCAAACATGACTGAAATCGGACGAGCGCCCGAAAGCGGTCGAGTAGTGGGGCCATAACGTCAAACGCGAGGAGGGCGTATATACAGTAATAGAAGCGCACTGCGCGCAAGTTATGAATCTTCACATTCGATTATATCAGCAACTTTTTTTTATTTTGGGGTAATTTAACCAGGCAAAACTGATTCTTCACTCCGATTTCATTAATAATCAATGGAACAGCTGCTGTTGGATTTTCTTGGCTACCTATCCTTATATTAAGGGGTCTTCTCACATTAGACGCTTAAAAAAAGGCTATTTTCATAAATTTTTTTGACAGGTTTATATTATAGACATTGATATAAAAGTTGTTACACTTAATAAATACACTTTCGAAATACATTTTTTTAAAGTTTTATGTCTTTATGTAACCCAAACTAACTTTCAACGCGTTTTTCTCGAAACAACGTTTTGCGACGGTTGGTTGATAAAATCTTCGAAACTACTAAACCGATCCTTATGAACTTTTAACCACATATTCTTTACAACTATAGCTATGGCGCCTATCAAGGCTTTTTTTAAATTTTGATATTTACTATTTTTTTCCATAAACGGTGAAAAAACACGTTTTTTTTTGTGTTATCGAAAAATGTCCGGTATTTCGTTATTTTTGCATATATCAAAAATCGTATGAAATGGGCTATAGCTTTTAACATACTGAATCTGAAACCATTTGATTTTTTTGTTTCGGACGATCCATCTCCGAGATTTCATCAACAGCGCAGACCTACAATTTTTTTAACTGCCATTTTCGTCTATAAATAGTAACTTAAAGAAATAAATAAAAAATGTAAATGTATTTCGAAAGTGTATTTATGATGTGTAACAACTTTTTTTATCAATATCTATAATATAAACCTATCAAAAAAATTCATGAAAATAGCCTTTTTCGATAAAGTGAGAAGACCCCTTAATATGATATTGATAAAATGCTGTGAAATAGGTGAAGTATAAACAGCCAGGAAACTTATTTATTTAAGTACATACTGATTATTTTTATACGACAGTTATTGTACAAATATGGTCATGAATACACTACATATTAAACAGCAGCTTTTCCACTGATTCTTATTGAAATCCGAGTGAAGAATCCGGTTTTGCTGGTTCAGTTACCCCAAAATGAAAAATAAAATTTAAGAAGGCTTTTCTAGTTGCTGAGATAATCGAATGTGAAGATTCATAACTTGCGCGCAGCGCGCTTCTATTACTATTTATATGAGGCATTCTTCATCAACTGGGCCACTTTGTTTTCCAACCTTTCCAATTTTTTTCAAAATCTGTCAGTTTGAAATGTTAGTCAAAAGCAACGTCTGTGATTTTTTAAAGATTTTTTAGGCGTCCGTTTATAATTTTCAATATTTAATTACGAACACTGTATCCGAAAAAATATTCATCAAACAAAAAAAACATAAGAATAAAAACTTTTTATTTTTTCCGCTTTATCGAAAAAAAATAAAAATCATAATTTTTCTGCATTGAGAAAATTGAAATTTGGCAAAAAAATGAGAATAACATTTTTTTAAACCTGATAACACACTTTCGATTTCGGTACAAATTTTACAGGATGTCTGTCATTGGATAGAACGTCTGCGAAAAAAAAATTCAGAATGGTACCTGCAATGGTTAGGATGAAAAAAAAATAAAAACCCCGCGAAATCTCATAACGGCATATATGCGGTTATAAAAACCCTGCGAAATCTCATAAAATTTGTATCGAAATCGAAAGTCTGTAATTACTTTAAAAAAAATGTTATTCTCATTTTTTTGCCAAATTTCAATTTTCTCAATGCAGAACAGTTATGATTTTGATTTTTTTTTCGATAAAGCGGAAAAAATAGACAGTTTTCATTATTATGTTTTTTTTGTTTGATGAATATTTTTTCGGATACAGTGTTCGTAATGAAAAATTGAAAATCCTGAACGGACGTCTAAAAAAATCTATAAAACAATCACACACGTTCCTTTTGACTAATATTTCAAACTGGCAGATTTTGAAAAAAATTGGAGAGGTTAAAAAAAAGTGGCCCAGTTGATGAAGAATGCCTCATATGTCATGTTTTCATCATCATGTTTTCAGTCATGTTTGCAAGTATTTATCACCTATTTGGAAGCATTTTAACGCAAAATGAGAATATACGTTTTGTAGTACTATACTTCTACTTTAAAAATCCGTTTGGAAAGTTGACATCGGACTATGCATGATGCATCCAGGCACGCTGCAAGAAAAACATTGCAGTAGAAAATTTCAATTGCAATTATGCAAAAATTAATTATCCGACAGCGCCTGGGTTGTGCACACAAAGAGGACCTGTCAATCACTACTATCTCGTGGAGAGCCTACACTTAAACTTGAAAAATGGCGGCGTTATGCATTTTTGAAAAATGCCAATTTTTCCGTTTTTTTTTCTCCATTAATAATAATCTGATCGAGTCGTTTCAATGCTCATTTTCTTTGCATTTTGATTCCTTACAATTGGCCTCGTTAGAGCATCAAGATTGCTTCATTAGTTTTCATTTTACAAGCGAAAAACGAAAAAACACGATTTTTTGCTTTAAAAGTTTATGAAAAAAAATAATAAATGATAGTTGCGAGTAGGAAACAACAAAATTTAACTACGGACTGTCTTTCGTGTGATGGCACAGTCAGTATCCTGGTAATACTTTTGTCGCGGAAAAATCTCTATTGCTTGTACTACAAAGGCCGGAATTATCGTTGCGTATTCGACGAACAAAAAGAATAGATCAGTGACAATGCGGATCAGGCGGCCGAACCAGAAACCGCTCTCTACAAACAAAAAGCCGAATCTTGCAAATAACGAAATAAACATGAGTATGACTTCTTATTCTTGCATTACCCGAGATGACGTCCAACGCGACTTAGAAGAGAGGCCAATATCGGGTCTCGCGAGGGTGCAAACCTCCTTTTGGACGCATCTCCGACATACGCACAAACATACATACGTAAACGTTTGCTTATATCTTCGTCGCATCCTTGCATATAGAAATACACGTCTATACGTATATCGGGTCTCTTTTTCCTTTATCCGATTACGATACCTTCATCTTTTTCACTTCGTAATCCCAACAAAAATATCGTATCGCTTTATACATTACATTTATATACACGTATATATTATATATATGGGGTATTCCACGCCAAATCGGACACCATTTAGCTTTTGCATCTCCGATTTTCTCCATAATTTTTTGTCTCTTAGTATCTATTGAAAAAGGCCTCCATACCAATTTTGAGCTTTTTTGTCCAGCCACTTCCGAGATATGAATTTAAAAAAAAGCGGTACTTTTTTTTGAATGCCCATAACTTTACGAAAAATGGTCCGATTGGGATGTTTTTTTATAATAATTTTCGTTTTTAGACGCACTTTTAGAAAAAACATGGTACAAAATCATCAAAACCGTATTTCCATAAGATTTTCGAGTTCTAAATGTTAAATGTTGATTTTTGAAAAACACGTAGCGATCGATTTTCTTCAAATTTTTCCTAAAAATACTGTCACTCATTATGCAACTTTTAAGCCCGGCACGGTAAAGGGACAACGTTAGGATCCATGCTTTTTGGAATTTGAAAATTTTTATTTTTTAGTAATTCGTACTAAAAGTACATAATAATCATTTTTTCAGACCTATGGGCAATAGTTATTGTTATCTATGCAGTTGAATAGATATGTCTTAATAATTTAATGGACGTTGACCCTTTCATTTCAGTTAAATATATAACAACATAAGTTTTTTGTATTAATTCTTATTCAATTTTATATTGAGTGAATATCTCATGTGTATGGAGAGTACCTGATGATCATTATTATCTAAAGAACAAAACTTATATTAAAAGAATTTAGTTAATATATGTGTTCAAAAGTTGGCGCTTTTTAAAATGATTTTTAACTTTTAACTACGGTCGGTGATAAAAACTTCGTTAACATAGCCTAGTGGCTAAGTTCCTTTCTTGTCTACGGCTTCATTTCAGAATAAGAATTCAGTGTTGTTTTCAATCACGTGTTGACAGTGTGTCCTGGGAATAACCTCTACTAATTTGCTTTGAAGAAAAAATTGTGTAATATCACGGTATATTTTTTGAAGCACAACTTATTGTGATCTTTTGTGCCATGTCAAATTTTGGGATATATAATTTGTGCTGTAATCCTTTGCAAATAGAAAATCATAGAGTTAAGAAAAGTCTTCGACGAGCTTCTGTTACTCAACAAAATTTATATAATTTGAGTAAGGATGATTTTCTCTGCACATCGTGTAGAAAAGCATTAGATTTTTGCTTGCAATCAATCCGTAAACTAATCAATAAGCATTACATATTAGATAATCCTCGAGAGTAGCTTTGATGTTAAGTATTTTATTTCAGATATTTTTTAACATATAAAAGCGAAACAAGAAAATTTTAAAATTCTAAAAAACATGGATCCCAACTTTATCCCATTAACGTGCCGGGCTTAAAACTTGCATAATGAGTGACAGTATTTTTAGGAAAAATTTGAAGAAATCGATCGCTACGTGTTTTTCAAAAATCAACATTTAAAATTTTCAACTCGAAAAGCTTATGAAAATACGGTTTTGATGATTTTGTACCATTTTTTTTTTCTAAAAATGCGTCTATAAACGTAAATTAAGAAAAAAACATCCCAATCGGATCATATTTCGCAAAGTTATGAGCATTCAAAAAAGTACCGTTTTTTTTAATTCATATCTTGGAAGTGGCTGGACAAAAAAAGCTGAAAATTGGCATGGAGGCCTTTTTCAATAGATACTGAAAGTCAAAAAATTATGGAGAACATCGGAGATGCAAAAGCTAAATGGTGTCCGATTTGGGGTGGAATGCCATATATATATATATATATATATATATATATATATATATATCCACCAATCCTCACCCATTTTCGTACATTTATGATCCGTCTGTACATACTGATCACGAGAAAAAGGTCTAGTCGAGATGCAATTCGTGGCTGAAACGGAGAATATAGATCCCCCGCTCTGCAAGGCAGATTGCGTCTCTCGTCGGGCGCACCGAGGGGGAAAAAAAGCTTTTACCGCATAGCTGACAGAGAGTCGCGCACTGGAAACGCGTGATGTTTGATGAGAACACACGCGTAACGGAGGCTCGCGGCGCAGCAAAGTGTATCAGTAATTAGTAGATGATGGAAGCTAAAAGGCCGAGTGAGCACATGTTGGCTCGTAAAAACGTTTGTATATATTTATACGTGCATGCGTGTGTTGGTGCTACCTCGACGCGAGTGTCGCAGTCAAAACATCTTGCGCATTTCGTGTATCTCGAGCTCATCCGCTCTCTCCCGGCCTCGTGAACACGTACACTTGTAGAAAATACCAAATATGTTGGGAACACAAGAAAATTATGACGACGGAAAATGATAATTCTTGGTGTACCGGGAAAATACGCGATTGAGGGTGCTCGGGGGTGGGTGTGTGAATTGTAATTTTTGAAAGTTGGATTAAAAATGTAAGTTTGACACGCAACGGAGAAATTTCGTAGCGCGAACAAAGGGACGTACTATGAGAATTCGCCCAGACGCGTCTCCGCGTTAAGTTTGGCATAAAAATGCAGATGAGGCGATTTTCGTGGGCGCACGTGAGCCACGTTTCGGTCGTTTGAGCATCACTGGAGCTTGCAAGTTGCGACACGACGAAGCCATTACGAGAAGAGTAGGGAAAGGCTCTCGCGCGCGCACGTCGCGGGGACCTGTTTCTCTTTGCGCACAATGCGAGACTTCGGACTTGTCGTTGGAGACCTTCGTATACGCGCTCTCTCATCCGTACCATCTTTACCCCCCTTCGTCCTGTCGCTGACAAAATTCGTAATCGGAAAAAATGAGGAGAAGGCCAGTTTTTTGACAGGTGATTCTGTAGGTGCCGCGGGTGCTAACTCCAAGTTTGCCTACAAATCGGGGTGCAGGTTTTTTTTCGGGGTGGGGGTGGGGGTGGATTGATGCCAAACTAAAACTTCACGACGTTGGCGCCGTGAGACAAAATGTTCAGGAAAATCCGGGCTTTAGTTTTGTCCACGGCGCCAAAGTCGTGGAAGTTAATTTTGGGGGTGAAAAAGTGGGGTGACATTTTGAAAAATCAGTTTTCATTCAACAACACTTTAGGAAAAAATTCGTACACTTTTTGTTCAAATGGGAACGTTGTAGCCCTTGAAAAGTCGCGTCGATCGAGTATTTGATCATCATTGTCCGATAATATCTTCACTCCCACAAAAATTGTTGAAATAGCAAAAAAATTAAAATTAAAAAAATTAAAAAAATATTGAATAACTCAAAAACAATTGATTTTTCTGGTATGGATGAAATGTACGGAATGTAGAGAATAATTTTCTATGGACCACCCTTGAATTTTGATTTTTCAACCCCTCCCGGGGGTTGAAAATTAAAAATCAAATTCTGGGAAAACCATTGACCACACGAATTCGCCGCCGTGGAACAATTTGTAGCTTGAACCCTCAGCTACATTTTTGTCCACTGCGCCAAACTTGTATCTCATTATGTTCGGTTAATAGTTTTTACAGAATTTCAATTTCAATTTTCAACCCCCGAGAGGGGTTGGGAAAAGCAAAATTCAAGGGTGGTGCATACAAACGAAAATATAGAGAAAATTTGTCTCTATATTTCGTACATTTTAACCATCCCCGAAAAATCGATTGTTTTTGAGTTATTCAATAAACGTTTTTTTTTGATACTTCAACAATTTTTTTGGGGGGTCAAAATATTATCGGCGAGGGATGATGAAATACTCGATCAACGCCTCTTTTCAGGGACTACAACGTTCCTATTTGGACAATAATTGTATGCATTTTTCCTAAAGAGTTATCGAATTAAAACTGTTTTTTTTTTCAAAATTTCACCCCATTTTTTCACCCGTAAAATGAACTTCCACGACTTCGGCGCTGTGGACGAAAATAAAGTCCGGATTTTTCTGAACATTTTGTCTCCCCGCGCCGACCTCGTGGGGGTTGTAGTTTGGCATTAATCCACCCCCACCCCCCTTCATCCCCTAAAAACCCTACACCCTGATTTTTAGGCACATTTGGATTCAGCACCCACGGCACCTACAACGTTCGTTTTTTTAGAATGAAGAAAACTATAACGTAGCTGTGACGTAAAATTCGATTACACCGAATGTTACGTCACGGGTTGCGGTCGCAGCTTCGGAAGTTTTGCTTTCTCGCCCTTGGTATTCTTGCCCTTCGTGTCTCTCTCGCGCGCACTCATTAACTTCAGCACGTATTCTTCGCAACCCGGTAACGTATTACACATCCGGTCGGCTCCACTTAAAATAATACACCCGGTATAAAACGCGCATCAGCGCTAAAAGCTGTCATTTTCTTTAAGCCAGAATTATGGAAATTCCACGGTAGTCTCTCTGCGCGCACTCACGCGTCTTCTTCTTCGTTACTGCTCGAGAGCGACTTGTCCGCCCCCCGCCAAGGCCTGCGCTCTCGTCGGTCGTGAAAGACATTCCCAGAGGCGCGAGGGCCAAGTGGAAAGAAAGGGATGCGAGAAAGATGACGGGAACGTTGGGCGCGAGAGACGAAATGAGGTGGGGAGAGCGGAAGTGCTGGAGACATTATCCCTCTTGTTTTGAGAAACTGACTTCTCATAGTAATTTGTCGCCCCCGTACTCAGCTTTATGAAGAACCCCAATGGGTTCGAGATTCCCTTCGGATAAATGCAAGTACATTTACATAAAAGTCATTTCAAGCACCCCCTGGCCACAAAATGACATATCAAGGATTTTTTTAATGTTGATATTTACTATTTGTTTTCGCCGAAAACGGTGAAAAAAAAAACACTTTTTTATTTTTTCGAAAAATGTCCGCCATTTTGTTATTTTTGCATATATCAAAAATCGTGTGATATGCGCTATAGTCATTAACATACTGAATCTAAAACCGTTTGATTTTTTTTGTTTCGGATGATCCATTTCCAATATTTCATCAACAGCGCGGACCTACAATTTTTTAGCACATTTTTTTAGCTACCATTTTCGTCTATAAATAGTGACTTAAATAAATAAAAAACATTTTTTTAAATAGATTTCGAAAGTGTAACAACTTTTTTATCAATATCTATAATATAAACCTATCAAAAAAAAATCATGAAAATTGGCTTTTTTAGCGTCTAAAGTGAGAAGATCCATTAAGAAACTATCTCAAAACAGGCAGATAAGCTGCCAGCCAACACCCCGAGGATAAATCTCTTCAGGTTTGCCAGATCAGGATCAGGTCATGATCAGGGAGTGTTAAGGACAGCCTGACTTCGCCGTGACCAGGCCCGACTGTTTAGACACGAAAACAAGCAATACTAAAATAGCCCTACTAAGGCTTGGCCTGATAAAGCCCTATCGCGGGGCTTGCCTTATAACTGCCTCAGCATTACATCAATGCACATAATCTTCTATATCTCACGTGGAAATTCCAATTCCGCAGCATATAAGCTTTGAGGTGCTGGCATTTTTTTAAATTTCATCGAATAAGGTATTATGGAACGTGAGAAAAAAAATAGTTACTAGTTAGTTAGAATTGCCAAAAAAAAGTAATTTACATAGGATCTGTTTAAATCAAACAGGTTTTTTCCTTGTCTCACGGCCTACTACGATCTTATTTGTTTCAAAGATATTTTTTTATTCGTTTAAACTATTCTTTTTAAATATCAAATGTATTCAAATTGAATAAATAAAGATTTGATTTAAAAAAATGATTTGCTTACAATACACACTGTAAATCTAAGTTTATACTATATGCATGAAATATTTCGTAAATCCAAAATGAAATGAAACACTTAATTGGGCGTTTTACCACAATGATTTTGTATCGTAATTCGTCATTCCCTGTGCTTCTGAAATGATTTTTTCCGAAGAATATTTTGCCTATATGGAATCGAACCTACCTACCGCTACGCACGCTGCCCCTATGCTACCGAGTGCTTGTAACATCCTGGTCGCAGATAAGGCATAAGAGACTAAATGAATTCCTATAATTATTTGTCGTATCACATAAAGTATGTCAATTAGTTAATATCATTGTGATAATGAGAGAGTTTTATCGAAAAACATGCTATAGATTTTTCTAAACCCATATATGGGACATTCCACGCCATTTCACCTAGTCCGTGCCCCCGACCGTTCTTCGGTCGGGGTCGCAGGTCAGGTGTAATTTTAATTTTAATTTGGGCTGAACTTTGCGAAAAAAATGATATTTTATTCAAAATAATTTGTATTCGTTAAATTCCGCAAAAATTGAAAATAAACTGTTCCGGGACTGACGAAGCCGAATTAGAAATCACAAAATCATTAATGGGACTGACGAAGCCGAATTAGAAATCACAAAATCATTAATAGCATTATTGGAGATTAAAATGATGAAAATCTTTTTAAAAAAAATGATTGATTCGAAAAAAATAGACGGAAAAATGGGCCCATGATGAGACTAGTCTTAAAAATCATAGAATGAGTCATTCTATTTGAGAGAATTTTCTGAAAAAAATAAAAATTGTCAATCATCTTTTAAAAAGATAGGCTTCACTTTAGAAGCAAAAAAAACGTTAACATTGATAATTGATAATTTTTTTCATATTCTTAACGAAAGTATATGCTTCAAAATAAAAATAAATTATACAGTGACATTTAGAGGATTCAACTAAATTGTTTTTCGACGAGATGAAGCCGAATCACAGATTTATTAGGATCAAACAAAATATTTAGTTATTAGACGATATTAAATAGACTCTTATTTGAATAAATAAATATATTTAAAATAAATAATGCCAATAATGGAATGCAATAGGAAAAATTTGATTTCACGAAAAATCTGGTTAATTCAAAATTTCAAAAATCAAATAGACGCGGTTAATTAATATCGCTAGAATTTTTCTGTCAATGCACGCAAATGCACATCGTGCGGTCCACTGCCAAGGACGCACAAAGGGGCTCGTCTTCGACCTCCTCGCGGCTCTTCGTCCACGAGCCCATACACGCGTGGATAATCAGGGCGAACGAGAACCCTGTCCTATCCGATTTCGAGATCGATCATCCGGGAATGCCAAAGTATAGTTGCCCTTGCGCCAAAATGCACGCATCGTCCGGCTCGCAATATTCATACGCGTTTATCATACATCGTCCAAATTACGCGATATTCTGGGAAAGTCCCGTCTCCTCGTTATATCAAATAAAGCGGCTTTAAAGAGCGGCCAAGATAAGTATGGAAGAGAAGATAAAAAAAGTAACGCAGCTGCCGCAGACGCGCCGTCACGAGTGGCGCATTTAGCGGCGGAGGATGAGGGCTTGAGGGGGAGGCGCTCCCTCATTACACAGGCCGCACTCGTGTAGCTCACCCTTAACGTCAGTAACAAGCGGCAAGTTTGCCGCTGACTCTCTCCGAAACAAACAGAGCGTTCACACGCGACATTCCCGAAAGAGGATTAACTTCATTACTTCGTTCCCTCGGTGGGTGGCTGGAGGGAAAGAAATTTCGACTAGGCCTCCCGCCAAACGTGTCTTATTTAACATTTGACGCACGTTTTTTTGTCTCTAAAGTTTTCCAATTAGTCGTGTATATTCCGAGGCCACCCCAAGCGTCATGGAATATGATGTTTCTCATATTGGCCAACTGGATGACAATGCCGCTACCACCCATCCGAGTACTGGCCTAGTATCTTGCTTCCGTTTTCTTTTTTCTTTGGGGCACACCGTTCATCAGATACTAATAGTCCAGTAAAAGAGACGAAAACCAAGCACTTTTCAGCGCAAAATATGAATTTTTTACTTAAGGTACATGGTTGCATACTGAACGTAACCCCAATCAAATGTTGCCCCTCAACTCGCTCCAACCCTAAGAAATAGGGGTTGAAAACTTAAAAATCGCCGTATCTCAATAATTAATGGTCCGGTCAAAAAAGGTTTCAAACAAAAGTTGTTTGAAATAGTAATATTCATATAAAGTTATCCAACGTCCAACCCCCTATCTTTGAAAATAGCGTCACAAAAACGCTATTTTCAAAGATAGGCGATTGGACGTCAGATAACTTTATACGTAATTTATTATTCCAAATAATGTTTGTTTAAAACATTTTTTGATCGGGCCACTAATTATCGAGATATGGCGATTTTTAAGTTTTCAACCCCTATTTCTTAGGGTTGGAGCGAGTTGAGGGAAAACATTTTATTGGGGTTACTTTCAGTATGCAAGCATCTACCTTCAGTCAAAAAATCCTATTCTACGGTAAAAAGTGCTGGGTTTTCGTCTCTTTTACTGGACTATTAGTTCTTATCGCGCTGACCGGCATCCCGCTATGTACTTGGACGGACGTACACGGCTTCGTAGAGTTTGTCGTGAATAAATAAATGACGAAGGGACAAGGGCATAGTCCGGGGAGTTTCAACGACGATGTAGGGAGAGAAAGAAAGGGAGAGAGAGAGAGAGAGAGAGAGAGAGAGAGAGATGTCTGTTTGTTCGGACGATTAGGCGACCCGTATAGCTCGTTCACGCGTTCGGTACCATTATAACCATCCGGGGTTGTGCAGAGGCAGAGAGAGAGAGAGAAGGAGAGGAGGGGCCACAAAAGCCGAAAACTGCTCTCGCCCTTTCGTTCGTCTCTCGCACCGCTATATCTTGAACAAATAGCAGTAAATTTGTAAACCCTCGCGGCCGCATCGTCGCGTTCAGACGATTCTCCTCCTTTTTCTCTTCCACTCCGAGTAATGGTAAATAAACAGATATAATTCGTGTTCTGGTAGAGAAAAGGGAAAAAAGGAACAAACTGTATGAACAAAATAGAGCCTATATAGAGAAAAAGAGAGAGAGAGAGAGAGAGAGAGAGAGAGAGGCAGGGCGAGGGCGGAAAGAACAAAACGCAAGGATTTGAGCAAACAAAATGAAAAATAGAAGGGAGAAGGGTGACCGAGCCACCGGGGTACAACAGATAAAAATGGCAGAACTATTTTCATTAAACTTTTCCAAACGCTCGCGAAAGACTCTTCGTCTCGTATCCTTTGTACGAGACTGCACACACGCGAGACTCTCTTTTTCTCTTTCTCTTGCAGATAGAGAAAGGGGGAAAGAGAGAGAGAGAGAGAGAGAGAGAGAGAGAGAGAGAGAGAGAGAGAGGGAGAGGGAGAGGGAGAGGGAGAGGGCCGATATCTTTTCCTGCGCGCTCTAGTCCCGGTAACCAGAGCTTTTCACGCGCAATTGCAATTCTCCCCGCGACAGCCACGACCAAAACCACTCGTTATTAATTCATTCCGGTGTGAATTATACGCGTCGGGGGAAAAACAGGCAACTCTTTCAAACTTGGGGGAATTGGAGTTTTGCGTAACATGGGCGTCCGTTATTTCCATCCTATTGGAAAGCTTCATAGAAAAAAGCTTCGCTTTTCGGATATTGAAATTGAGAACATTTAAATTATCGCGGTACTCAAGCAAGTGTTTCAAGGAAATTTAAATTATCGCGGAACTCAAGGAAGGAAAGGAATGTTTTTTTTTTATAAGTCTACAGTTGCGATATACACACAGCAGGCGTTAAGCATGGCGTGCTCGTCCGGTTCCCGACGAGGAACGGAATCCTTTGCGATAAAGATTTCCACGGACCCAGGCAATGTGAAAAAACCTCCGCGCGCACTAGGCGAGATGAGAGTTTTCTTTTCACTCGAGACGTCCCTCCAACATCGGATGTTCATCCCTCTGATCTCGCCTGGCACATTTTCCTTTCACCTATCGCGCCACAGTGTCGCGTGCATTCGTGGATTACATGCGCTTCCGGACGAGAAAGCGCGCGCACGTGTGTACAAGAACGGCGAAAAAAAGTCGCGATGCGTATGTAGGTACATGTGTATCTCACGGACTTCCGGTAATCGTGCGAAATGCTGCTCGCGATGTCACGACGTCGGATGTTTAAAAGTGGGAAATTTTATACATTACGTGGGGGGAAGAATCCCGACTAGAAAGGTTGCTACGGGGCAGACTAGAGATTCAGGCTCTGATCCGGTTGCCGTATCTACGCTTGAAGTGAAAAAAATCCAAAAACTACGAATAAAAAAATTCTGGTAGTATTTTGTGTTTCCATATGCGTTATTTATGATCGATCCTGCCTATATGATAATTGGAGTGAAACGTATCCTGCCTCGTTGAAGTTTTTTACCTCCTTTCGGAATTGAACCTACGTCGTCTAATTCTAGAGCTGAGCGCGCCACCTATTTAGCCATTCCAACACATGTGTAAACCTTCTTTTTTTTCTTTGCATATTTTTTCGTCATTCTAATTCTATTCTAAAGAATGTCAATAATTTTATTCATGGCGTTTGAGATTGTATTGCTGTAATGCAACAATAATTCTTTTTTCCCGATTTTTTCTGTCTATTTAGGCTGTGTAAATAACTCACACATTTTTACATATTCTCATTAGAGTGTTACGACCGGAATTCGGAAAAAAGGCTTCTGATGATGATTTTGTAAAAAAAAAATTTATTGTGCCAATAAAATTATACGATTAAACGAACTTACCTTAAGTGAAGTTCGATCGTAATTGTATGTAGCGCCTCTTCCGATAGATCACACTGTAGTTTCCCCTTCCATGCTCGAATCTCCACACATTTTCAAAGCCATTGCAGAAACTTTTTTGTTTCCTATGCATGGCCGCCCGGTCCTGAGAACTCATTATTTCAAAGTATTGCCGTATATATGGGTAATACCTCTCTGAGGTATTGGGAGAATGGTAAATACAAATATAAGAATATTTAACTTCACCAGGGTGGGAAGTGATCTATCGGAAGAGGCGCTACATACAATTACGATCGAACTTCACTTAAGGTAAGTTCGTTTAATCGTATAATTGTATTTCGCGCCTCTTCCGATAGATCACACTGTAGATGTTTAAAGTGCAATATACGGCAAATGTAAGATATTAACATTTATTTTCACCGTAACAGTTGTAACTTGAAGATAACAACTGGCTATCAGCCAACACAAAATTCAATATAAGTTAACATTTTTTTTTTTTTTTTTAAATTATTCTAGGATCGCCTTCGCGTACTCCGAAGTATTTGTGGATACGGGGAGATCATAAAAACGCGCGAATGTTTGAGAGTCCTTTGACCATCCGGCCGACTTTCTTATGACATCTAAATCTATACCTTTTCGCTTCGCGGCTGATGAGGATGCGTGGCGTGTACTGTACGCCGAAAAGATATTAGTATCGATCCCACTGTTTGATAAAACTCTTTTGATCCATCGGGAAAGTGTCTGAGTAGACACTTTTTTGAATGGTTTTTTCAGGGCGAGGAACAGTGAATCTTCACTTCCTCGTATCGAACTAGTTCTTTCTTTGTATGATTTAAGAGTTGTAATTACGCAAATATTTCTTTGAGCTTCGTGTTTTGAAAAAGTCAGAGAGGTTGAGTCCGACCGCGGCCCGACGTCTTTATAGTATCCGAAATCTTGATTTGCATAGTATCCCCTCTTTCGACTATATTGCTGAGCTTAATTAGTGACAGTGTCTGCATACGCTGGCCTGTCACAAGGGCGAGTAAAGTAACAAGCTTTCCCGTCAACATTTCCAAGGATAGCACGTTATTTTCGCCAAGCTTCTCTAAGTAGTCCAATACTATCTTAGGATCCCACGTAAATTCATATTTAGGTCTCGACGGTCGACATTCAACAACTCCTTTGAAGAAACGCTTAATCCTTGAATCTTGACCTACAAGGGGACCTGCGATTAACGAGATCGCTGATCTTAAAGAGTTCAAGGATCCGTGCGATGCGCCTTGCTGGAACTCCATAGCGAGGGCAGTAAGAATATTCTCGATCGAAGGCTTGTAGAAATTAACGTTGTGTTCCTTGCAAAAATTCCACCATTTTCGTAACGCGCAATCATATTGCTTTATCGAACTAGTGCGAAGAGAAGCCGTCATCAAATCTAATGCCACTTCTGGAACATGACTCAGCTGGAACGCCCTCCTGATAACAACCCCACCTCCAGGGTAAGGTCCCTCCACAGTGGATGCGGTTGGTTGCTAGGAGACAACAATAAACTTTTGTCGGGCGAAAAAACAATAGGTCCTTTACATATCAATGCTTGGAAGTAAGGATACCAGGGCTGCGTAGGCCACTGAGGTACTACCATGATAACTTTTGCCTTATCTTCTCTAATTTTTTGTAAGGCTCTCAGGATGACCGAAAATGGGGGAAATGCATAGGCTAGAGAAAACATTCCCCATTTAATTGTGAATGCATCTATGGCTGAACTGTCTGGATCGCGAAACCAAGACACGAAGCGCTCGCACTTTGAGTTAATGCGTGAAGCAAATAAGTCAATTTGAGGCTTTCCTAAAGATCTCAAAATATCCTGAAATGCCCAATCTGCCAGAGAATATTCCCTTTCTTTGTAAAGTCTCCGCGACTCAAAATCAGCATCTGCATTTTCTTTTGAACCGATGAACGAAGCCGCGATTCTAATATTTCGCGCCTCACACCAATCCCATATTGATCTCGCTGCGTTATTCAGGTTCTTGAAGCGTGTACCACCCATTCGGTTAATGTACGCAATTGCCGTGGTATTATCCACCCGTAACAAAATATCGGTGTCTCTCAGCTCATTAGCAAAGCATTTCAAACCGAAAAAGGCCGCTTTCAATTCTAAAATGTTAATATGATTTTTACTTTCTTCTTTATTCCAGAAACCATGTGATCGCTTTTTTCCGCAGACTACGCCCCAGCCAGATAACGATGCATCACTAAAGATTTCTATAGAAAATTTTAGGGGTCTTATGGAGTTACTCGGGGTTTTAATAGCTGTGAGCCACCAAATAAATTCGGGCTGTAACTCGCGACCCAGCGTCATGTCCGCATCGAAGCAACCCCCAGACTCTAAAAGAGCTAAGTAACGTGCTCTTTCGAACATTTTCGTATGAGCAAACCCGTAAGGAATCGCCGGACAACTTGCCACTAGAGAACCCAGAAAACGAGCGAAATCGCGAATTTTACAGCGTTTTGTGTGATGAAATTTGCGAATCAGGTTTTTTATCTTGATTTTCTTATCTTCCGGGAGTTCTAGTCGCATTATTCTCGAGTCTAACCAAAAGCCGAGGTATTTACACCTCTTTGACGGGGTAGTTTGGGATTTTTCTGCGTTGATAATAAAGCCCAACGTTTCGATGAATTTTCTGGTTATCAAGAGATTATTTTTGCATTCTATGAAGGATTTTCCAATAATAAGAACATCGTCTAGATAGATAACTGAGAGCAGGCCTCTACTGCGCAATTTTCCCATAATTGGTTTTAGAATTTTTGTAAACACGAACGGAGCTGTCGCCAATCCAAAAGGTAAACAGGAAAATTCGTAAAGGGTCCCATCGAATCTGAATCTTAAAAACTTTCTGTGCTTTTTTGCTATAGAGATCGCGTAGTATGCATCTTTCAAGTCGATTGTTGCAAGGAAATAGTCCTCATTGATGAGACTCACTGCAGTTCTACGATCTTCGAGCTTAAAATGCAAGGTAGGAACGAATTTGTTCAGCTGCTTTAGGTTCAAAACTAATCGAAAACCTCCTCCGGATTTTGGAACCGCGAAGACATCTGAGAGAAACTGACCTTGGACATTCTGACACGATTCTATTGCTCCCTTCTCTAACAGAGCTGTCACCAGGTCTTTAATTACGGCAACTTCTTTACTAGCATTTGATTTATCTTTAGGGGAAAATTGTTGTTTCGGTATCGATGAAAAAGGGATCTCATATCCGGCTATCCAAGCTAGAATACGTTTGTCGGTGGTATGTCGTTTCCACTCCTCAACGAATAAACGCAATCTTCCGGCTGTTGTACTCACAAGCAAATCTAGTGCCTGCGTGTTGGAGGATGGCCCGACTTTTGTCTCGATGAATCTCGGCGTGGGGGACTTTTCTGCCTCGGAAAGGTGCTGCGATTCTTCACCCATGGAGTTGTCTTTTTCCCGCCTGAACCCGTCGATTTCTGTCGGTAGCCGCCTGAGAAGCGACGAGGCGGGAACTTCAAGTTTTTTTGAGATTTTAGCTGATGAGTCCGTCCGGAGCGCACATAAGTCTCGACTGGTACTTTCGAGTGTTTTTGCCGCTTTTACTTTTTCGTCCAGATGTTTTCCGAACAAAAAATCGTCAGCCGTTGACGAATTTAGGACGTCCTTGAATGTTGGACCCATGTTTGCCAAAATGAGGCTTCTCCTTACCGCAGACTCGTCGTGCAAAAGATCCGCCAATAATCTCCCAGTATCGCTCAAACGTTCAAGTAGAGAAAGCCTCTGTTGAGTATTGTCAAGGGCTCCGAGAAACATTTTTCCGACTGCAGCTATATAGGTTGCAAGCTTAGCCTGCTTTGCTGCGATTCGTTCGTCTCTTTTAGTGGCAGTTTCCGGGAGAACAGCCCTCACTTCAGGGTTTATTGCTGGTGGGTCGATGTATGTTGCATTTTTCGGAGGCGGATACTTTTTGATTAGTTGGGATCTGTCCTCCGTAGGCAACCCTTTCTTAAGGATCTCCTCCCAACGAATAGCCAACTCCGATGGGATATCATCATCCAGAATCCGTTCCGCCAAAATCCTCTTCCCCAAAACCTCTAAAATTTGAGGGTCAAGATTTGACGCATTTGTCGATTTTGACACTGTGGGGACAGGATCTGCATCTTGGTCAGGTAAAACCTGACGAGGCTCTATGATAAGGTTAGCCTCAGCTCGGATGGGCTCGATAGGAGCAATTTGTGAAGTCTGTTCAGATCCATTTTTCGCAACATCCACGATCGAGATGAGATCTACCGAGTTTTCTTCCTCGCCTTTTTCCGATGATGAAAATCTCGATCGTCTGTGATCATCCCTCCTTCCCTTCCTTCGTCCTTCATCTGAAGAACTCGAACCATGGTGACGTCCTGATGAAAACGATACACAATGTAGCCCATGGCAACCAGGTTTGTGTCCGCGTACGTCAAACGTACGTGTTAAATAGGTTAAACCTGATTTAACTTTTTTGAGATTATCGCCCGAGTAATAACTCTGCCTCGTGTGGGTTAGAGCCCACTCGAGGGGCTCGTGTCCATTTCTCGAACTCCAGCGACGGTCTTGGCGAGCATAATCTAAACAAACATGTGACAAGCTGATCTAAAAAAAAGACATACTTACGCTTGCGTTTTTTCCGATGCTTTTTCTCGATCAATTCTTCAAGTTTCTTTATTCTTTCTTCGAGTGCATTTTTTCCCTCTGCACACGAACTTCTAGAACTCCGAGCGCTCATTCTTGAATTTTATGAACTACGATTATCCGTTACAACGTGTGGAGCTTCCGGCACACGGAAGAAGAATGAGTTCTCAGGACCGGGTGGCCATGCATAGGAAACAAAAAAGTTTCTGCAATGGCTTTGAAAATGTGTGGAGATTCGAGCATGGAAGGGGAAACTACAGTGTGATCTATCGGAAGAGGCGCGAAATACAATTTATTCGAGAAGATATATTCAGATAGTCTGCAGTTTGAGTCATACAAATAAAGATTTGAACAATCTACAACATTTATATCTCCGAAACAGAAAAAAGTGAGTATCTAATATTCGTAATACCGTCTATAGCAAAAAGCCATATACCGATACTACAAACTTCGAATATGTAGATCTTAGAAGCGCAAATGATCGATGGTCCGAAATAGCGAATACCTAAATGGCGAACACAGCATGGCTGCCTGACCCGACTGACCACTAACGCCATCTGCCATCTTCATTCTGAAGCGCAAGTAGTATTGCTCGATCCCAGGATAATCGTAGGAATCTCGGAAATATAAAATTAGAAAAAATGGCGCGCACTCAAAATGAGAGTCTTGATTTTTGCGAAAAAATTGGCATTTTTCGTACAATAAATCAAAATAATACGTCGGAAAAAAATCCTCTATTTACCCCTCTTAAAAAATACTATATTTTTACATCCAGAAAAAGTTTCAGAAATATCGATTTTTGAGATGTTTCGCTCACCGACTTTAAAAACGTACTTTCGAGAAAAACGCGTTTAAAATTTCGAACGACGCTCCGGGTATTTCGACGGACGTCAACATAACATCCTATAAACCTGTAAATTTTCATTCGATGACCTTGACATTTTCAGGGAATTTGACACACTGTCAAAATATATTGTCTTTGGAAAAAGTGAAATTCCGACTTTTACAACTAGGCATAACCCCTCAATTTCAACGTCGATTCGATTTTTTTTAACCTACTCGTTCAAAAGGACCTGCTAAATTCCCACCGCGATCAGTGTAAATCGATTTAAAAAATTCATCCCGCAACATTTGAATAAAAGATTGCCCGTCATGGGCCTCACGTCCGCGTACATGACGCGTGAAACGCTGAGCATTCGGGAAAAGAAGAAGTCTCGCTTAGCCCTCATCGGGCTGACGAGTCCACGAAGGAAATAAGCGCGTTATTTCTCATCTCGTCGTTTCCGTCTGGCGTTTCTGGCGAGGAATGCGCGTGCGCACGCGCGCGAGCAAGTCCCTCGTGGGATTGCAAAGCTTGGCAAATGGTACGTAACTAATCATTCTCGGTGTGGTGGCGGTTCTTCGCAGCTACCCCCAAGACTCTCGATTCGTCATGGCAGCTCAGCGGGAGAGTCTGCCTCCTAAATCAACGATATTCTTATCTCTCGCGCGGGAGGTTATACTTCTCGCGAGATTTTCCGTCCCTCTCGCTCACTCACTCTTTTTCCCTTACTGATGCGCTTCCACGTGGCTTTTCACTCTTGGTAGCTCCACGGTTGTATTATTACGTCTAGTCTCGACAGCCGGTCTCTTCCCTCTCCCTCTCTCTCTCTCTCTCTCTCTCTCTCTCCTCTCTTTGACACGCACCCGTGTCTATTTGTATATAATAGTGGCACCCGTGCATCGTGCACACGCTTCTCGCATTTGTCATCCCTTAAGACCGTTGGTTCCCATCTATCCATATACATTTATATATGTGGCTGGTGGAGATCTGACACTCGGATGATCCGACACTCCCTGTTATAAGAGAAAAGCTGATAATGCGACGAGAGTGCGGAAAGGATTTTCTCCAAAATATCTATGCTCCCGCGAAGATTCCATTTCATTTTTCGTGGCTCAGGCATTCGTACGATTTATGCTCGCTTCTGTTTTTGTTCCCTCGATGCTAGAAATATACGTGGCGTTTTCAGGAAATGAATATAAAAAGAACAGGCATATTGTATCGCGGTCGAAAAAGTCGTGTAGGGTCATTTTGACGCAGGTATCGGGGCTGACCGAATTGGGGGGACTTTCCGTATTAGGGAAAAGTCCAATTGGTCATTTTGATACAGGTATCAGGGTTACCAAGTGGGCTGGCCAAATTCGAGTGACTTTGTGGACTCGCGAACGTGGAGGTTTTACGACGGCCAGTTCCACTTGACATCTTCGAGGATGATGTGAAAGTTACAGAGATCAGGGCATTTGACGCTCTTTTCTCAGACGGCAGATTACGGCGTAGGTGAAAAACGGAACGAGACGTGAAATTAGAACGGCAAAGAGAAGACTCGATGTTTACCAGGTGTGTTAGTATGAAACCGGAATTTTTTTACAGAAAAAACACGTTTATTGTAATGATATGATACAAATAACTGGAGATGGCTTCTCGGGTCACCTTTAACTGATCCGCTAGTTGTTGATGTGTTTGAGCGTCGTCTTCGTCCAACAAGGCTTGCAGGTCAGCGTCTTCAAACTTTTTCGGTGGTCTTCCACGTTCTTCGTTCCTCACGTCAAAATCGCCACTTTTGAACCGTTTGAACCACTCGAAACACTGTGTTTTACCGAGAGCATGCTCACCAAACGCCTCCACAAGCATTCGATGCGATTCGGCTGCGGTTTTCTTCAGATGAAAACAGAAAAGTAGTGCTGTCCGCAAATCGTAATTTGTTGGCACAAAACTCGACATGTTTATCTCTAATAAACTAATGCTACTGAATGAAACTCGTGTTATTGTGAGTTGGAAATCTTTGTCGGATATCAATACAATAACAAGACACCGCTGACGTGATGTGTCGGTAACTGCATCGACATCTAGCGCCACCTATGGGCAAATTCCGGTTTCATACTTACACACCTGGTATGTATAGAAAATGGTAAGAAAATATCTGGAGGGGTTGAAGGGAAGAAGACCAGTGCGAGATGGGATAGACGTCTGTACGGGACAACTTTAAACCCGACAACTGATGCGAAAAATGGTACCGACACCTCAGTGCCTGTGGATTAGGGTATGGAGGAAAGACGCAAGAGAGAGAAAGAGCTTCTCTTTGGGCTGGGGGAGATTTGATGCCGGTAATTAGCGGGAAATATGAGGAGTGAGCGGTTGCTCGCTGGGGTTGGTTCGCCCGGCTTACTACACCGGTCTTCGTGTGACGGGGGTAGCTACGATGGTGGTATGTGCAAGGAGAGAGCCAGAGCAAGTGAGAGAGAGAGAGAGGGCCTCTTACTGGGTGTGAGAGCCTTGAGTTTCCAGGCTAAACATACTCGCCTCGTTAGCGGCGTGTTACGCGATTAACACACCGTACCAGTGACACTCTGTAAATTATACCGTGCTGCTCGTGAGCGGGGGCTCCCGGGGTTGACTCTACCCGCTGCCTATCTAACTACCAGCATCTCGTTCCACACACGCCAAACGTCCACGTGTAATCTCCACACTGGCAATGGGAATGCGGCTCGTATGCACGCGAGGGCATACCGAGTTTACAGTCAATGTGTATGCGGATCAATGGTACGCCCGTCTATGCAGGCTTGTTGACAAACTTGTCGAATTAATCAAGCCTTCCTACCAATTCCTACACCCCTTCGACCCAAAAGCCTCGCCTTGAATCCTGATGAAGACTCTCGTCCCTACTGCCTCCGAATCGAACATCACACGTCGCTAATCATCGGACCCTAACACACGACATCCCTAACGACCACGACAATCAACACACGTGATGAATGCACTTGCCAGGCGAGTTATGCCAGTCGCAGCCTTTGGGAAATGTTGATCTAGGATTTCGTCACGGGGACAATCAACGCCCGTATGTTGGATCACTGGAGGAGCCGAATCCGAAATGTATCTAAACAGCTTTTGGGCAGATAGTAATCCAGATTCATTTTGTGCCATCGAAGATTTCTCTTTGTCGAGTAGTTAACTGCATGCTGTCTGAGGTGAATGAGTTTGCTTGAAAAAACATGGAGGCTGTTTTGTTTGATGAGTTGATAGTCTTCGAGATGTATCAAGTTGAAGATCCTTCTTGGCCAATTTGGCCACGTGTTCATGTTGAAGATTTATCAGGGACCTGTGTACTTGAAGGGTTGATTTGCTACCTTCATGCTCTCTTGGTGGTTCAGGGAAATTTCTATGAATGATGATAAAAAATTAGGTCTCCAAGAAGTAGGCAAAGCGCCTTTGGTGATGACGATTCAACGTTCCTAGACTTTTGTACCCAAACGAACTCTTGTATATGGCTGCTTGAGTGCACCATGTCGAGCTTGTTGACGAGCAAACAATGATGGACGAGCGAGTCGGGCAACATGTCAGTATATAGAGGAGTCTGATCTGATAGACCAAAACTCCAAAAAGTATACCGTTTGACGAGTGATCGCGGAAATGAATTTGACATGTGGTCGTTTTCCTAGACATACTAGTGGAAGAGAAAGAAAAACGCCTTCTTGGTCAGGATGTTCCAGGTGTACCCAAATGGACACCTCTGTCGTTTTCAACGTTGCGTTGCCATTAATCTCTGGATGTCAACAGCTTGGCGTGCTTTTCGGAGCTTCCAATAAACGCCACGAATACTCAAAATCCTGTACCCTATATGGCAACTGGCTAATCGCACATTCCAGATAACAGATCCTCGATGGAATGCTGCCGATGAAAACCGCCAAGGCAAGATGTGTGGCGAATGATCTTTCATGCGATAAGGGAAGTTGACCAAGGTGACACGACGGCAACAGTGAACGTGTGCGAAGTAATTCAGTCTACCTGGCTACCTGGATAAAGCGTGTAGCGTTATTGAAGCTAGAAATTCCGGTTGATTAAATGATGTTCGATCGTTTGCCCAGGCGTAAACGTTACGAAACGACGTTGATCTATCGTACTCGCTCTTGCTGCTGGGTGTTTCTTCCACGTGAGGGTTGACGAATTGTTTCGACGCGTTGAGGAAACCTCCACACCGCAGCCAGTTGTAAGCTGCGAGCAGTATTTGGGGTTCACTCTCGTGAAGTGTTGTATGAACTGCCCAGCAAGGTACCGGAAGTGATGCGTAGTCAGCATAGAGAAAAGTTGGACGTACTGAACGTGTGTTTGTTTCTAAAATATGTTACTTTTCCGTTTGAGTTTGTTTGGGTTATCGGACCTGGCTTCACTACCCGGCGGCAACATGGGGCTGGGTTTCTCATCTTTAAGGCGTTACCCCCACTTGTAGCGCAAAAGAAGGCCTTTTTCATGAATTTTTTAAAAGAAAACTACAAAACTTTTTTAATCGATCAATATACCATCTTAAAGAACACATCTTGAAGAACTTTCAGTAATTTTTTTATTGAAAAATATTACATTGTTTAGTGGCAAATGGCCGTCAATGAAATAATGTTTTTATATACACGGTTTGCGGTGACCAACATTGCGGCGAAGTGGATCATCTGAAAAAAAAAATGCGGATGGATTTAGTCAAATATAAGTATAAACTAGTCTTTAATCGAAGGATTTTAAAAAATATTCATTTTTCACAAAATGGCGGACAGTCAAAGTTAATGGTTCGATTTTAACGAAAAAAAACGGCAGTTTTTTGGCTATGAAACGACCATTTTTTTCGAAAAAAAAATCGAACGATTAAAGACTACATTTTTATGTATTAAATAAGCCTGCAAAATTTCAAGAAGATCGGTTCATTAGTGTTCGAGTAATCTTGGTCACCGACTTCAGAAATGCCATTTTGAGAAAAACGCGTTTAAAGTTTCAATTTCAGTTTACACGAAGAAAATATTTTTTTTTGTAAACTTACATAGAGTCATCTATTCCGGGCATCAAAAAAAACTGCGCTTCAAATTGCACTTCAAAAAAATGCAATAAAAAAAATCGATTTTTTCAAAATCGCAAGTGGGGGTAACCCTTTAATGGCATGTAGGTAAAAACAGTGTGTCCGTACAGATATGCAGGAAAACGATGCTTCGAACCCGTTATATCCATGCAATGTTGGCTTTCAGCACACCTGGCTGTTCCAAGGATGGATCCTCAACGTCGAATGTCTTAACAATCTTTCCCCACATGCATATGCGTACGTGTATTTAGGTGTGTGTATATACCTCTCGTATTTGCTTTGATAGACAGTGTGCACCATTTCGAAATAAGTTAGTTCTCTTGTCACGTGCTTTAACATTGATTAGCGTCCATGCGCGACAGAGAGACAAAGTGCAGCGATACATCACTGTCACTTCGGCTCGACGTCGTCCTCGTCGTTGTCGTCGTAGCGCGCCGTTAACTGGAGTGACATCGCGATAACAACGCGCGGCGCGACGCGGCTCGGGCTCTCTCACCATCTCCTCGAGTATTTTTGGCGTGACTGGAAAGCCTGATGGCCACAGTCCCACTGATGAGCGACGAGAAGGAACGCGATGACGCTGCGTATTTATGAGGGTCATTAATATTTATGCAAAAAAAAACCGAGAAGGCGAAAAAAAAGAGCAAAAAAGAACGGCTCGTATCCTCATCGCGTTTAATTTGACGAGCTGTGGAACAAGAGAGTGCTGCGAAACCGCAACGGATCCTCGTCACAACTGGTGGACAGATATGAACTGCGAGCGTCCAGTCGACGTCACTTATTGAAAACTGTGGACTTTTTGAAAACACGATCGCCGTCAATATGGATGCTTTGAATAGGACAGATAGGCCGCCTGTAAATATTCATTGCATGTTGTCAATTTGTATCCATTATAAATGAACGCAGAAATTAACCCTCCCTGTGTACACTGTATTTTTCTATACACGTTGGGTGCATTAGGTCTTTTGGCGAACAATCGGGTTTTCGAAGTGTTCTTGTCTTTTAAGAAATCTCAAAAAAATCAGGGTTACCTCTCGAAGAGTACGTGGCCCAGGAGTAGCCAAAGTCGAAAGTTCCAAAACGTTGTTAATAAACATTGAAGTATAGTGAAAAAAATTGGAAAAACAGGATTTGGTAAAAAAAATCGTAACGTTGCAATAGACAAATATATTAAAAAAGGGTCATAGGGATTTGTAGTTAAGAAGTAAGGCGACAGTAGAATTAAAAAAAATCGATTTTTTTTGTCGCTAAAATGGTGCTTTATTATCATACGAATAAGTTACTGTTCGATTTATAGCAAGAACATTTTTTTTCACCGACTTTGAGCGTATAACGTAAGCCCACCTCTGGCACGGCCATAGAGTACCTAAAACTTTAAACGCGTTTTTTCCGAAACAGCTTTTTTCAATTGGTGTGACAAATAACTTCAACAATTTTAATTCGATTGACTTCAAATTTAAAAGTTATATTCCTAATTGCATTTCGCAGAGAAGTACATACGGAATTTCTGATTAATCGAAAACTTTTCATTTTATGAGCAGTTTTATACGAAATTTTTTACTGAACATTCATTCAAATACCTACAACTCAATTCAAATACCTACAACTTTTGAATAAAACAATATTTATTAAATTCCGTACGTACTTCTCTAGGTATTCTAATGTAGATTGGCGAGAATTTTTGTTTTTCGTTCTAGGTAAATATTTGTGGATGCTAAATGTCACGCTGCGGAGCGCCTAAAAAAAGGTAAGAAAAGAAAATATTAGTAGTCGGCCATTTTGTACATCGAAAAAAAAGATATAGATTTTCTAACCGCTCATATTACTAAATAAGAAAAATACTAAATAATATACTAAATAATAATATAAATAAATAAATAATAATAATATAAATAAAATACTAAATAACTTGAAAAATACTAAATAGATGTGTAATTAATTTTACGAGTGAATCACTTTTTCATACGGAAAAAAGTTGTTAAATTCGCACATGATTTTATACCCGTTACTGTGGCCTAACCCCTTAAGACTACGAGCTTCCAAAAGAATAGACTGCCATGGGCGTAGGCTCCAAAAAGTTGGGTTATTTCAGCACCTGCAAGTGGGGGATTTTTACGAATTCTGGCATGTCATAGGTATACGGAACGGTAATTTTTTCGGACGAAATGAACATTCACTGTAGCAAATACAAAAATTACGAAATATTCATAATAATGGGTAACGAAAAACGGAATTTGCGGTGCGCAGTTGCGGCAAAAGTGCATTCGGCGGTCCTCGCACACCGGCGATTCGTGCGATACACGAAATGTTTTATCTTTGCGTCATCTTTACCAGATGCAAGAAGAATATGGAAAAAATTTATTTTCAATGAAAATATGAAAAAATGGCGGATTTATAAGCCTAAAATGCAAAAGAAGTTTTATTTTTGACATGAATGTATATAAAAATAGAGAAAAGAAGCATCAAAATACAATACATAAAACCTTTATTTCAGTCATGAAAAGGGTGAAAAAGTAAAAAAAAATCTGCATTCATTTACCTTTGTAAACACCGACGCCGTGTGTACACTGACCCTTTCAGGGTGCGACTTGCACGGGCTGGTGTTTGCAGGTTACCTGCCAGACCCTTTGCGCCTTCAGTCCAAACAGATACCTGGATTTTTAGGGGTGGTAGTCGAAGGCTACCCTTCATTCATGGATGGGATATTTCGACTGTTCCTTTAAAGACCTACTGTACACATGGAGGGTTAAAGAGATTGTCAATTAACAGGGAGTAGTGGGCCCACGATCAATGCAAGGCCGCGGCATTTATCATTGCAAGCGGCTCTCGTCTGAGCCAATACTTAAATGAGTGACCACTCACAATGAACATCACTTTGGTGTCCTCCTCCGATTTTGTCGAAACTTTTTTATGTGGAAAAGTATAAAAAACTAAGAGACACGTATTTTGTATTGGCGGAAAAACGACTTTAAGGGGTAAAACGCACCCTCGAAAATAGGGGTGTTTTTCGTTTTTCGTCGATAACGTTATCGTTCTCATCTCCAATATATAGTACACAAAAAATAAAACGTATTTTCATTATCGGCGGAAAAACGACTTTAAGGGGTAAAACGCACCCTCGAAAATAGGGGTGTTTTTCGTTTTTCGTCGATAACGTTATCGCTCTCATCTCCAATATATAATACACCAAAAAATAAAACGTATTTTTATTATCATCGGAAAAACGGTTTCAAGGGGTAAAACGCACCCTCGAAAATAGGGATGTTTTTTGTTTTTCGTCGATAACGTTATCGTTTTCATCTCCAATATATAGTACACAAAAAAATTTTTTTAATCGTAAAACATCCCCATTTTTAGGATGCGTTTCACCTCTAACAACCGTTTTTCCACCGATAAAAAAATACGTGTCTCTTAGTTTTTGATACTCTTCCACATAAAAAAGTTTCAACAAAATCAAAGGCGGACACCAAAGTGATGTTCTTCGTCAGCCATCCAATGGCTAGCGCACGGAATACGGAGCGGCCATTTTACTGACTTTTCGATGAAAACACAACACGGTAAAATATTTCCGCCTTTATCGGCACAGATTTTTTGCAGCTTCCCTGTGCCTTCATGATAATTCGATACGCATTTGAAAAAAAGTGGCTGTGGGCTACACTTTGGGGGTAATCTCAGAAACTCGTGATAGTGGGTAACAAGGGTGGGGTAAAAGTGATAAGGATGGGATCGAAAATGCCCATAAGTGTATGCGAAGAAATCCTAGAAATAGAAAATAAATAGATTGCGATATTAAAAATAATAAAAAAAATATTCACTGTCACTTCATCAAGTTTACATAAAAATATAGAATAATTTATGTGAGGGGGTAATGAAATCGAACACAGCACCCGCAGTGAACAAAAATTGCAACGAACTCGGCTATTTATCTGGCAAATTTCTGTTTGCGTAGTACGATGTTTTTGCAATCAAATTTCAAATATTGTTTTATTCATAATGGGCGATGCCAGTTGCTGTGTAATAAATTGCAAAAATACCGGAAATAACAGTAGGTGCAAATTTGATCGATTCCCTGCGTAAAATTGGAACGTAGAACAACGCAACAAATGGATAGCTGCAGTTTTACCTTCAAACAAGTTTTGTAAGGCGTCAAAGAAATAGTGACTTTCTTTCTCATAGGAGCTTAAATTATTATACTTAGGTCATGTTTTGTCCTGAACTCTCCAACGTTTCTGACATGGTCAGTAGATACCAACACTTTTCCCTTAAATTGAGATTGAGGTTTGAAATTAATATTGTGAGTTATACTTTCGACGACGGTCTTCAAAATTATGCTTATTTCGGTCTGAAGATAAAAATGTTATTTATTATATTACAGAGTCATTACGATACATGTTTGTCAAATTTCAATAAAGGCAATTATATAGCTTCATTTTTCTCATCTTATAACAAAATTACAAGTAAACAGAAATACACATTTTGCGGAAAATTTTCTTACTTTTTTCACTTTACTGAAAGGAAACACTTCTTGCCGTCGTTCGTCCCAAAAATTGATTCAACGCAAACGAATTAAATGCAATTGAGCACGGAAAAAAGTAAACAGCGAAAATAACAGTATAAACCGCATAAAAAAAAACAGTGTGCCATATTCCATTATACAGTAAAACAGAGTAATGTAAATCCTGTCCTACAAAAATGACGAATTTTCCTGTACGCACTGAGATTTTTACAGTTACATTGGCTTATTTACAGTTCGGTATTGTGAATACATCAGTGTTTTCAGTAAAAATATTCAACTGTAAAATTTACATGGGATCAGTGATTTTTATACCGTACGCAAACTGCAAGGGTTACAGTGTACACTGTATTGAGTACAGACTGATTCATTAAATCGCACAGCGTGGCACGGTAGTTTTACTCTTCTTTCGACAGTTCGTGACGTAATCTGTGCACTCGGGGATTTTTACAGTTACACTGATTTATTTACAGTTCGGTATTGTGAATAAATCAGTGATTTCAGTAAATATATGCAACAGTAAAATTTAAATGAGGTCACTGATTTTTATACTGTACGTAAAGTGCAAGGGTTACAGTGTGCACTGTATTGAGTACAGAGTGATTCATTAAATTTCACAGTGTGACACGGTAGTTTTACTCTTCTTTCGACAGTTCGTGACGTTATCTGTGCACTCTGAGATTTTGACAGTTACACTGGTTTATTTGCAGTTTGATATTGTGAATACATCAGTGATTTCAGTAAAAATATTCAACTGTAAAATTTTAATGCGATCACTGATTTTTATACTGTACGCAAATAAGGCACGAGGTGAGGCACGTGGCCAGGACACAAAGGATTGCCAGTTAGTAGTGCGTGGTCGATAGGATGCGAACGTTGAAATTTGTGCGACATAATTCAAGAAATTATAAAAAAAGAGCGAATTATTTACAAAAAGGTACGTTCTTGTGTATGTGACTGATTTTTAAATATTTTCTACACATTTTTTTCAAACTTCTGTTAGGGATAAACTTTTCTCTGTGTATCTACATAAACTCTGTCGATACAACTGGCGCATTCATTGTACATAATACAGATTAACCAACTGTCAAATTACAAGTTTTGTTAAATTTATATTACAGTGTTGAACTGTCAAAATTTACTTTTGACTACACTGTATTTTGGACTGTGTGTTCCAGTAAAAGATACAGTAGAGCGGTTCAAGTACAAAGAGGACAGAATAGGAACTGTAATCATTTACTTTGAGCACACTGTATTTTGAGCACTGTGTTTCAGTAAATATCGCTGTGCAATCGCTCGAGTCCAATGCGAACTGTGTTGCCCCTGTATTTTGTACTATCACTTTTTTTTCCTCGAGGCGCGATTTTCATTTTTATAATTTATCACAATACTACAACCACAATCACAGAGCCTTTGTCAGAGCCGATAAAAATACGAACTCTACGCGTCAATCAAATCGACGGTATACAACCGAAAAAAATCCTTCGATCAAATGCCATATTTTGCATCAAGAAAAACGTCCTAAACATTTTAGAAAGATCAATGCAGTAGTTTATGAGATATTCTGCTCGTCGACTTTGAAAACGTACTTTCGATAAAAAAGCGTTTAAAGTTTCGAACGGCACTCCGAGCGTTCCGACGGGCGTCAACGAGAAGCCTATAAATCTGTCAATTTTGATCCGATCATCTTGAAATTTTCAGAGAACATTTATGAAATGAAATACTGTCAAAATATATATTGTTTATCAAAAAGGTGACGTTTCGACTTTTCCAACTAGGCATAACCCCTCAAGGGCTCTAATCCATTTTACACCTACGCATTTTGCACAAACGAATGCCTAACGTACATTTCCACTTCCACGATTGCTGCGGTTCGAAATTAAGAACGTTTCTCGCGTACATACCGCGAGCTCGCCCACAATTGCGCAAATGCATCGAGGCAAATTCAGCAAGCCGTCAATCAGGGTGTGCGTCCTGGAAATCGGTTTCACCGGCGAGGCGCAAACGAGCGAATCCGTTTGAGGGATACGAACGCTACCAACGATCTATCGACTGGTATAAGCGCAAACACAATTATGCAAACACGCACACAGGATCATCCTGACTATAGATCGCTCGTTATTGCTCTTGGCGTCGAGCTCTCCATGCGGCACGTAGAACACGTTGGATCGTAAATATAGCTGATTGCCGAGTCAAAGACACTCGCCCCTGGCGGATATTGCGAATCGATCGCTATTTATGAATCTCGTAATAAAATTCTACGATTTGCATACTCGAGCTGTCCGATCTCTAATGTCGATATACATGTCTCACAAGCGCACAAATGTACGAGACATAAAAACAACAACAACAACACGAGAAAAAGAAAAATTACAAACTGACTGGCGCATGATAGATAACAAATTGAGTAACTTCAGCTAAGTTTCTCTCCAGTGACTGGAATATTGAACCGTCACATTTTACGAGTTTGTTACTGCGTTGATACTTTCTTCTTTTTTATTTCTCTCTCCCTCCCTCTCCATCTCTCTTTTACTTTGCCCATAATATATCGCCGATAAAAACACGAACATTATTTCACTCTCGACTCCTGTCGAAAACACCCGCGGAGTCCGTTAAATGCCTGCGCAAGCGCAATGAGTTTTTTAGCCGCGAAACATCGAGTCTACGCATCTACAAGTACGCATGTACACCCCTCTCACGTACATGCGCAAAAATCCATTACAATTCCATTTTCTTTGCGCCTTCCACGATTCCAGGCTTTCCAGGACTTGAGAGCGCCGAAAAAAAGGGCGGCTGCGTTACACGCACGTTCGATTGCCACCTGCGGGAAAAACAGTGCGCGAGACGTTGTGCACGCCGGAGTTGGTCCGATCGTTATCGATGAGTCCGCGTCGATCGATCGATCGAACCCGCATCGATTAACCGACGAAGAAAATTCTCTTCTCTGCTTTTCCCCCGAGGCGTGTCCGACTGTGTGACTCATCCCGCGTCGTTACGAGCACAGCCTGTCCTGTATATCTTAGACGCTTAGGTACCGGATAGTAGGCTGCTTGCACGTATTATACGTGTAGATAAATTTTGTTGCTCCGTCGGAGCAGGAGCATCGCAAAATCGTTCCCGGTGTGCCTGACGCGACGGTCTCTCTCACACACACACACACACACACACACACACACACACACACACACACACACACACACACACACACACACACACACACACACACACACACACACACACACACACACACACACACACACACACACACACACACACACACACACACACACACACACACACACACACACACACACACACACACACACACACACACACACACACACACACACACACACACACACACACACACACACACACACACACACACACACACACACACACACACTCACTCACTCACTCACTCACTCACTCACTCACTCACTCACTCACTCACTCACTCACTCACTCACTCACTCACTCACTCACTCACTCACTCACTCACTCACTCACTCACTCACTCACTCACTCACTCACTCACTCACTCACTCACTCACTCACTCACTCACTCACTCACTCACTCACTCACTCACTCACTCACTCACTCACTCACTCACTCACTCACTCACTCACTCACTCACTCACTCACTCACTCACTCACTCACTCACTCACTCACTCACTCACTCACTCACTCACTCACTCACTCACTCACTCACTCACTCACTCACTCACTCACTCACTCACTCACTCACTCACTCACTCACTCACTCACTCACTCACTCACTCACTCACTCACTCACTCACTCACTCACTCACTCACTCACTCACTCACTCACTCACTCACTCACTCACTCACTCACTCACTCACTCACTCACTCACTCACTCACTCACTCACTCACTCACTCACTCACTCACTCACTCACTCACTCACTCACTCACTCACTCACTCACTCACTCACTCACTCACTCACTCACTCACTCACTCACTCACTCACTCACTCCTTGTAGCGCTCGTTACGCCGCATTAACATCGTGTCCCGCTTTTTATCTCGCTTGTTAATCATTTGTTGCTCGAGCCCGAGACCTCACGACGATCCAGCAAATTCTACGTAACGCTAAGACATTAAATACACGGATATCCAGTTGCTTTCTATACAGGATGATTCAATAAAAGGTAGTCACCCGAAACACCTATAACTATTGATTTTAGACGAGAAAGTCGAATACAAAATTTAAATGAATCGTCAATGACTACATGTTGGTAGCCCTAGATTTTTTTTCGAGTGGAGGTGTCGACCTGATTTCAAGGTCACCTTAACTTTTTCAAACGGAAACTCCTTTTTTCATTGGTTACGAATGTAGAGCACAAAAAAACAAAACCAATTACCTACAATATCATGACCTTGGTGTGAACTTGAAATAATGAAAAAAAAATTGCGGACCGGTGGGGTGGTAGAAATGGTCCAGTTGCCTGGCTTCCTCGATCATCCGATTTAACACCATTGGACTATTTTTTGTGGGGTGCATTGTAACGCGACGTCTATAGGGATGTACCGAACACTGGGGAATATATCAGAGAACGGACAAATCAAGCTTGTCGAGCCATTTCTAACGAGACGTTGCAAAGAGTTCACGCATCATTGGGAAATAGTATCGTAAAATGTTTCACAGTTAATGGACAAATTTTTGAACATGCCATGCAATAAAAACATCACTTGCGCCCGAAACCACTGGCTTATTTGTTTGCCGGTATTTCAAGGTCATTTCAAGGTCATTGCTTTTGGTTTTTGTGTTTTACACTTATGGCCGATAAGAAGGGCTTTCCCTTTAAAAAAGTGGAGGTGACCTTCATTTGAAAAAATGCAAGGCCACTAAAATGTAGACGTTGACTGATCAGTCAAATTTCGTCTCTGACTTTTTCGTTTAAAAACAATAATTATAGGTGGTTTCGAGGGACTAACTTTTAGTGAATCACTCTGCATATACAGGATATCCCTCTTATCTCTGCCACCCGAAATAACTCGGCAATTATCGACGTCACAAAAAAATGTTCTAGACAAAAGTTGTACGGTGTGAAGGGGGCCATCAAATGCGACCAATTTTTTTTTCGGTGGAGGCGCTGACGCACACTGAAGGTTATCTCCACTTTCTTAAATGGAATAATACATTTTTTTCAACCATCTTGTGAAGAATCTCAAGCCGCACAAAAAACATTAGGCGGTCAAAGTCGTTCAAAGTCATTCAAGGTCAGTATCAATGATACAAATCTAAATATCTCGAGTCACTACCAATTATTTGGTAGTGATCCAAAATATTTACATTTGTATTTTATTTTAAGCAGAGATATACATCTAGATGGTCGAGGTCGAGGATTTGGAAGCTATGAACATTCCGTCGACCGTAGAAGACCTACACTATGGGCCTGGTATCGATGATTCCATGTAAGTTGACAAATTTCATGATTTATTCATTCCCAAATTTTCAAACGCGTTTTTCTCAAACTCACGTTTTTCAAACCGGTACCCAAAATTTCTCGAAAACCAATGAACCGATTACCTTGAGGTTTTTTGTGGTTATTCTATACACCATTTTCTAGTACTTGTCATAGGATTTTTTTTTCCGTTACTTAGTTTTTGTTTCATAGGCAAAATAATAACTAATTTTTAGCCCAAAAATCACTATTCATGTTCAAACGTCCGCCATTTTGTCATAAATCGATATTTTCAAAATCGGCTATGACAAGTACTAGATTATAGTATCTAATTTAATAATCTTTTTGGTTTTTTTTTCAAATGATTTTTGAAGAAACGCCAGTGGGTACCGTATACGCAGATTTTTCTACGACGCTCCAAGGATCATACAATATCCTTGTATATTTTTGATATTTTTAAATAAAGAAAATTAAACATATTTTTGAATGTATATACTTTGAGATAATTAAAACCCCAATCCGAAATTTCAAATAGTTTTCCTTGAAAAAATTCACAAAAATGACCTTTTTTCCGGCTCCTAGGTGTATATCTCCCCTTAATAGGTCACCTTCAACGACTTAGACCCCCCAATGTTTTTCATGCGGCTTCATAAATGTCGCCCTTCCATTTTATTCAGCTTACATTTATCGAAAGGTGAGTTTGAAGCCGTTGGAGATTACGTGAAGTTCAGTATGGGAACATGGATTTATAAAGACGGTCCTCGAAATAGAATAGCTTGAAAATCTATTTTTCCCATATATACGCATAGGTAAGCTGTGCTTTCTCTCACTCTTCTCGTCGCCTCTCTCACAAATGTCTTTCGTTAATTATCGACCGGAGGCGATGACCTCAGGACATTTCTTATTTGCACACTCAAACTCGGTTTTCTCTTTTCTGTCAGTGACTTATTCTTTTCACTCTTCGTGTTTCATTTTTGCCGTTTTTTTGCTTCTCCCCCGCGGATCTCGGTGCATCGGAGAGAACAGAAATCTTCGCGATATCTCCCCGCGTTGGTAACGTTACGTGCGTGTCTGAGGCAACCGGTAGAAAAATCGTTCCCGTTAGCCGAGGACAAAGGGGAGCGCTGAGTTACAAAAGCGAATGAAAAAGAAAAAAAGAAAAGAAACAAACCGAGGCGAGACGTCGGGGCGCGTAAACGCCGCTCAATCTTGCCACGCGGCGTGATAAGTCACGAGTCGAATACGAACGACAGTTCCGAATGACTTGGGGACCGGTTCGCGAATGTACGCTCCATATATATATATATATATATATATATATATATATATATATATATATATATATATATATATATATATATATATATATATATATATATATATATATATATATAGGTATGGGTATGTAAGTGCACGGGTAAGATCGGGATCGACCGCCCGTTAGCTCTCTTTATCGCATCTCGTCCATCCTTTCTCTCGTTTTTCTCATTTCTCGGCCTTCCGTTGTTTCGCGCTGTACTCCGTCAGTGCACTTGCAACACAGAGGGACAAGAAGCTGGAGAGGAATTCGATGGTCGATTTATATGAACACACAGGTCTTCTTTCACTTTTCGTGCAGAAATTGTCGTAGGGCTCCAATTGGACTCCCATGTCTCTACTTCCTGATAGGGATCCAATCGCTCATCGCATTACTAAATTCATGCTCATTCAAGGACACGTATTAAAGTAAATACAAATCATATTTAGATTTGTATAATCGATACTGACCTTGAATGACCTTGAACGACTTTGATCCCCCAATGTTTTTTATGCGGCTTGAGGTGCTCCACAAGACGGTTGAAAAGAAATGTACCATTCCGTTTAAAAAAGTGGAGGTGAGTTCACTGTGCGTCAGAGCCTCCACCAAAATGAAGACAATTGATCGCATTGGATGGCCCCCTACACACCGTGCAACTTTTGTCTTGAACATTTTTTTGTGACGTCGATAATTACCGAGTCATTTTGGGTGGCAGAGATAAGAGGGACACCCTGTATATATCGACAGGAACGTATATATTCATATATGTAAATTATATTACATGTGTGTGTATATATATCACCATTTGACCGCCACTTCGTTCGCATATGTACCGGAAATCCAGACCATATTTATATGAGGAATTAATTCATACATAATGACGACATAATCATAATTTCATCATTTACAAAAAAACGATTACCGACATATTTAAAAAATGCGGAGTTATTGGCCGGTGGGTCAGTTTATGGTGACAGTTCTCGGCGTCGAGCTGAGTGTCCGGAAAAATGGGCATATTTATAATTACATAATAGACGTCTCGTTCGTGTGAACCAACGAAAACACTTTTTTAAAAACATGTTAAAATAGGCATATTTAAATTTTTTGATTCAATTTTCTACTATTAAATGATTTATATTGAAAATTGGGTAATCAATTATTCTACTTTACAAGGTTCATACGATAGGTAGCGATGAATAAAATATGCTGTACAAAGAAAGCCTTCGGAACCTCGGTTCGTAAGTTCGGACTATTACGAGATCAAAAAGAGCGATTCGTGGGAAAACGGCTTTGAAACTAGCGATACGAATCGCCGCGTGGTATATCGTTTAAAATATTATATTACCTTATTTAACGCGATCCTCTAGTTTCTCGGCTGTTTTTTTACGGCTTTTTCAATAATTTTTCATGGGCAAAGCATCGAAATAATCAATCTCATTGTTTTTGCACAATCTTTATTAACATTTAAATAAGCTTTACAAATTTTTTGAAGTGAAAATATATAATAGAATAAAAGTTATAGTGGCCGACAAGAAGACATCAAGTAAAAGAGGTGCTTGACGGTGACCAAGATTGCGGCTGTTCTGCTTATCTGAAATCAAAAAACCAAACGGCATTTTAATCTTCATATTTAAGACTAGCGATTGAACTAGAGTGAATTCTAAATTACAAAAAATTGACTTTTTTATACACTTTTGAAAATTAAATTCTTTTTTTTACTCATTTTTTCTTAAGTTTTTCGCTCGTACAAAAAAAACTATCGAAGCAATCATGATAATCTTAGTTCAATCGCTGGCTTATAACATATTAAAGATGCTGTACAAATTTGAACAAGATCGGTGCAGTAGTTTCTGAAATATCGTGGTCACCGTTTCGAAAAATGGTGTTTCAAGAAAGACGCGTTTGAAAGTATACCTGCTCCGTATACCTGCTCCGTTCCAGGGCCGTAACTTGTGAACCACTTCGAATATCGAAAAATCCTTTGGCACACATTTTCTACACATGTTGTAAATGTGATTTATGAAAAAAATCGATTTTTTCGACCCGAGAAACTAGAGGACCGCTTTAATAGCAGCCTGCGCCAGTAGATGTACTGGGGCGGTTCTAACCCAAGGGGAGGTGGTGTGTCAAGAGTGGTGATGCCAAGGTGGCGCCACCGTCGAGGGGAGGTCGCCGGGCGTGACGTCACAGAGGGGCCTCTGCGGAGGGGGGGGGGCATATGGTCCGTGAAGCGCCTGGCGGGGGGGGGGGGCGTCGATGAGTGTTTTGTATGTATGTGCGTGCGTGCATGCGTGCGTGTAGGGAAGCCAAGGTGGCGCTACGGTCGTGGGGAGGTCGGCGTGTGTGCGTGCGTGTAGGAAAGCCAAGGTGGCGCTACGGTCGTGGGGAGGTCGGCGTGTGTGCGTGCGTGCGTGTAGGGAAGCCAAGGTGGCGCTACGGTCGTGGGGAGGTCGGCGTGCGTGCGTGCGTGCGTGTAGGGAAGCCAAGGTGGCGCTACGGTCGTGGGGAGGTCGGTGTGTTCGTGCGTGCGTGTAGGGAAGCCAAGGTGGCGCCACCGTCGAGGGAAGGTCGCCGGGCGCGTGTGACGTCACAGTGAGGCCTATGTGGAGGGGGGGGGGCATGCGGTCCGCGAAATGCCTGGCGGGGGGGGGGGGTCGATGAGTGTTTTGTGTGTATGTGCGTGCGTGCGTGTAGGGAAGCCAAGGTGGCGCTACGGTCGTGGGGAGGTCGGCGTGTGTGCGTGCGTGCGTGCGTGCGTGTAGGCAAGCCAAGGTGGCGCTACGGTCGTGGGGAGGTCGGGGTGCGTGCGTGCGTGCGTGTAGGGAAGCCAAGGTGGCGCTACGGTCATGGGGAGGTCGGCGTGTTCGTGCGTGCGTGTAGGGAAGCCAAGGTGGCGCTACGGTCATGGGGAGGTCGGCGTGTTCGTGCGTGCGTGTAGGGAAGCCAAGGTGGCGCTACGGTCGTGGGGAGGTCGGCGTGTGTGCGTGCGTGCGTGCATGCGTGTAGGGAAGCCAAGGTGGCGCTACGGTCGTGGGGAGGTCGGCGGGTGTGCGTGCGTGCGTGTAGGGAAGCCAAGGTGGCGCTACGGTCGTGGGGAGGTCGGCGTGCGTGCGTGCGTGTAGGGAAGCCAAGGTGGCGCTACGGTCGCCGGGCGCGTGTGACGTCACAGAGGGGGCCTCTTTAGGGGGCCATGTGGTCCGTGGAGCGTCTGGCGGGGAAGCCGCCGTCGATGAGTGTTGTGTGTGTGGGGGGCGGCCTTTCAAAGCCCAATATTTATGACATGCAGCTGGTTCCATTCCGAAAGACAATGTATATGGCATCCGCCTCGTCTCCAAGCTCGTTGACACTCGAAACAGGTCCTGACAGGTTCCTCGGGAAAAATCTTTAGGGATCAAAGGGACTGCGGATAGACCACTTGAGCGCAGCTCTTGAAAAGTCGCGCTCTCCATTCCAAACTATAACGTCAAGATGTTCGCATGTGCGAGTGTGTACGCAGTGCATCCAGCCAAGCACCCCCTGGACTTGACCAAAAACGAGCTCGAACAGGTTCCAAAGGTCTTGCTCCTAAAATATTGGGGTAAATATGTTGGCTTATTGTGGGATCGTTTGCCAGAACATCATCGAAAAGACAGTGAAGTGATATCATATCTTCCATGCTTGGAGCATATGCCGCAGATGAAAGATCACATCGATGGCCCTCCACCTCAACGTCGGGAGTGTACAAAATGCTGTGAAAATTCTCCACGTACGAGGTTCTTCGAACATGTTTGAACCTGTTTTTCGGGAGCGTGAAAAAATGTCTGGGGGAAAATTCTCCACGGTTCTTCGAACGTGTTCGAACCGGTTTTTCACGATTGGAAGGGGAGGGGGGGGGGATTTGAGTGGGAGGCTTACGAGGGAGCTTATAATTTCGTGGACCACGCTCAGACTGCACGATTCCACTGCACCATCAACATCTAAAAAGAACTTTGAAAGTGCGCGGAAAATGAATCTCTCGAGTATCAACAAAGTCGGCCGGAATTCCTCCCAACGAAGAAGCTGTCAGAACTCTCCGTTAAGTCGGAACGACTAATCTCCGACATAAGGGCCGTACAAACCAAATTTGGGAAACGCTACATCGCAGACATCGCGGATGAGTTCTCCGTCTTCTTACCAGCGCGACTTGTGAAGGCCTTCGACCAAGATCCAACAATGTTCGAGAGTATGCTGCAACTGGCGTGCAACGGTCAACTCTGCATGCAGTATATTGGTGGAAAATACAACAGTGTTGAGTTCCGTCGTCTCTGAACATGGTGAACGGGGAAAAAAATTCGTTGGAACACCATCGTCAAACGGCTGGCCGCATCATCGAGCGTATGCTGCAACTGGCGCACAAATGGGTACATGCAGTTGCGGGGACTACAACAGCGTTCCATCGTCTCTGAGGCGAAAAAAAAGACTCAATTCGTTGGGACACCATCATCGAACTGTTAGCACCACAGTCGTCTTACCATCATTTTCGACGCTTAGTGTTGACTATGAAAAAAATGTATATGTTTGATCGAATTGTAAATGATGGATGTTTTCACCGTAGAATAAAGAATACAAATCATATATATTTTCATCGAAATGTGTTTTATTCATTCAAAAGAATCCCTCGCTTACGCTTCGTATACGCTCAACCAGCTTTTCACCGATTTTACATTCTCATGGGCGCAGTTCGTGTTGAAGGGATGATGGGGACACTTGGAGTTTATGATTTTCGGCAGCCTCTGCAGCGATGGACAGTCCAGAGTCTCCAATTCGATGACGTTTGTCGCAGGATCTGTGAATCGTGATAGCCATGCGCATTTCTCAAATCCCTTAGCATAGATCGTAGGAGCTCCTTCCAAGATTCCTCGAATTGTCGTTCTAGCTGCCTCGTACTGTATGCCGCTGTGATCCCATCGTATTCCATGATAATTGCATTCCAGCCACTTGTTTGACATTTTGTACTTGGCCGGTAAAGCGTCCCAGGCCAATGGTGCATCGAAGAAGAATGTCAGCGGTTCAGCATTCTTCTCATGGAGTTTGACGATGGACATCTCCTTCAGGACAAATTCGTTGACGGGTCTCTTGACACATCGACGATAAGCTCCATGTTGACCGAAGTGGATGAGAATCATCGGCATGATTTTATACCATTTTTTTAACTCCATCACTGATTGGATTGTACTCTTGGTGAGACGTTCCAGAGACTTCCGAAGACATTCATAAGACATTCAAAGACATTCAAGAGACGTTCGAAAACATTCATAAGGCCTTTGAAGACATGCATGAGGGGTTCAAAGAGTTTCAAAAGACATTCTACAACGTCATGAGACGTTTGAAGATGTTCGTGAGACCTTCAAGAGACTTTCGAAAACGTTTAAAGACTTTCATGAGAGGTTCGAAGACGTTCAAAATATCTGTGACGATATTCATAATATGTTTGAAGACGTCGATGAGGGGATCGAAGACGTTTAAGAGATTTTTCAAGACATTCACGCGGGCGTTGGAAGATGTTCAAGAAACTTTCGAATTCGTTCAACAGACATTTGACGACATTCATAATACGTTTGAAGAGGGATTCGAAGATGCTTAAGAGAGACTTTCAAAGACATTCACGAGGGGTTTGTCCGAAGACATATATAAGACGTTTGAAGACATTCAAGAGACGTTCGAAAACATTCATAAGGCGTTTGAAGACATGCATGAGGGGTTCAAAGAGTTTCAAGAGACTTTCTACGACGTTCATGAGACGCTTGAAGATGTTCGTGAGACATTCAAGAGATCTTTAACAATAATCATAATACGTTTGAAGACATCGATGAGGGGTTCGAAGATGTTTTAGAGACTTTCAAAGACATTCACGAGGGGTTTGAAGACGTTCAAGAAACTTTCGAATCCGTTCAAGAGCCTTTTGACGACATTCATAATACGTTTGAAGACAATCTTGTGGGGTTCGAAGACGCTTGAGAGACTTTCAAAGGCATCCACGAGGGTTTCGAATACGTTCAAGAGACTTTCAGAGACATTCGCGAGAGGTGCGAAGACGTTCAGAGACTTTCGAAGACATTCAAGAGATCTTTGACAATATTCATAATACGTTTGAAGACATCGATGAGGGGTTCGACGACGTTTTAGAGACTTTGAAAGACATTCACGAGGGGCTTGAAGACGTTCAAGAGACATTCGACGACATTCATGATACGTTTGAAGACATTCATATGGGGTTCCAAGACGCTTGAGAGACTTTCAAAGACATTCACGAGGCGTTCGAAGACGTTCAAGAGAATTTCGATAGCATTCATAATACGGTTGAAGACATTCATAAGGGGTTCGAAGACACTTAAGAGAGACTTTCAAAGACATTCACGAGGGGTTCGAAGACGTTTAAAAGACTTTCGACGACACTCATAATACGTTTGAAGACGTTAAAGAGACTTTCGAATACGTTCAAGAGACTTTCAGAGACATTCGCGAGAGGTGCGAAGACGCTTGAGAGACTTTCAAAAGCATTCACGAGAGTTTCGAAGACGTTCAAGAGACTTTCGACGATTTTCATAATACGTTTGAAGACATTCATGAGGGGTTCGAAGACGCTTGAGAGACTTTCAAAGACATTCACGAGGGGTTTGAAGACGTTTAAAAGACTTTCGAATACGTTCGAGAGACTTTCAGAGACATTCAGAGACTTCCGAAGACATTCACAAGACTTTCGAATACGTTCAAGAGACTTTCAGAGACATTCATGAGCGGTTCGATGACGCTTGAGAGACTTTCAAAGGCATTCACGAGGGTTTCGAAGACGTTCAAGAGACTTTCAGAGACATTCGAGAGAGGTGCGAAGACGTTCAGAGACTTTCGACGACATTCATGATACGTTTGAGTACATTCATGAGGGGTTCGAAAACGCTTGAGAGAGACTTTCAAAGACATTCAGGAGTGGTTTTAAGACGTTTAGAGGACTTCTGATGACTCTCATAATACGTTTGAAGACGTTCAAGAGACTTTCGAATGCGTTCAAGAGACTTTGAGAGACATTCATGAGGGGTTCGAAGACGCTTGAGAGACTTTCAAAAGCATTCACGAGGGTTTCGAATACGTTCAAGAGACTTTCAGAGACATTCGCGAGAGGTTCGAAGACGTTCAAGAGATCTGTGACGATATTCGGAATGTGTTTGAACACATCGATGAGGGGTTCGAATACGTGTAAGAGACTTTCAAAGACATTCACGAGGGGTTGAAAGATGTTCAAAAACTTTCGAATTCGTTCATAATACGTTTGAAGACATTCATGAGGGGTTCGAAGACGCTTAAGAGATTTTCAAAGACATTCACGAGAGGTGCGAAGACGTTCAGAGACCTTCGAAGACATTGAAGAGATCTTTGACAATTTTCATAATACGTTCGAAGACATGGATGAGAGGTTCCACGATGTTATAGAGACTTTCAAAGACATTCACGAAGAGTTTGAAGACGTTCAGAGACTTTCGAAGACATTCAAGAGATCTTTGACAATGATCATAATACGTTTGAAGACATCGATGAGGGGTTCGAAGACGTTTGAGAGACTTTCAAAGGCATTCACGAGAGTTTCGAAGGCGTTCAAGAGACTTTCGACGACTTTCATGATACGTTTAAAGACATTCAAGAGGGGTTCGAAGACGTTCAAGATACTTTCGACACCATTCATAATACGTTTGAAGACATTCATGAGGGGTTCAAAGACAAGTGTCTTTGAAGACTTGAGAGACTTTCAAAGACATTGACGAGGGGTTCGAAGACGTTTAAAAGACTTTCGACGACACTCATATTACGTTTGAAGGCATTCATGAGGGGTTCGAAGACGCTTAAGAGACTTTCAGAGAGATTCGCGAGAGGTGTGAAGACGTTCAGAGACTTTCGAAGACATTCAAGAGATCTTTGACAATATTCATAATACGTTTGAAGACATCGATGTGGGGGTTCGACGACGTTTTAGAGACGTTCAAAAGACTTTCGACGACATTCATGATACGTTTGAAGACATTCATGAGGGGTTCGAAGAAGCTTAAGCGAGATTTTCAAAGACATTCACGAGGGGTTCGAAGACGTTCAAAAGACTTTCGACGACACTCATAATACGTTTGAAGACATTCATGAGGGGTTCGAAGACGCTTGAGAGACTTTCAAAGATATTCACGAGGGGTTCGAAGACCTTCAGAGACCTTCGAAGACATTCAAGAGATCTTTGACCATATTCATAATACGTTCGAACACATCGATGAGGGGTTCGACGATGTTTTAGAGACTTTCAAAGACATTCACGAGGGGTTTGAAAACGTTCAGAGACTTTCGAAGACATTCAAGAGATCTTTGACAATACACATAATACGTTTGAAGACATTCATGAGGGGTTCGAAAACGCTTGGGAGACTTTCAAAAGCATTCGCGAGGGTTTCGAAGACGTTTGAGAGACTTTCGAATGCGTTCAAGAGACTTTCAGAGACATTCGCGAGAGGTGCGAAGACACTCACAGACTTTCGAAGACATTGAAGAGATCTTTGACAATATTCATAGTACGTTTGAAGACATCGATGAGTGGTTCGACGATGTTTTAGAGACATTCGACGACATTCATAAAACGTTTGAAGACATTCATGCGCGTTTCGAAGACGCTTAACAGACTTTCAAAGACATTCGCGAGCGGTTTGAAGACGTTCAAGAGACTTTTGACGACATTCATAATACGATATTCGACGACATCCATAAACCAAAGATATTCATGACGTTTGAGTTTCGCTGGAATTGTTTGGGTTTGGTTGGGATTTTCACAGTTTTTGTAAAATGTGTTTGGGTTTGTTTGGGATTTTCACAGTTTTGGTAAAATGTGTTTGGGTATGTGTTTTGGGCATTCACGAGGGTTTCGTGAAACCCAAACACATTTTACCAAAACTGTGAAAATCCCAACCAAACCCAAACAATTCCAGCGAAACTCAAACGTCATGAATATCTTTGGTTTATGGATGTCGTCGAATATCGTATTATGAATGTCGTCAAAAGTCTCTTGAACGTCTTCAAACCGCTCGCGAATGTCTTTGAAAGTCTGTTAAGCGTCTTCGAAACGCGCATGAATGTCTTCAAACGTTTTATGAATGTCGTCGAATGTCTCTAAAACATCGTCGAACCACTCATCGATGTCTTCAAACGTACTATGAATATTGTCAAAGATCTCTTCAATGTCTTCGAAAGTCTGTGAGTGTCTTCGCACCTCTCGCGAATGTCTCTGAAAGTCTCTTGAACGCATTCGAAAGTCTCTCAAACGTCTTCGAAACCCTCGCGAATGCTTTTGAAAGTCTCCCAAGCGTCTTCGAACCCCTCATGAATGTCTTCAAACGTATTATGTGTATTGTCAAAGATCTCTTGAATGTCTTCGAAAGTCTCTGAACGTTTTCAAACCCCTCGTGAATGTCTTTGAAAGTCTCTAAAACATCGTCGAACCCCTCATCGATGTGTTCGAACGTATTATGAATATGGTCAAAGATCTCTTGAATGTCTTCGAAGGTCTCTGAAGGTCTTCGAACCCCTCGTGAATATCTTTGAAAGTCTCTCAAGCGTCTTCGAACCCCTCATGAATGTCTTCAAACGTATTATGAGTGTCGTCGAAAGTCTTTTGAACGTCTTCGAACCCCTCGTGAATGTCTTTGAAAATCTCGCTTAAGCTTCTTCGAACCCCTCATGAATGTCTTCAAACGTATCATGAATGTCGTCGAAAGTCTTTTGAACGTCTCTAAAACGTCGTCGAACCCCCACATCGATGTCTTCAAACGTATTATGAATATTGTCAAAGATCTCTTGAATGTCTTCGAAAGTCTCTGAACGTCTTCACACCTCTCGCGAATCTCTCTGAAAGTCTCTTAAGCGTCTTCGAACCCCTCATGAATGCCTTCAAACGTAATATGAGTGTCGTCGAAAGTCTTTTAAACGTCTTCGAACCCCTCGTCAATGTCTTTGAAAGTCTCTCAAGTCTTCAAAGACACTTGTCTTTGAACCCCTCATGAATGTCTTCAAACGTATTATGAATGGTGTCGAAAGTATCTTGAACGTCTTCGAACCCCTCTTGAATGTCTTTAAACGTATCATGAAAGTCGTCGAAAGTCTCTTGAACGTCTTCGAAACTCTCGTGAATGCCTTTGAAAGTCTCTCAAACGTCTTCGAACCCCCCATCGATGTCTTCAAACGTATTATGATCATTGTCAAAGATCTCTTGAATGTCTTCGAAAGTCTCTGAACGTCTTCAAACTCTTCGTGAATGTCTTTGAAAGTCTCTATAACATCGTGGAACCTCTCATCCATGTCTTCGAACGTATTATGAAAATTGTCAAAGATCTCTTCAATGTCTTCGAAGGTCTCTGAACGTCTTCGCACCTCTCGTGAATGTCTTTGAAAATCTCTTAAGCGTCTTCGAACCCCTCATGAATGTCTTCAAACGTATTATGAACGAATTCGAAAGTTTTTGAACATCTTTCAACCCCTCGTGAATGTCTTTGAAAGTCTCTTACACGTATTCGAACCCCTCATCGATGTGTTCAAACACATTCCGAATATCGTCACAGATCTCTTGAACGTCTTCGAACCTCTCGCGAATGTCTCTGAAAGTCTCTTGAACGTATTCGAAACCCTCGTGAATGCTTTTGAAAGTCTCTCAAGCGTCTTCGAACCCCTCATGAATGTCTCTCAAAGTCTCTTGAACGCATTCGAAAGTCTCTTGAACGTCTTCAAACGTATTATGAGAGTCATCAGAAGTCCTCTAAACGTCTTAAAACCACTCCTGAATGTCTTTGAAAGTCTCTCTCAAGCGTTTTCGAACCCCTCATGAATGTACTCAAACGTATCATGAATGTCGTCGAAAGTCTCTGAACGTCTTCGCACCTCTCTCGAATGCCTTTGAAAGTCTCTCAAGCGTCATCGAACCGCTCATGAATGTCTCTGAAAGTCTCTTGAACGTATTCGAAAGTCTTGTGAATGTCTTCGGAAGTCTCTGAATGTCTCTGAAAGTCTCTCGAACGTATTCGAAAGTCTTTTAAACGTCTTCAAACCCCTCGTGAATGTCTTTGAAAGTCTCTCAAGCGTCTTCGAACCCCTCATGAATGTCTTCAAACGTATTATGAAAATCGTCGAAAGTCTCTTGAACGTCTTCGAAACTCTCGTGAATGCTTTTGAAAGTCTCTCAAGCGTCTTCGAACCCCTCATCGATGTCTTCAAACGTATTATGAATATTGTCAAAGATCTCTTGAATGTCTTCGAAGGTCTCTGAACGTCTTCGCACCTCTCGCGAATGTCTCTGAAAGTCTCTTGAACGTATTCGAAAGTCTCTTTAACGTCTTCAAACGTATTATGAGTGTCGTCGAAAGTCTTTTAAACGTCTTCGAACCCCTCGTGAATGTCTTTGAAAGTCTCTCTTAAGTGTCTTCGAACCCCTTATGAATGTCTTCAACCGTATTATGAATGCTATCGAAATTCTCTTGAACGTCTTCGAACGCCTCGTGAATGTCTTTGAAAGTCTCTCAAGCGTCTTGGAACCCCATATGAATGTCTTCAAACGTATCATGAATGTCGTCGAATGTCTCTTGAACGTCTTCAAGCCCCTCGTGAATGTCTTTCAAAGTCTCTAAAACGTCGTCGAACCCCTCATCGATGTCTTCAAACGTATTATGAATATTGTCAAAGATCTCTTGAATGTCTTCGAAAGTCTCTGAACGTCTTCGCACCTCTCGCGAATGTCTCTGAAAGTCTCTTGAACGTATTCGAAACCCTCGTGGATGCCTTTGAAAGTCTCTCAAGCGTCTTCGAACCCCACAAGATTGTCTTCAAACGTATTATGAATGTCGTCAAAAGGCTCTTGAACGGATTCGAAAGTTTCTTGAACGTCTTCAAACCCCTCGTGAATGTCTTTGAAAGTCTCTAAAACATCTTCGAACCCCTCATCGATGTCTTCAAACGTATTATGATTATTGTTAAAGATCTCTTGAATGTCTCACGAACATCTTCAAGCGTCTCATGAACGTCGTAGAAAGTCTCTTGAAACTCTTTGAACCCCTCATGCATGTCTTCAAACGCCTTATGAATGTTTTCGAACGTCTCTTGAATGTCTTCAAACGTCTTATATATGTCTTCGGACAAACCCCTCGTGAATGTCTTTGAAAGTCTCTCTTAAGCATCTTCGAATCCCTCTTCAAACGTATTATGAATGTCGTCAAATGTCTGTTGAACGAATTCGAAAGTTTCTTGAACATCTTCCAACGCCCGCGTGAATGTCTTGAAAAATCTCTTAAACGTCTTCGATCCCCTCATCGACGTCTTCAAACATATTATGAATATCGTCACAGATATTTTGAACGTCTTCGAACCTCTCATGAAAGTCTTTAAACGTTTTCGAAAGTCTCTTGAAGGTCTCACGAACATCTTCAAACGTCTCATGACGTTGTAGAATGTCTTTTGAAACTCTTTGAACCCCTCATGCATGTCTTCAAAGGCCTTATGAATGTTTTCGAACGTCTCTTGAATGTCTTTGAATGTCTTATGAATGTCTTCGGAAGTCTCTGGAACGTCTCACCAAGAGTACAATCCAATCAGTGATGGAGTTAAAAAAATGGTATAAAATCATGCCGATGATTCTCATCCACTTCGGTCAACATGGAGCTTATCGTCGATGTGTCAAGAGACCCGTCAACGAATTTGTCCTGAAGGAGATGTCCATCGTCAAACTCCATGAGAAGAATGCTGAACCGCTGACATTCTTCTTCGATGCACCATTGGCCTGGGACGCTTTACCGGCCAAGTACAAAATGTCAAACAAGTGGCTGGAATGCAATTATCATGGAATACGATGGGATCACAGCGGCATACAGTACGAGGCAGCTAGAACGACAATTCGAGGAATCTTGGAAGGAGCTCCTACGATCTATGCTAAGGGATTTGAGAAATGCGCATGGCTATCACGATTCACAGATCCTGCGACAAACGTCATCGAATTGGAGACTCTGGACTGTCCATCGCTGCAGAGGCTGCCGAAAATCATAAACTCCAAGTGTCCCCATCATCCCTTCAACACGAACTGCGCCCATGAGAATGTAAAATCGGTGAAAAGCTGGTTGAGCGTATACGAAGCGTAAGCGAGGGATTCTTTTGAATGAATAAAACACATTTCGATGAAAATATATATGATTTGTATTCTTTATTCTACGGTGAAAACATCCATCATTTACAATTCGATCAAACATATACATTTTTTTCATAGTCAACACTAAGCGTCGAAAATGATGGTAAGACGACTGTGGTGCTAACAGTTCGATGATGGTGTCCCAACGAATTGAGTCTTTTTTTTCGCCTCAGAGACGATGGAACGCTGTTGTAGTCCCCGCAACTGCATGTACCCATTTGTGCGCCAGTTGCAGCATACGCTCGATGATGCGGCCAGCCGTTTGACGATGGTGTTCCAACGAATTTTTTTCCCCGTTCACCATGTTCAGAGACGACGGAACTCAACACTGTTGTATTTTCCACCAATATACTGCATGCAGAGTTGACCGTTGCACGCCAGTTGCAGCATACTCTCGAACATTGTTGGATCTTGGTCGAAGGCCTTCACAAGTCGCGCTGGTAAGAAGACGGAGAACTCATCCGCGATGTCTGCGATGTAGCGTTTCCCAAATTTGGTTTGTACGGCCCTTATGTCGGAGATTAGTCGTTCCGACTTAACGGAGAGTTCTGACAGCTTCTTCGTTGGGAGGAATTCCGGCCGACTTTGTTGATACTCGAGAGATTCATTTTCCGCGCACTTTCAAAGTTCTTTTTAGATGTTGATGGTGCAGTGGAATCGTGCAGTCTGAGCGTGGTCCACGAAATTATAAGCTCCCTCGTAAGCCTCCCACTCAAATCCCCCCCCCTCCCCTTCCAATCGTGAAAAACCGGTTCGAACACGTTCGAAGAACCGTGGAGAATTTTCCCCCAGACATTTTTTCACGCTCCCGAAAAACAGGTTCAAACATGTTCGAAGAACCTCGTACGTGGAGAATTTTCACAGCATTTTGTACACTCCCGACGTTGAGGTGGAGGGCCATCGATGTGATCTTTCATCTGCGGCGTATGCTCCAAGCATGGAAGATATGATATCACTTCACTGTCTTTTCGATGATGTTCTGGCAAACGATCCCACAATAAGCCAACATATTTACCCCAATATTTTAGGAGCAAGACCTTTGGAATCTGTTCGAGCTCGTTTTTGGTCAAGTCCAGGGGGTGCTTGGCTGGATGCACTGCGTACACACTCGCACATGCGAACATCTTGACGTTATATTTTGGAATGGAGAGCGCGACTTTTCAAGAGCTGCGCTCAAGTGGTCTATCCGCAGTCCCTTTGATCCCTAAAGATTTTTCCCGAGGAACCTGTCAGGACCTGTTTCGAGTGTCAACGAGCTTGGAGACGAGGCGAATGCCATATACATTGTCTTTCGGAATGGAACCAGCTGCATGTCATAAATATTGGGCTTTGAAAGGCCGCCCCCCACACACACAACACTCATCGACGGCGGCTTCCCCGCCAGACGCTCCACGGACCACATGGCCCCCTAAAGAGGCCCCCTCTGTGACGTCACACGCGCCCGGCGACCGTAGCGCCACCTTGGCTTCCCTACACGCACGCACGCACGCCGACCTCCCCACGACCGTAGCGCCACCTTGGCTTCCCTACACGCACGCACGCACACCCGCCGACCTCCCCACGACCGTAGCGCCACCTTGGCTTCCCTACACGCATGCACGCACGCACGCACACACGCCGACCTCCCCACGACCGTAGCGCCACCTTGGCTTCCCTACACGCACGCACGAACACGCCGACCTCCCCACGACCGTAGCGCCACCTTGGCTTCCCTACACGCACGCACGAACACGCCGACCTCCCCACGACCGTAGCGCCACCTTGGCTTCCCTACACGCACGCACGCACGCACCCCGACCTCCCCACGACCGTAGCGCCACCTTGGCTTGCCTACACGCACGCACGCACGCACGCACACACGCCGACCTCCCCACGACCGTAGCGCCACCTTGGCTTCCCTACACGCACGCACGCACATACACACAAAACACTCATCGACCCCCCCCCCCCCGCCAGGCATTTCGCGGACCGCATGCCCCCCCCCCCCTCCACATAGGCCTCACTGTGACGTCACACGCGCCCGGCGACCTTCCCTCGACGGTGGCGCCACCTTGGCTTCCCTACACGCACGCACGAACACACCGACCTCCCCACGACCGTAGCGCCACCTTGGCTTCCCTACACGCACGCACGCACGCACGCCGACCTCCCCACGACCGTAGCGCCACCTTGGCTTCCCTACACGCACGCACGCACACACGCCGACCTCCCCACGACCGTAGCGCCACCTTGGCGTTCCTACACGCACGCACACACGCCGACCTCCCCACGACCGTAGCGCCACCTTGGCTTCCCTACACGCACGCATGCACGCACGCACATACATACAAAACACTCATCGACGCCCCCCCCCCCGCCAGGCGCTTCACGGACCATATGCCCCCCCCCCCCTCCGCAGAGGCCCCTCTGTGACGTCACGCCCGGCGACCTCCCCTCGACGGTGGCGCCACCTTGGCATCACCACTCTTGACACACCACCTCCCCTTGGGTTAGAACCGCCCCAGTACATCTACTTGCCCCATATGTGGGGTCTACTTCAGCATCTAAAACGTCTTCCAGCGAGGAGGAAATAATGTAATTCGGGCCGGTCATCTGCCTACTCCGAAGAAAATAATAGTTCGGACGATCCAAATGCTGTAACTTCAATATTCAGTTGAAACGTTTAATTCTGAAATGCTTAAAATAATGGTAAAAGTTCAGACACAATAACATGGAAAAAATGTTATTTTGTCGCGTATATCAGGCCTTGACGAGTTATGCCTAATAAACACAGGGAAAAACGCTGACATTCGACATTTTTTTCACATCGATGCATTATTTTGTTATAAATAATATGTCTTTTAATAGTACGTGTATCCAACTTATTTCATAATTTTTTTTTTCATTTAAGAATATTCAGAAGTATAGGGGACGCGGCTGATATCCAGAAACGTCTTTTATTTCGACATGCCTTACGGCGAGCACGATGTCACCCGAATGGTGAATCGGAAATAACAATAAAAAAAAATAGTTTGTCAGCAAATGACAATACGCAGTTCTTGAACGCCAATATCTTGGCCAATTTTTCTCGCGCAAAATAAAAAAAAGAGTTTTGCTCGGAGTTAGACACCCTATACGCTGAGCAAGGGATCCCTCATAGTTGTGAATCAGCCTGGATATATATAAATATTTCAACCCATTTCATCTAGCCTGTGACCCCCACCGTTTTTGGTTTTCCTGATGTTTTATTGTAAAATTCTACCCCATGAAACGAATATCCATACCAATTTTCAGATTTTTATCTCTTCTCTTTTAGGAGTTATAATTTTCCAAAAATGCCGATTTCGGAAGTTTTGTAAACGTTTAAACGCTGATAAATCCTGAATTAATTGAGATATCGACAAATGTCACTATGTAATTTTTTTTTCATTTTGAAGCATACTTTCGTTAAAAAATATGAAAAAATATCAACTATCAACGTCAACGTTTTTTTTTTCTTCTAAAGTGAAAACTATTTTTTTTAAAGATGAATGACTCTTTTGATTTTTTTCAAAAAATTCTCTAAAATAGAATGACCCATTATATGATTTTTAAGACTAGTCTCATCGTGGGCCCATTTTTCCTTCTATTTTTTTTTCAAATTAATCATATTTTTACGAAGATTTTTACCATTTTAATCTCTAATAATGCTATTAATGATTTTGTGATTTCCAATTCGGCTTTGACAGGCCTGAAACGATTTATTTTAAATTTATGCGGAATTTAACGAAAATAGTTATTTTTAATAAAAAATCATTTTTTGATTTTTTTAAAACCCAAATTCCAGGATATAGCAGGACATGATCTGGCATATCTCCAGTTGCAGGATTATCCATTGATTACCGGACACCCTGTACATTAAAACGCGACGCCGAAGACACTTTCACGCGAAATTCTCAACTTCGTGGTTAGTGTCGAATGCTGCATCATTTATCGTCTCGGCGAAACACTGTCTCGTTTTAATGAGTAGTGTGTGGATCCGCGCTGTCGCCGTACAGCGCAATACTGTACGATAGCTCACGATTGCAAAACTTTGTACCGCAGTACAAATCCCTTATAAATAATTAATGCGGCATACATAATATCTCCGAGATTTATAATGATTACGATAATGACGAATCGCGCAATCCGCGCGAGTAAAGCGTGCGCGCATCTACCGCGAATCTTTCGATTATGATGTAATATTGCGAATTGAGTCATCTTGCAAGCGTGACGCACGCGCTTCCTATGAATAAAGAGCCGTATGTGCGGCCAGCCACGAATACACGTCTCGTTACTTTTTCTCGTTCTTTTATTTTGAGCCTTGCATCGTCTTTCACTTTGAAACTCGACGTGCGGCACGGCGGAAACGCGCGTCGTGCGAGCGACACCTGGTGGCCAAAGTGGGCCGGATGAAACAAGTGACGTTTTGGGAAAAATTATATTGGTACTGGCTGGTATTAGAATCGAAGATAATCGCAAGAGCCTTGATTGGAAAGTGAAATATTTACGAGAATTGTTCGGATTTTTCGACGAAGTTCGTTAGATACCGTAAAGTGGATTACTTTGAACAGGTTTTGAAAGTTTTTTGTAGGTCACTTTTTTAACATTATAAAGCCCAATTTTTTTTGCTCCAATATAACAATGTGTCCTTTGGCTATCAAATGCATAAAAAAATCTTGTCTTTCCTTTACATTTTTATATACAAATTCTATATATACATTTTTTTAAGTGTCAAAGTAACCTAGAGTGTGGGGTTTCTTTGACAATGGATTGAAATGCAACTTCTGTCAAAGATTAAGGGTTACTTTGACATCATTTTGAAAAAAAAAAATATTTTATGCATTTTACATGGAATGAAGTGAAAAGCAACGATTTTTACAATCCAATTGTCATTTTTATTAAGGGGTTAGGCCACTCTGAAGGCCGAAAAAATAGGCTTTTTGGGGATTTTTTTTTCAGCAAAACTACAAAATAAATCGAAATTACAAAAAAGGGTGTTTATCATACATATCAGTGACTGTATACAATAATTTTTTTGAAGCGATTAATTTCAAAATTGCGGCTGTGCAGCGTTTATCTCAAAACTGCATTTTTAAGTTGGCCGGAATCATAACTCAGACAATTTTCAATCGATTCACTCGAAATGGTGAATATATCTTGAAAAATACATTGCGCATGCAAGTACGTGGGATTTTTTTTATATTGCATAGTTCATTTGTTATTAACAATTATCTGACGATTTTTTAGGCAAATTTTTGGAAAGTGAAATATTATCGTCAGATAATTGTTAATAATAAATTAACTATGCAATAAAAAAAAATCCTACGTACTTCCATAGACAATGTATTTTTCAAGATATATTCGACACTTCAAGTGAATCGGTTGAAAATTGTCTAGAGAGAGAGAGTTATGTGTCCGGCCAACTCAAAAAATGCAGTTTGGAGATAAACGCTGCACAGACGCCATTTTAAAATTAATCGCTTAAAAAAATCATTGTATACAGTCACTGATATGTATGATAAACACCCTTTTTTGTAATCTCGATTTATTTTGTAGTTTTTCTGAGAAAAAAATCCCCAAAAAGCCTATTTTTTCCGCCTCTAGAGTGGCCTAAGGCCTTAAGGAAACATTTTACACAAAAATATCAAGTACCAAGGGTACTATTATAGGCACTTAATCAGTCTTATAATTATCATTGAGATCAAAATCAACTTGAACAATATTACCATCCACTGTATCAACATTATAATAAAGTTCAACAACAAATTTAAACAAATTTAAATGCCCACACATTTAAACCATATTTTGGCGCTCTGTTAAAGTAGCGCCAAAAACCGTCAATTTTACCCTTAATGTCAATTCAACCCCGTTTTACAGTACACACATAAGTGTAATATTCAATTGTAATTTGATAACTTTGGGAAAATTCGCGAATCAACTTTGAGCTAATTAAGGAGTCAGGGTATTGCGATGTCACGAGAATCAGGGTTACTTAAAAAAATAATTTTAAAGGAATAAGTGAGGTGGTTGAAAAATAGTTTTGACATTTCTTTGTATGTAGATTAACAAAGTTGTGTACCAAATGTCATTTAAAAATATGAACAATCAAAGAAGTTATAAACAATCTCGTGAAGGACCTTTGAACGCGAAGGGCTCATTGATTTTGGCCACTCGGTTGATCTGAAACAAAAACGAAATAGTTTTTTTTTTACTTACAATAGACAATATTGGCCAAGACTTGACCGAGATTTTTAATGTCGTGAGTCGATTTCGAAAAATTGAATTTTTCTTTCGATTTTTCGAGGAAAAATGACATAATCGTTGATAACTAATGAAAAAAAATGTTTAGACGAAAACTGTCGGTCGACTATTACACTGAATAATTGTGCCAAATTGCAAGCCAATCCGTTCATTAGATGTCGAGAAATCGTGTGCATCATTTAAAAAAACATATTTTCGAGAAAAACGCGTTTAAAGTTTTACTAAAAGTTATGTCGTTGTGACCATAAGTTTACCTTCAATCTGCGATTCCTGCACCATATTTTAGACCTTTCTCTCCAATTTGCGTGGCCTCAACCGACGAACGAGTGTTCTTCATTTTCACAGCAGTCTAGCCCCTTAAATAACAGTATTTTACAAGCCCTGATCATCATTTTTCACGCCCAATATTTTTCGATTGCTGTCGAAAATATACCGCGATTTTTTAATTATCCCCTTCAATTAAAAATTCAATTAAAATAATTAATAATAATTCAATTAAAATAATAAATAAGAAAAAACTGTTTTCGATTGTATCGAAGCTAATTAGTCCACAGCAAACGCATTTCATGATGGACGAATGATCTTTTTACAAGTAATCCGCCGCAAATCGATGCAATATTTTCAACCTCGATCGTTCGAGCCACAAACATTTCGTCCAGAATCAAATTCGTTCGTTTATAAAGCTGTGCAACGTTTTGTCGGGGAGCATTACGTTCCATTTCAATATAGAGATCCTCGGTGTATTCTCTCACGAGCCGCTGCCAATATGCATCAAATTCTCGGATTTCCTTTTGATTTCTCTTTTCCTCCATTTTTCCATCGACTCGCTCTTTTATTCCTGCGGCTCACTGTCATCGTATATATTTGGCCGCCGTACGGATCGTGACTCAAGCTCGCACCGACGATAAATTAACTGGCCTCGCGCGCTACGTGTGGCTTCGCGGTTCGAGCTTTCAAACCAAACCGCACAGTGGCCAGAAATAAAAATATATCGACTTATTCCTTCGGGTTCGTGGGGCGAAGACATTAACGACGCTTGTGACACCGTTCACCGCGGACATCGTCGATCGTTTTAAAATGCCGATTTCTCATCGGACTCACTTCTCCTCTCTTTGTGCGCCAGAGATTTACATCCACTTTGCACGCTCACCCTTCGTACACCTAAAGTGGGTGTGTGTGTGTGTATGTATATATATATATATATATATATATATATATATAGATTGCACTATATTAACTTCGTAATATATGGCGTTTATAATAAAGCCACAAAATGTACAAGAGTACCAAAGTTATGGAGAATATACAGAGTGACGAATATAAGGTGGTCGTATGTTTTTCAAGGGTCCGACGCGAAGATTTAGCGCCCGAGAATAATATGATATATATATTTAATAATTTTTCTACTCGTCTCGGAAAAAAATAAAGCGTATTTTTGTGATGAAGGTGTATTTGTCAGATAAAATTGAGCATTTCGAAACAAAAATCAAATTTCCATTTTCAGTCCAACAGAATGAAGATAATTAAATTCCAAATACGAAAGATGGCCAAAATTTGTTTATTTCAAACGAAAATTAAATTCTATTATTCTACTTTAAATTGCGTGTTGTATGATTTTGTTATCGAAAAAGTTTTTCAGCAGTGTTTCGTATTCGGAATTTAAGTGAATAACGTAATTCTGCTGTAGACAGAAATAAATTTCGATTTTTGTTCCAGAATGCTCATTTTTTTCTGGCACATACTACTCACCACAATAATACGCTGGATTTTTTTTAAGAGGACTTGACAAATCATTGATAGTGATATTTTTCTGGGTTGCAAAATGTCCGCGCCTTAAGGTAGTACGAGCACGCAATCTTGATTTCTATAGATTTTGTTCAAATTTTAACCAGACACTGTTCATATAATTATGCATGTTTAAGTGAAATTTCAGAACAGTCGACTATTTAGATTGGGAGATAGTGACTTTTAAAATTGCAACTTTTAACACTGCAGGGTCTGAATTGAAATTTAGACAGAATGATTTTCCGTAAAAAATATTTGTCCCCTATAATAAGACGACATATGGCAACACCGCATCGTTCCCGTATCCAATAACGTGAGTTTGCGCGGCATATTTAAAATAATACTGCAACACAAATTTTTATTTGGAAGCAATTTTCAATCGAACTAAGTTTTTAATTAGTTATGAATGAACCAACACTTTCATTTTTTAATGAAGATAGCATAAACAATATAAAATATTATTATTTATGATGCAAATATTTTTTTATGACGAAATGTTTTACTTTAGGAACACGATAATTATTTTTTTCTCGAAACATTAAACAATACTGTTCTGCGGTGTTGCCATATGTCTTCTTATTATAGGGGACAAATATTTTTTACGGAAAATTATTCTGTCTAAATTTCAATGCAGACCCTGCAGTGTTAAAAGTTGCGATTGTAAAACCCATTATCTCCCAATCTAAATAGTCGACTATTCTGAAATTTCACTCAAACATGCATAATGATATGAACAATGTCTCGATAAAATTTGAATAAAATCTATAGAAATCAAGATTGCGCTTCTACTACTTTGAAAAACAAATGGCCACTTTATAATTGGCAACCTGTATATGCATATACTAGAAAACATTATTTTGCAGACACTAGGACTTTGAGGACTCTATGGGACGCCCTTGTCCCTATACTGAACAATATGTACCTTAAAATACTGATAGTCACGTTTACGTAGATATAAGTATGAAAATATTCTTTCTCTCTCTCTCTCTATATATATATATATATATATATATAGCGATGAAAATATATTTAATAGATGACAAGAGGGGTCAAAGGGAGTAAGAGCGAAGTAGGGAGAAGAGCAAAGAGTTGTATTACTCGACAGTCGCGATTTGGCGCTGCTCCGAACTCCATAAACATATCGTCGTTATACAGAGCCAAAGTGGGCTCTTTCGCGAAGCGATTTACGTCTCTCGTAGCAAATACCCTACGAATATATACCCCCGCAGACACGCTTTATAGGACGTGGTGGATGGCACACGAAAAGTGGGAGTGTGAGACAGAGAGAGAGAGAGAGAGAGAGAGAGAGAGAGAGAGAGAGAGAGAGAGAGAGAGAGAGAGAGAGAGAGAGAGAGAGAGAGAGAGAGAGAGAGAGAAACAGAAAATCTGACGTGCGTCTGGACCATCTCACTTATCCGTTCTCCGATACAAGGGTTTTCTATACAGCGTTAACTCCCTTCATTTAAGGGGTCTTCTGACTTTAGACGCTAAAAAAAGCTATTTTCATTATTTTTTAAAAAGGTTTATATTATAGATATTGATATAAAAGATGGTACACTTAATAAGTACACTTTCGAAATATATTTAGGGGAGACCGGGGCAAAATGGTATAGCGGGGCAAAACGGTACCGGGGCAAAACGGCACTGGGGCATAATGGGATCGGGGCATAATGGGATAGCAAAAAATGAAGTTTTTTGGTGCTTGATTTGGGGCAAAATGGGATAGGGGCAAAATGGGACAGAGAGGAGTGGAATATCAAATTGGGGCAAAATGGGACACAAAAATGAAGTGTCGCAGCCCGCTGAATTTGGGGCAAAATGGGATGACAGGAAAATTCATGCTTCGGCTCTATGAAAGAGCTGTTGAAACATAATCTAATCTAAATGGTGCTTGTGGTTCATTTCAGTCCACATATACGCAGATAATACGGACTGACCGATATATTTGTCGACACATATCCGTCGATTTCATGGGGAGCGGCGGTTCTAGTTTCATAAAACAATGTACGTAAAAATTGACAAGAGTTAGATTTTCATCAATGGCTTGAAAATCAGTATCAGTAACGTACAGTTGGCAGAAAATAAATTAAAAAAAAAACAAAGAAAGATAAAAACAAAAAAAAAACATAAATTGCACGCGTCAGATTATAAAAATTACTTGATTATTTAAATAATTAATAACGACAAAGAAATTGTACCAATCGAATAAGAAGGCTCAAATAACAATTTACGTCAAGTTTGGTACAGTTCTGACCGCAGAATCAAAAGTAATTGTTTAACAAACTTTAATAACAAATGAAAAATTAGTATTTTTTTGAATGTTGAAGTACTTAAATTTATTGGATTCAACGAATCCTGACGAGCCGAGCACGAACTGTTGTTGTAAAGTCAATAATTCCACTGTCCCATTTTGCCCCGATCTCGTTTTGCCCCAACCGCCTCTTTCTGAGGAGCCTGATTTTCTCCGGCCCATTTTGCCCCAGTCCCGTTTTGCCCCAATGACGTATTTTCCAGCAGTGTTGATTTTCACTATTCCATTTTGCCCCAAACCCGTTTTGTCCCGGTCCCATTTTGCCCCGGTCCCATTATGCCCCGCTATACCATTTTGCCCCGGTCTCCCCTAAACATTTTTTTTATCTATTTATGTAACCCAAACAAACTTTAAACGCGTTTTTTCTCGAAACAACGTTTTTCGACGACTTGTTGATAAAATCTTCGAAACTACTGAACCGCTCCTTATGAAATTTTAACCACGAATTTTTTACAACTGTAGCTATAGCGCACATCAAGAATTTTTTTTTAAATCTTGATATTTACTTTTTTCCCCGAAAAGGGTGAAAGAAAACGTTTTTTTTTGGTTTTTTCAAAAGATGTCTGCCATTTCGTTATTTTTATATATATCAAAAATCGTATGATATGCGCTAGAGCCATTATCATACTGAATCTAAAACCGTTTGATTTTTTTGTTTCGGATGATCCATCTCCGAGATTTCATCAACAGCGCAGACCTACAATTGATTTGGGACAATTTTTTAACTACCATTTTCGTCTACAAATAGTGACTTAAATAAATCTCATTAAAAAAAATGTATTTCGAAAGTGTATTTATTAAGTCTAACTACTTTAATATCAATATCTATAATATAAACCTATCAAAAAATGCATGAAAATAGCCTTTTTTTTAGCGTCTGAAGTGATAAAACCCCTTAACTTGTCCCGTTTGCAACTCAACCATTGCAATATTTCCTGGAGATTACAGCTCCATGCTTTCCAACTTCCTGCACGGGGACCCAAAGCTCGTGAGATATGCAAACAGTACATTTTTTTCTCGCTTTTTGCCGCTCCCTTATCTCCGCTTGAATTGACATTTTTATTACCCCCATCATGTCGATTTTTACGTATCAGAAGTATTTTTTTTTATTACCGATGTTCCCGTTCAGGCTTTTACGCGCCGGTCCCTAATACTCCAAGTCTGCCACTTCACCATTCCCTGATATAATAGGCTTTCCAGAGTGTTGCCCACGGTGCCCCGTTTCCCGATACACTACTGTATCGCGTTATCACTAGGGCACAGGGAAACTGCCGAAAACCTGTGCTGTTATACAGGCAACAGACGTTTCCAGTGGTGTTGACATTGGATAGCAAAATGGCCGCTGGTTAGTCCGAGCCCAATCGCTTGCACGACTGAGCGGTCACCCATCCGAGTATCGAGCCAGGTTTTCCTGCGATAATCGGCGACGCCCCGCGCCGAGCGGCGACCCATTACCGTCGGCTCATACGAACAAAAGCATTCCTTTTTCTCCCCCAATGGAAAATAAAGACCGCACATTCGATCGTGGCGGCCTCGTCGCATAGAAGGAAATAAACTGTGGCATCAACGTATACTTAATGATAAAAGCACGGACACGTTTGCGTATACACGACTGTACTGCAGGGCTCGGCGACCTCTGATCGTGAACGATCGCGGAAGTTGTTTTCCCGGGGTCGCGTCGATGCGCGGCCCTTACACGAGCCCTAGCGATCATTTCGTACTCCATGGCGAGCACTTTTAAGGGGTTACCCCCACTTGCGATTTTGAAAAAATCGATTTTTTTTTTGCGTTTTTTGAAGTGCAGTTTTTTTTGATGCCCGGAATAGATGACTCTATGTAAGTTTACAAAAAAAAATATTTTCTTCGTGTAAACTGAAATTGAAACTTTAAACGCGTTTTTCTCAAAATGGCATTTCTGAAGTCGGTGATCAAGATTACTCGAACACTAATGAACCGATCTTCTTGAAAATTTGCAGGCTTATTTAAGGAGGTACACCAGCTTCAGCAAAATGGTGATAGATCAATAAAATTTGGTGAATATATTCTTTAGTATTATTCATATAGATACAAATTTTTTCAGATTTTTTGGTTGTGCCGTTTTCTTACAAATAATTCACAAGCGTTTATTCTTATACCCGGAATATATACCTATATCTATAAAAACGCTATGCTTATACACGTGAACTTCAATGTTCAATTACTCGATAACGGCACAATGAAAAAATCTGAAAAAAATTGTATTGACATATATAATACTAAAGAATATATTCACCAAATTTTATTGATCTATCACCATTTTGAAATTTTACCATGGTTTAGCATGGCAACATTGTATGAAGCTGGTGTACCTCCTTAATACATAAAAATGTAATCTTTAATCGTTCGATTTTTTTTTTCGAAAAAAATGGCCGTTTTATAGCCAAAAAACGGCCGTTTTTTTTCGTTAAAATCGAACCATTAACTTTGACTGTCCGCCATTTTGTGAAAAATGAATATTTTTTAAAATCCTTCGATTAAAGACTAGTTTATACTTATATTTGACTAAATCCATCCGCATTTTTTTTTCAGATGATCCACTTCGCCGCAATGTTGGTGACCGCAAACCGTGTATATAAAAACATTATTTCATTGACGGCCATTTGCCACTAAACAATGTAATATTTTTCAATAAAAAAATTACTGAAAGTTCTTCAAGATGTGTTCTTTAAGATGGTATATTGATCGATTAAAAAAGTTTTGTCGTTTTCTTTTAAAAAACTCATGAAAAAGGCCTTTTTTGCGCTACAAGTGGGGGTAACGCCTTAAGAGGCTATACCAGTGTGACAATTCTTCTTCGAGATACTCGTGCTGAATCAAAAAAACCTTACCGGGTACCGAATATTATTTTATTCGATTTTTAAATTGTCGTGAGAATGTTTATGCGGTGGTCATAAATTGGGTCACGCAAAGATCTTGTGTGGTGAATCAGATCGTGTTATTTACAACTATGGCAACACAATGGCAACTATGTATTTTTTCATACTGTGCATTTTTTTGTATTATTATTTTCCATTTTTATGCGTAAAATAGAGGAGAACAATGAACCAATTTCGGTAAACTATCAATTAAGGGGTTAGGCTACTGTGACGACCGGAAAATCAGGGTTATTAAGAAAAACATTATTAATAAGGAATAAGTTAGATGATTGAAAAATCGTTTGGACATTTGTTTTCATGTACATTAACAAAGTTGTGGACCAAGTTCATTTTAAACTATTATTAATTAAAGAAGTTATGAACAATCTCGTAAAGGACCTTTGGACGTGAGGGTGCTCAACGGTATACTTGATTTTAGGCACCGGTTGATCTGAAAAAAACGAGTTTTAAAAAAATTTATAATATTGGTTAAGGGGTCTTCTCACTTTAAAGGCTAAAAAACGCTATTTTCATGAATTTTTTTGATAGGTTCTTGTTATAGATATTGATATAAAACTTGTTACACTTAAGGGGCTATACCAGTGTGACACTTTCAAAAAATCGATTTTTTTTCCTTTTTCGATAGTTTATACTTTCAAGAATATCCTGTAAAAATTTCAAGGCCGTATCTCTAATAATTTTATCTCGCAGAAATGGATAGCTAAATCTTTGAACGCGTTTTTCTCGAAATGAGATTTTAAAAATTTGCTGACATTGTAACTCAAAGAGCGATTATCCGATTGACTTGAAATTTGAACTGAGTACTCTTGAATATATTTACTCTACAATGACGAAGGATATTTTTGATTGGATGAAAATTGACGATTTGGCATTGAAAAAAACGACCATTTTATAGGCAAGAAAACAGACTTTTTTCATAACTACGTCATTTTGTTATGTTTTGATATTTTTCGAAAATTTTACGTCATTGCACAGGAAATACCTTCCAGTTTAACGACATTTTTTCCTTTTTCGGTTTCAGCTGCTCAATCGGCCGGAATCATGTCAGCAGTGGAGGAACTTTTTTTTGGCGCCTCCGAAGACAGCGCATTAGTCGCTTGGATCTCAATATTTCTCTATGAAAAAATCACGTAATATAGGTCAATTATAGCTAAATATATTCTTAATTTTCCGAAACATTTAATTGAGTTCTTCCAAAAAATTCCCGAAAATCACCCAAACGTTCAGCGTTCACCCATAGCCCCTTAATTCATTCGTTGGAGCTGATCCCGCACACAAACGGGCCTTGCCCGCGTACACTCAGCAAACGAAAGTCGCCAGACAGGCAGCGGGAAAGGGCGGAAAATGGGAAAAAAACGATGGCATAAAAGCAGAAGAAGAGTACGAAACTCTTTCTCGCGAAGCGAACGCACACATACACAAACCGGAGGCTATTTACGAGGAGATAGCAAGCGCCATTAAGCGAATCAGATGCCGCGAAACGGCCAGTGTATTTTCCCAAGCTCTCGCGAATGGGTTGACATCTTTTATGATCGGCTTTATCTCAACGACCCGAGAGATGCGACCGAGCCACGTAGCACAAAACGCTGCGGGAACGATTCTCCCAAAGTCCGCAACGCGAAAACGAGGACGGCATCCGTAATGCCCGGTTGCGCCCATCTCCGCGCCCTTTTCCATCCCCTCGCCCATCTTCATCACTCCCTCGGGACTTCTATCTTCCCGGTTAATCGGTCGCAACAGCTTCTTTTGTGGAAAAACAGACTCGCCTGGTTGATTTACATCGACCACGAGATTCCTCGTATACGTACGTATTTATTTATGAGCGTTTATACATTTGGGGATATTCGATCTCGATTCGACAGTCTGGCTTTTTCTGAACTCCGAGCGGAATCGCAGCTCATTCGATATCAAAATTGAGCAGAGCGTTTCGTATGGCAATCACATTTGCTTCTGTAGCTCCCTTTCGGGCTTTCACGAACACGTGCTCTTCACTTCCCAGCCCACATTTGTGGGGTTTCTTGTTTTCGAGAAAGCAGCAGGAGTGTGGCCCACAACTAGGCGTTCCTTAAGGTGGTACTAGCGGATTGACTAGTCAACAGGAAATCGACAAATTATCGAATCTGAAAAACGCAAAATATAATGTATTTGGGTGTAGTAATAAACATGATACAGAAAATAATTATTTGAGAAGTGCATGTGTTAACTGTTTGTATTACAGTTTGATAAGTGAAGTAAAATCGCAATCAGATTTGACTTGAGTTGTCACAGGCCGCCATTTCATAATTCTGGCAATATCCGTGGCGACGCTGTATTCGGGTGATTTCGATACATGTCAAGCATGCGTATGTTTACCGTATGTGTAATCGTGTGTTGTAGTGTATGTGTAATGTGCACATTGTAACAAGAGAGATTGCAGACGCGGCTGGCGAACGCAAAAATGAGGCGATTGAATCGATGGTATCTGCTCGAAATGTCCCGTAACCTACCAGGTGTGTAAGTATGAAACCGGAATTTGCCCATAGGTGGCGCTAGATGTCGATGCAGTTACCGACACATCACGTCAGCGGTGTCCTGTTATTGTATTGATATCCGACAAAGATTTCCAACTCACAATAACACGAGTTTCATTCAGTAGCATTAGTTTATTAGAGATAAATATGTCGAGTTTTGTGCCAACAAATTACGATTTGCCGACAGCACTACTTTTCTGTTTTCATCTGAAGAAAACCGCAGCCGAATCGCATCGAATGCTTGTGGAGGCGTTTGGTGAGCATGTTCTCGGTAAAACACAATGTTTCGAGTGGTTCAAACGGTTCAAAAGTGGCGATTTTGACGTGAGGAACGAAGAACGTGGAAGACCACCGAAAAAGTTTGAAGACGCTGACCTGCAAGCCTTGTTGGACGAAGACGACGCTCAAACACAACAACAACTGGCGGATCAGTTAAAGGTGACCCGAGAAGCCATCTCCAGTTATTTGTATCATATCATTACAATAAACGTGTTTTTTCTGTACAAAAATTCCGGTTTCATACTTACACACCTGGTATATTTTTTATGGAACATACGTCCAGTTTTCTTGTTATTAGTCACTTTTTGCATAGCTCTGATCTAACCAGAAATTTATTATTTCCGTTCCAAAGTTCGATCCGCACGGATTCCCTATAAACTGAGAAAAAAATCAATGATCCAATATCATTGGTGTTACTGAATGAAATTTCGTTGATTCAATTGTAAAATTGTTGGTGTGAATAATCAGATTTATTAGTCCAAACAAATGGCTATTGACTTTAATGGCATGATAAAATTAAAAGTTTTTGTTGATCCTAACGATCTATTATTAGTCGAGAACAATACATTATTGAAAGTATCTAAAAAATTATCGCAAACAAATTATATAGTTTTGAATGCATTTTCTGCAACGAACAAAAAAAGCGTTTCAATTCATAACATGAATATTGGTGATTCGAGTTAAAAAGAAAAATTGAATTTCGCTCGTTTGATTCAGATAAAATTTCTATTGAGGAAATATGTAATTTTATTTCTTTCACCATATGCTATATTGATTTTAAAGTACATTATTCGTTAAAATGTTAATCTTTTATTTTTATTGAAAAATATTAAGCAAATGTCTGGATGAATAAAAAATTATGCGAAAGTAAAATTTGTTTCTTGCGCATTCGGTTGAAAAAATTCAACATCATGGCCGAGCGCCACCGAAATTATAGGTGTGATGAAACCCGTAGTTCTCGGTGTAACCGCTAGAAGTCGCACGCGCGCTCGTTTCTCGTAGGCGTAGCGCAAACCGAAAATCTACTTGAACGCCGCAGAAACTCTAAAGAGTATCGCTTCGTGGCCTGTGGCTAAGATCAAAGTGTCGTATCTGTTCTTATCAGTTGAATATCTGATATTCTCTCCACTATTATCGTGAATGATCATTCTAATGCTCACTTTTTATTTAAGATTTAAAACAAATTGAAAAACTTACGTCCCATGGCATATTCGTTTCGATGCAGTAAAGAAATAATTAATTCTATTGATTATATTTTTATATGAAATAAAAAATGTCGTAGCAACCGCTTAATTATTCCATCCATACGTCCACGGATTGTATATAGAATGATTTCAATTGAATATAATTTTGTTTGAAGGATAATGTAGATATTCAGAGAACAGAAGCGCTTTTTCAAATAAATTAATATGTTATTTAAATCAATCACATTTTCCAATATTTTATTGTATTGTAACAATCTCATATATCGGTGGTAACCAGGTTTGTAGTAGTAAGGTGATTTGAGTTTCTTGGTGGAAGGCAATGAATTACGCTCATTATCGCTTAATAGTAAAGTATACACTCAATAATAAGTATGTAATAAAGTATACGGCGTGAAAACTTTTTTTTTCCTCCGGCTTTCCATAAATTTTTTGTCACGCCCGAGCGTGAAAAAAATACTATACAAGGGTTTCTCATGTGTATGCAATTTTTAAATAAATACGAATCAATTTTTATCGATATTACTGGCAATTTTTCTTTTAATTTAATTATTCTAAACTTTTCCCATTTCCGAATCTCCAGAAATTGGCCACATTCACATGATCAGAAAACCATACTCTTTTCAGAGAAAGCAACGGTAATATTTTTTTTCTCATAGCATATTGTTTCTACTTCAGAACCGCGTTCGACTATTTTCAATCGGTTGATTAGAAGAAGAATAAAACTTTTTTGTTTGAAAAAAGTCATTTTTGCATGTTTTTTACAATTTTTTTTTTCATTTAACGCACGTTTTCATGACTTTTCGTTTTTAAAAATGGACTTTGATACACACTATTCTCCACCTTATTAAAAAACGAAGAGATTCATCCTATATAACCCCAATTTCCGTTCATAGGAAGCGATCTAAATGAAGACGGCTCGTGGGGGCCCCGCGGACCCCACATACTCCGTAGAAGGCACCAGAAATGAGATGCCTCCTCTAGGGTTACGATAAAGTAGTAAAGCCTGCCTGTCTGTCTGCCCGTTTATCCTCGCATCACAAAAACTACTGAACCGAATGAAACATAGTTTTCTCTGAAGTATATCTTAAAATGCCGCGAAGGTAATGGTATATGTTTCATTTCAATCGAATGAGTAGGGGAGACCGGGGCAAAATGGTATAGCGGGGCATAATGGGACCGGGGCAAAATGGGACCGGGGCAAAACGGCTTTGGGGCAAAATGGAATAGTGAAAATCAACACTGCTGGAAAATACGTCATTGGGGCAAAACGGGACTGGGGCGAAATGGGCCCGGAGAAAATCAGGCTCCTCAGAAAGAGGCGGTTGGGGCAAAGCGGGATCGGGGCAAAATGGGACAGTGGAATAATTCGATGCAGAGGCGAAAGAAATGCAGGGGTAAAAAACGAGGAGTAATAAATGAGTGAAAACAGGTTTTATTGAATGTTACACGATATTTGGGTCACACTCTACTTACGATACTATAATTTAACGGTGGCAATGTTTAATTTTTATTGCTTGTTTAACTAAGCTAATTTTTATCGGCACAATTGTCGCAAACGGACTCGATTAAGTTATCGTCAGCATGGGCACATGAATAGTGGGCCCATTTGTTATTAAAGTTTGTTGAACAATTACTTTTGATTCTGCGGTCAGAACTGTACCAAACTTGACGTAAATTGTTATTTGAGCCTTCTTATTCGATTGGTACAATTTCTTTGTCGTTATTAATTATTTAAATAATCAAGTAATTTTTATAATCTGACGCGTGCAATTTATGGTGTTTTTTTTGTTTTTATCTTTCTTTGTTTTTTTTTAATTTATTTTTTGCCAATTGCACGTTACTGATACTAATTTTCAAGCCATTGATGAAAATCTAACTCTTGTCAATTTTTACGTAAATTGTTTTATGAAACTAGAACCGCCGGTCCCCATGAAATCGACGGATATGTGTCGACAAATATGTTGGTCAGTCCGTATTATCTGCGTATATGTGGACTGAAACGAACCACAAGCACCATTTATATTAGATTATGTTTCAACAGCTCTTTCATAGAGCCGAAGCATGAATTTTCCTGTCATCCCATTTTGCCCCAAATTCAGCGGGCTGCGACACTTCATTTTTGTGTGTCCCATTTTGCCCCTATCCCATTTTGCCCCAAATCAAGCACCAAGAAACTTCATTTTTTTGCTATCCCATTATGCCCCGATCCCATTATGCCCCAGTGCCGTTTTGCCCCGGTACCGTTTTGCCCCGCTATACCATTTTGCCCCGGTCTCCCCTATAAGTTGAGCAATTGATTGCTATGCAACAAAACGTCATCGAGGGAGAAGTTCTGAGGGGGTGCGAACTGGGTGAGACGGTGTTTATATCGCGGATACCACTTATTCCCAATAACTTTCCGTTTCAATTCAAGCGAGTGCAGTTCCCCTTAACCGTCTGCTTTGCGATGACGATTAACCAATCGCAAGGACAAACGCTACGAGCGGCTGGGGTCGACCTAGGAACAGCCTGCTTCTCGCATAGTCAGCTCTATGTCGCCTGCTCCAGGGTAACCAACCGAGAAAATCTTTTCATTTTAACCGACGGGGAAGAAAGGAAAACACGAAACGTAGTGTATAATGAAATTTCGTAAGATCGATTAAATTTTAATTTTAGATAACTCATTTAAAAAAATAACATATTATCCAAAATTGGAAGGTTTCGTTTTAGTACTTTCTTATTTAGTAAAGTTAAGATCAATCAACGTGATTTCCATTGAAATTTTCGTAAGTAAATAATCGATCTATACTTATAATAAAGATGTAAGGGACAAAAAGTCAGTATATATGGAATATAAATTTAAAAAAATAAGCAAGGTGAATTATCAAAAACTGTGGATCAGATAGTCAATTCTGACTTTTTCTATTTCAACTGGTAAAGCGCGGGCGAATCCGCGGGCCCCCACTAGTACACAAATAAAAGGGTGTTCATCTATATCCAAATAAGTCCTACAATTCAAATTCCAGGTGCAATAGTTATCCAACAAGATTAATTTTGAAACGAGTCGGCCCCTTTTACAACCGACCCTGTTACGGGGGTCAGTTGCAACAGACACAACAAGTCAATGACACAAGGTTTTTAATATCCTTTTATTACACTTAAATTGTAGTAAAATGCCTTTCATCATTTTATGGCTAACATGGCACACTTTTTTGTAATGTTGTAGAATCAGTCAACAATAAACTAGTAGCTAACAATAATGGTGAGTTCTCTCCCAACCAGAGACGAACCCAACATGGAAAGAAAACCGACTTAGATAAAACAATTAAATTTTTTTTTTTTAATGACAAAGAGGAGTTTTTAACATGAAATAAAGAACCTCTGCTAAAACAGATTGCGAAATAAATTCTAATCAATAGAAGTCAGAGCATCTTTCGGGCTCGAAGGAAAAATAAACACTTGAAATTAACATTAGTTGCACTGGGTTACAGGATGGACAAATCTTACTACCAGTTATGACATTAGCAGTTTTGCCTACTGTCAGTGCATTTTTCGTCAGCCTGAAGTTAGCAGCTTGTGTATTGCATTCAGTTATCCCTTGGACGGCCCCCTATATAATATGCTATACAAACAAGGCTACACCTCTTTGTCTGATGACTCGGGCGAGATGGTGATATTCTTCTTGGTATTTACTTTAGTTTTTGGCATCTAGAAAATCAAACAAAAACACTATATAATGTTACAATCGCACCTACAAAAGTTGTTTCAACCGTACCCACCGCGGTGTTCAGTCGAAAAAAATTCACAGCGTCGAAGCCGTAATACTAATCACGTTCTTTTAACTTTCAAGCTCCCACTTGTTAGCATAGAAAAACTTAATACCCTACATTTACTATAATCAGAGTAATTGGGGCAAAACTCCGCTCCAAAATACTTACTTTTTATTGCCAAAACACAATGGGGTGATCTATACGCAGCTACAATGGACTGTCATCAGGACAACATTGGGAAACACATTGGACGCGCAAGCTACGTCCTTTCCCCCTTGCACTCCTCACACTGCGGCTACTAAGTTGCGGGTTAGCCTTCTTTTTTCAACCGTACCCAGTCTACCCTGCTGCAAACCGATTTATCGCTCAGCTTGTTGAGCGTTTGCTTATCGCTGCCTTGGTGTGCTTTGACACATGGTTGGTCGGTTTTGTTTCTAAAAACGATGTGTTTTGTTCGTTTAGTTTCTTCTATTATGGAGTCAGTTAGCCACAGTTAGCCACAGGCTAACTGACCTGACGGGCCTATGTTACCGTCCCCGCGTACTGCAGTGTCGCATTTGCACGAGGGCACAGGGAAACTGTGGAAAGCCGCGATACCCACTGCATTGTTGCTGATTTCAAGTGTCAGTTGTGTTTGCCTTAGGAAACTTCGTAAAGCTGCCACCCATTCGACTATTGACCCAGGCACGGCAACCGCGCGTCCACTGCTCTCGGCGAGAGCGTTCATCGACAGCTTTTTTCTCATCTTCCATTCCAAATATTCCTTTTCTCTCGTCGCTTTGCTACTCTGTTCGTCCTCAAATTTTGTACATTTTTTTCTCTCATTTGCGAGCCTTCATCGTGATTAAACCTTATCGAGAACACACTTTGACAAGATAACCCGCGATGTGCAAAGTCAGCAAAGCAGGGCAGGAGAAGGGTGCGACCAAAGGAGAAGATTGTTTGCCGAACATTTTTGTACGCGTATCCCTACGTCAGGAATCACCGACTCCGTTTTGCTCACGTTCCCCCATGGATTTCTTTTATGTCGAAACTTCACCATGGATGAGAGAGCGAGAGAGAGATTGATTGATTGATTATTTATTAACTATGCTGTGGCAAAGCCTTGAGGCAAATGGTGTACAATTTGAGAAAGAAAAGAAAATTAAATTAAATGAATAAATAAAAATAACAATATTGTTCTTATAATTAAAGACTATAAATAGGCTACGAGTGCTTATGACTAAAGATGATTCTATGTCCTATGGTACTAACCATATTATAATTTTTATTGTTAATAGCTAACTCGATTAATGACTAAATTACAGATCCGGAGGCATATATCGACTGTACTCTATATAATTCAAAATTGTGAATTAAAAAAACAAGTCACAAATCTCCGCTGAAAAGGTGAGAGAGGAAAGGAAGAAAAGAGAGAGAGAGAGAGAGAGAGAGAGAGAGAGAGAGAGAGAGAGAGAGAGAGAGAGAGAGAGAGAGAGAGAGAGAGAAACTTTACGAGGGAGCGATAAGAGACTCAAAAATATCGAATTATTAAGTTTCAGGGACGAAATAGGATTTTTATAGCTCTGGTATCGTATTATACGGACTTTTCACGTGGATGCATACACGTACGTGTATCGTCCCCGTAGTGTATCCGCGCCTTGTACGAGAAAAGTAGTCGCGGAGGCGTTCGCTAAAATATATGATCGCCCGCGATCGTGAATGACGATTGTTAAATATGCACGTACGTGTATATACGCGTGCGCATAAAATAGTTGTAAACTCGGGGAGATATAGTTCTCGGAATGATGCGAGCGGCAATACGGGGATGATTGATGATTTTCTCTTTCTATCCGACCGGCCTGAAGTAATAAAAAGCATTATTATGATAAATATATCATCACGGTGAGCACGTATGTGCGCTGGTCTCACAACTACTCGGCGCTACTTCGAACATCGTAATTCATGTACTCGTCGACAATTTAAAAGGTATTTGCATCATCGTCTCACGATAGAGTATAATTAACAAACGCGAATAATGTTTGTTCATGTAGAATCTGCTACCACCCCCTCCTCCCTGCCCCCTCTCTCTCCTCGACCCACCTTCTTACTCTCGAGCTTAATGCGATACGTCATATCACAATAAATAATAGTAATAGCGCATACATGAGAGCGCGATTGGTGAGTACACAGGACGAGGCCGTGGAGGGGGGGGGGATGTTTTATTGCTCGACATTCCCCCATCGCGTGTGCCAGAACAATGAACGAACGAGAAATACGGAAATTAGGTGTCTATCTATATCTCCGCATCGTCAGCAAAACGCTTTTAATATAAATAGCGCGTGTAATACAATCTCTGTGCCAGGTTCCCATATCTATGTGTGTATGTTTTTTTATGCACACGTCCCATTATCCACCGTATGTATTGCGTCGACACGATACGCGGATGGAAATTCTATCTGGATTATGCTAATTCGTTTCAGGTACGAGTTTTAGTTAAGCAGGGGGAGGGGAGGGGGGTACCCACAGTTTTCACTATTTTCTTTATTGCTTCTGGCGGAGATATGTAAACGAGAAATTCAATGCGAGAGACGTACAGCGGATTTTACGATAGGCTATCAATTGAATCCCCTTAATACGTGGTGTATGCGGGACCGTCTAACGCTGTGAGAGTAATAAGCGAGTGTTTACTCGTCGATACAGCACTGGAAATAATAGGTTTATTTCGATTTAATGACTTTTTCTCACAGACATAAAATCCTAGTTTATTGGGCTTTCGTCATCGGTGGAGACTTGATTATTATTCGGATCATTAGTCGAGATTCGTGCCTTTGCGAACTGGATGGGACCTTCATTACTTTCCATCAACTTGGGGCTTGAAAAGCAGGTCGATTTCAAATATTTGCTTTCCGAGAGTATTGGAATGACAGGGTCGGAATTTTACACGTAATTGATACATAGTCTTGCCAAGGTTGAGGTCTTCTTTTATTGAATAATATTGAATGAGAATAGAGTTATTATTATTTAAACAAGCTGCATCCGATTGGCTGGATGGTGTAGGTGGTTCTGGCAACTGGGGTGATCTGAAGTTAAAAAAATAAGAAAATGTACTTTTGTCATGATAATAAACCATTTGTATGCTGGGATGCTGTTTTGAAATTTAAAAAATTACAAAAATGGCTAGCTGTAGAAAGTTCGATTTTGGGCCAAAAAATAGTTTCAAGGGGCTATACCAGTTTGAAGGCTGAAAATTTGGGTGATTTTCGGGAATTTTTTGGAAGAAAAGTACTCAATTAAATGTTTCGGAAAATTAAGAATATATTTGGCTATAGTTGACCTGTATTACGTAATTTTTTCATAGGAAAATATTGAGATCCAAGCGACTTATGCGCTGCCTTCGGAGGCGCCAAAAAAAAGTTCCTCCACTGCCGACATGATTCCGGCCGATTGAGTAGCTGAAACCAAAAAACGAAAAAATGTCCTCAAGCTGGAAGGTATTTCCTGTACAATGACATAGGATTTTCGAAAAATATCAAAATCTAACGAAATGGCGTAGTTATGAAAAAAAGTCTGTTTTCTTGCCTATAAAATGGTCGTTTTCTTCAATGCCAAATCGTCAATTTTCATCCAATCAAAAATATCCTACGTCATTGTAGAGTAAATATATTCAAGAGTACTCAGTTCAAATTTCAAGTCAATCGGATAATTGCTCGTTGAGTTACAATGTCAGCAAATTTGAAAAATATCATTTCGAGAAAAACGCGCTTGAAGATTTAACTATCGATTTTTGCGAGATAAAATGATTAGAGATACGACCTTGAAATTTTTACAAGATATTCTTTAAAGTATAAACTGTCGAAAAAGGCAAAAAAAATCGATTTTTTGAAAGTGTCACACTGGTATTTCCCCTTAATGATATGCTATTAACAAATGGATAAACGTGTTTGAAAAATGATCCCGTCATACGATAAGCAATATCATGAACTATGCTTCGGCCAAATTTGACGTGAATCGGACGAATAAATTTTGAAATACGACTTAGACCATTTCATAAAACGTAGTTCGGACAAGAACGCAAAAGAAAAAAGGATAAATCGCAGTGGGGCGGTCCGCCGTAGTGTAGTGAGCGATGTGATCCTTCACGAAAATCGTTGTAACACGGTTTTTGGATTTTTTTACAAACATTTGTTGCAAATTAAAGGTTAGACCAAGAGCTGTGAAACTAACCAATAAGAAAACTATATTCTTAGAATTTTAAGCCGATGCACATCCCTTAAATGGTATTGAAGTTTGCCCCGTTGATAGGCAACGAAAATTCTATGTCATCATTTCTATTTCTTTCTTTTTAACTCTACGTACACACATTGGGTCATTTTAACCCGGACGAATTTGAAATAAAATGCTCACTTTCCTAAAAGTGAGAGTGTTCAATAATTTTTTACAACATTTCAATTCTATACTTTTCGAATTTCAATTATGCAGATATTTTAAGAAATGTGTAAAGTATATCCCTGATTTTTTCAATAAAAACCGACCCAAGCCCTGGCAGTTTGCCTATCCGTTCATTCATACCGGTTTTATAACCAAAAAACTATCCGTTGTATTTGGACAAAATTCTGCCGACTTTCTAACCGTGTTTTTGACCACTACCCGTGATTTGCTCAAGCTAGAAAGATAGTTAGAAAGTTGGTTTGAAATTCGAATTACAACCCTGCCGAAAAGCAACCAATTGTGACCAAATTTATAACCGTATTTATAACCACTATCCGTGATTAGCTCAAGTTAGAAAGATGTTTAGAAATATGGTTGGAAATTTGAAATACAACCCTGCCAAAAAGCAACCACTCGTAACCAAATTTGTAACCGTATTTATAACCACTATTCGCTTTCTAACTTAAGCGAATCACGAATAGTGGTTATAAATACGGTTATAATTTTGGTTACGAGGGGTTGCTTTTCGGCAGGGTTGTATTTCAAATTTTCAACCATATTTCTAACTATCTTTCTAACTTGAGCACATCACAGATAGTGGTCATAAATATGGTTTCAAATTCGGTTACAAGTGGTTGCTTTTCAGCGAAGTTGTAATTCGAATTTCAAACCAATTTTTTAACCATTTTTCTAACTTGCGCAAATCACGGGTAGTGGTCAGAAACACGATTAGAAAGTCGGCAGAATTTTGTCCAATTCCAACTATCCGAAAAATCTAACCGTTATCCAGTGGTTGTGTAAACTGCCAGGGAGGGTTGTTAATGGCAGGTGGATGATGATTCAGATCAAATTGACCCAGTGTGTGAAATTCTTGTCCAAATATAAGTATGTCACCGAAGGGTCAACATCATTTCAAATCTTTTATTTGCCCATTCAGGTTCTAGTTTGCCTCGAACGATCCCAAAAAACCTCCAATGGTTATTCCTACCCTGAATCCGTCGAGACAAATTCAGGCCAGTAAAAGAAATGTAATTCTGCCATATATCCCAACGAAACGTAAATATCGTGACCTTAAAGATATCTAATATGGATTCCAGAATTAAAAAACGGCTCGAGTTAATCCTAGAATGCCTGACCTGGTGGAATTCCCAGCTCATCTGCATCGACCGTTCTTCAAATAGGTTATTTGTGAACTCACCTCCAATGAAATCAAATTGCCCGTCTACCATACTCTTCCTCAAAAAAACTAAGCCGTCCACGTATCACCAGTCCCCTGATCAATTTAGGAAAAATGTTGCGTACAGAAAGGCCTGGGTTGGATATTTCCATCGGCAGTGCGCCAGAAAGAAATCGTTCGTAAGAACTCGTTCAATAAAAGTTAAATGTATCCAATTCGTTCCAGTTTCCACCAACCTCGCCTGCGTCTTCCTCGATACAGTCGTAAATAGTTCCATGTACAAGTTGGAAATTTAGTAGCGTACACACAGTGATACATTCCCGCGCAATGTGAATTTCATGGCAGTGAGAAAAGCGAGTCGATCAGCCCCCGGGGCTGTCAATCACTCACACCCAGAAAGTCTCGGTGCTGTTGCTGCTCATCGCGATTTCACCGAGGGTTCGCGAGGTATCGGGTGCTGAAATATATTGAAAATTGAATAGCACGCGCGACCGCGATATTGGCGGCACTGAATATCCGCTCTGTCTGTCTCCCTTCCTCTCTGTTTCTCCTACCGTACACCGTGCGCCCAGGATGCGAACCTACATACGATTGACGTTGAAGTTTATCTCGTGACAGCCGTCTGCTCGATTGTCGGACAGCTCTCCCGGATGCGGAGCGAGAGAGAACATGGACCAGCTTGGCATACAATACGGACAATGAAACTGCCCATCCATCTGCCTCTTTGGACAATGCTGGATGCCACATCGGGTGCACCGAGAGTTTCAAAACGAGCAAAGGCAGGTTGGGAGGTTGCTTGTACGTTAACGGGGTGAGCGCGCGATATCTGTCTCCGCGCCCGCCTTCCTACGACCGTGTTGCTCCCTTGTAATTAAACCAATTAATTGTAACAGGGAAAATAACGTGGCCACGCTTTCATTGGAGGCGAACGTTCAATGTTACCGGAGACCAACCGCATTCGCCGCAATAACTTATCGACCTTCGTTGTCTGCTCAACTCGTTACATTTTTCATCCGCCGAAAGGTCGTTACTCAACGAGGATATTTGTCAAGTGTGGAACAGCACGAATTTGCTCGTAGCAACAGCTGACATTGGTCATGCAATTTTGTTTTTAATTGTAAATGACATATGTAACAAGCAGTTTTTGATGGGACCAATCGCCAAAGGCTCATTTCGTCATTGAAGTACGTTCGTCCGAACTACAATGACCCAATTACTTTTTACTGACTGAATGCTCCTCCTGGCTGATGCTAAAAGACTCTCTATGCCCAGCCCACAGTACAAAATCGATCAATTACTTATCAATTACACTGTTGCCATTACTGCCCAATAATGACCTAACGATGACGTGAGAATCGAAGTGTATGTGGCGTACACAAAAGACAGCAAGAACAAACAATTGTCAGCCCTCAGCGAATTGCTCATCGTTACCGAAGGGGTGTGAGCCACTGAAGGAACGGTAGACAGCGAGCGTGAGTGTGTTAGAGGGCGTAGGTGCCGGTGTGGAACGTCGGATGGGAACTAATGGGCGGCTGTCGGAGGGCGGAGGTCGACCATCCATCACCCGGGACCGGCCACCTTCGTCATCCCGCTTCTCGCCCTCGGCCGTTTGCTCTACTCTTCGTCGGCCCAACCTTCTCAGCCACCAAGTTACGGAAATCCGTGTGGTTCCGAAGGATCCGCCAGAGGTCGACGTTTCCCATTCCTCTTTCTCTCTCAATTTCTACCGCGCGCTTCTCTCCCCACGAACGAATCACCGCGGACGATGAAGCAGCCATGGCTCGATCCTGTGTCCAAGAATGAAGGACGAGGGTTGCGGTACGTGTTGACAGGAAGTCCTCTAGGAGCTGGCAATGATATGTTGATGCCAAATTAAAAGTCGTAGACACCATTCATTTGCTCCTCCATTCGTATCACGATGGACAACAAACTTCTAGAATTGAGTTGTTGATATACGCCACAGCGTATTCCCACATTGGGGCCAGCCCCACATCTGTCCAAAGCTGGTAACCCATCAGCTGTCAATGCTGACGTTGAATACCGAAAAATACTCTTAATACTCTTCAGTCCAGGCTCATCAATTAATTTCACGACGATCAATGAACTCGTGGAATCGAATTGGGGCACTTGCCCAAAGTTGATAGCCAATTAGCCATCAATGGCAGGATCAAATCTAAAAAAATATAACTTTTTAGGAGAAGCTCTTCCAGTCGCAATATATGGTGGTCAACCATCACTGATGGGCGCTTGACCGAAGTTGATAGCCAATTAGCTATCAATGCCAGGTTCAAATCTCGAAAAATATAACTTTTCAGGAGGAGCTCTTCCAGTCGCTAAATATGATGGTCAACCATCTTCAGGAATTGTTCGTGATCGTGTGATCCTACCTTGGAGCACGTTTTGATATTTGTTCAAGCCCGGTAACCAATTAGCTGTCCATGCTGTTTACGAAATTGCAAAACATTCTTCACTTTCGTGATGTACGTTGTTCTTGGAAGCTCAGGACCTACATAGCGTCTAGTGTCGAAGACTTGAAAGGCTCATTGAAGCTTGAAAGCACCTTCGCCGGCCTCGGCTGGATTCTCATCGAGTGGATATCCGTTCAACTGGCGTGGGTGGCTCGGTGGGCCCATATCAGCCATATGCAGCTGCATTCGCTACAACGCCCTCTGCGTGTGGCATTACCGAGGAGTAGGAGAGCTAGGGAGTGAGAGAGAAGATGACAGGGCTTGGAAAGGGCAACGACGAGATTTATGCCAGCTTTTAGCGGTCTACTCTGGTAGGGGTTCCTCCCCATAGCCTTGTAACCTCTTCGATGCCGGAAGGGAGCACCGGTGCAACGTTTTACCCGTCGGTTACGGCAATATCTTTTTTCCGAAGCTATCGACGCTTCGAAAACCTGGTACCAGAGCCAATGGTGCTCCAACTCATGCCGGTCGGGGTCATTCTCGGAGCCCAAGTTTGCGGCTGGAAAATATGATTCGAGGATATCGGGGAACAACAGTTTTCCAGCGGAATAGGCGTTTTGGAACAAATGGCAGGTCATTTCACAGTTGGCTTGAACGGATAACTGGCGTTATGTGATTAATATCCGCCTGTCCGAGTCCTCGAAGCGATTCCGAGCACTGAAAACGAATTTATTCATTTTCATGCTCGTGAAAGCCGTCATTCATTCGACATTTTCGAGCGGGTCTATTACGCGAGAGTTCCACACCCATCAAAGGCCCCTCTCTCCGCCTCTCGTCTATCACCCTGCTTCACCAGTGGGCGCGCTGCCACGAGCATGTTGTCCGTTTTTTGTTTCGAAGAAACCGCCTGGACAACGCATATTTCTCGACGCTTTAGACACGCAACCCCACGATGCGGTCCCTTGGCTATATGAGCACATAAAACTCAGAAGGATTCCGCTGGGGTGCTGCCGGACCTTCTCCGAAGGGTCAAAAAATCGTAGTAACATCTTCCTCGTCGGTGGCTGCTCTACGGCCCGCACACTCTTTCTCACTTTCTCTCACGCCCGAAAAGGGGGATTGAGCATGGGGGTGGTGACCTAGGGTGGACAGGCTCCCACGAAGGGGCTTCGTAATGCTAGCCAGGCTAGGTTGACGGGATTTATAGTCTAAGTCTGCGTGCAATCGCTGGCTCATACATCACTCTGGTCCTCCTCGCGCACCCCCTTTGCCTTGTCTCTCTCTCTCTCTCTCACTCTCTCTGTCTCCCTCTCCATCCATCCCTTCTGCCGTCCTTCTCACAATTCTTCTTTACCTAGTCTCCTACGTGGGGAGGCTAAGAAGTTGGCCAAACGGTAGGCAGCCTCGGGGGTGAAGAACATTGCTCACTTGCTCCTTCCTTCTATCTCGCTCTCCCTTTCTCTCGTGCACTTTCATCCACCCATACAGTTGCTACGTAGACATGCATGCACACATGTCTCCACGTTATACTGTATTTGTAACCACATGGTCGTACACAGAGAGCATCGTTGCAAAGCGCTACTCTCATTGCTTCGGGACGTTTGTTCAGGCTGTCTGCCCTCAACGACGGGTCGTTACCCCCTTCTACTCTATCTCTCTCACGATTGCTCCCTCCCCGCACCTTCGGCGACCCACCCGCTGTACCCTCCTTCGCGCGATTCCAGTATCCACCCTTCTCAAGTCAATTGCCACTTCGATCCAATTTGCTCTTCCATCTGCACCAGAGGAAGACCGATGGGGAACGATGGGGACCGAAGAAAAACCCAATGTTCCGTGTCGTTACGAATTGTATTAATTATAGACACAAGCACCCGTCGTGTTCGCTCGCTCGTCAGCTCACAGAGACCAACGTTTTATGGACGAATCATTGCTTTTTTTATCCACGGTGACTTGGAGCAGAAGTTAGGATGCGTCGCAATGACAGTTTCGACAGAAAATGATGAAGTCGTACGGTTGTGATGATTGGATCACGTGGAATATTATCGCTTTGATGTCTGGCTCTGAACGTCAATGGAGGCGGGACGAACGTAGGTGAACGACTGATAAAAATGGAAAATGAACGTATGGACTGAGGAAAGGACGCGGTTCAATGCCCATGAGGTACACGTCACTCGGTGGGATGGTTTATGCGGCAGTGGACGTTATACGGTCGTAACACTACACTCGGTGTTCAACGATCGATAGATCTCGTGGACGTCAAATGCACGAGGTTAAAGGACGCCCGCTTGTACCGAGTGAACGTGGGTGTATGTCGTGTGTGGGTAGGATGTGAAAGATTTTTATTTCGTCCAGAGATGAGAGAAAGATGGTGGTTGGGAGAGAAAAAGAGAGAGAGAGTAACATAAACCTATCGTCCGTAAATATTCCAGTCGTAAGGACGGTCGAGTAAACGAAAGCCGCAAGCATCTATATACTTGCGTTATGGTCCCAGTAAAGTTACACGAGCTGAGCGTCGCCCGTCGAGTTAGGGAGGAAGCCGTAAAGAAAGTGTCACTCGACACTGTGTGCCAGTCGTTTTCGATGAATTAGCTCATGCTTCAGCAGAATAAACCAGCAGCACCAGTAGCTACTGAGCCTGGGAGAATCCGATCTTTGAGGGATCTGTGAAGTTGGGGAAAAATGGACCCCTGTACTAGATCACCAACATCATTTTTATATTGGTTTTCGTCCACTGAATCGGATCTTTGAGTACTGATGGGGCAAAATGGACCCCTGGACTAAGTCGCTCCAACATATTTTTATATTGTTTTTCATTCAGTCGCATCTTGGAGGGTTCGGCGAAGTCGGGGCAAAATGGACCCCGGGAGCAGGTCTCTTCAATTTATTTATTACTAGCTTTTGCCTGCTGCATCGGTTGCAATGGTTATCCTGACTCCCTGGTCAACAATTTTTGATAGTTCTTGGTTATTTTTTATTTATGTTCCCAATATACTGATTTTTTGTCCTTTACATCGTTATTATAAGTATAGATCGATTGAGTATTTACTTACGAAAATCTCTATGGATTTGACACTGATTGAACTTAACTTTACTAAATAAAAAAAGTACTTAAATGTACCGTTTGTCCTTGCAATTTGTTAATCGTCATCGCAAAGCAGACGGTTACTGCAAAACGTACAGACAGACAGATAGACAGACTTTACAGCTTTGTTATGAGTATAGATATTACTTCTCATCCACCTAATCGGATTTTTTAGTGCTGGCTCGAGATGGGGCAAAATGGACCCTTGGACTAGGTCACTTCGGCTGTCAAATTGTTCTTTATCTAATTGATTTTCACCACAGTCTACAAAACAACGCAAAGCGCAACGGATAAATATAGCGCCACTTCGTCATTCGAAAAACGTTGGATCTTGCATTTTACTCTCTCCAATTTGGTTTTCCCACATTTATCACTGTTCCTTGTTTCGCTTTAGTGGAATTCTTCACCGGTAGCACTTCGTAAATCGATGAAAATAGACTTTCCTCGGAAGATTACGGATTCTTGGTGTGAAGTGTTCGCATTTTTGGTCGAAGGACCATTTTCATCGATGTAGGCGAGAGATAGAGAGAGGAAGCCTCGTTAAAAAAATTCTTCGTACCGGCACAACGTTCTTGAGCTACTTTCACGAGGACATTTAGGTTTCAGCGAGGTTCGCGTGTTCTCGTGACGAATAATCTGTGGTTCGCTTTATGCACACAATACATTGTCCATTCGTGGCATGCCTGCCCATGCCAATGACAAAATCCCCGTCCGAGAATCTCTTGTTACGAGGACTTTTCTTTCGTCTTCATCGTTGAATTTCACTGTTTTCTTCTTTTCTTTCTTCGTACTTTCGTCTTGCCCTCACTCTATCCGCAACTCATCTCTCTTGCTAAAGGCGACAGAAATCCCACTTTTCGAGGATTCTTCGCACTTCTCCTCCCAACGAGAGATCCTTGCAGAGATCGGTGACACTTCGATGCGGCACCCCGATAAACGACTCTGCGAACGAGACGAGGTTTTTCTTTTATCCTCTTTTCTTTTCAATATTACGAACACGCAGCTACCCAAATAGGGTTTTACAATCGGCACAGTAATGGCCCACGACTGGTTGCCAGAGAACAAACGATGGCGCGGTAATGGCTATATAAACGGGCCAGATCCGCACCATGCATGGTTGGTAATGGTAAACCATGAATGGCTGCTAAGACTGGGCCAACTATCATACGCCCATATTGGCCCAGCAACGGCTGCCGGATCTTCTGCCGGAAATGAACAACAAAAAATTGACAAATTATGAATATAATAAATTCTAGTAGTATCTTTTTTGTTTTCTTATGCTTTACTCATGTCCATGTACATAGAATAATTGCATTAAAAACAGTTTCTGCATTGTTCAAATTTTTACCTTTCATCGGGATCGAACCTGCGCCTTTCGTTCTAGTGTCGAGCGCCCTACCCACTTAGCCATTTTAACACTTACAGAACCCATCGTTTGTTCGTTCCTTACTTTTATGCCGATAATTTTATTCGTGACATTAAAGTTTACCGACAATTTTTTTGGTCCATTTAGGCTGTAAAAATAACTCGCTCGTTTTGGGTGAATTTCCGAAAAGCATACTCCTCTGATCGAGCTGAAATTTTGCACCGAACTTCCTCTCATTATCCTAAGAGAAACCGTTAACGGATTTTTGACGACTAGCAATAGTTTTCCATACATCGCATTGTAAAGTTTATTATTCCACGCTATACGAGTATTTCTATATATCCCATGGATATATAGATATACTCGTATATATATATATACTATATAGATATACTCGTATATAGATATACTATATATCCCATGGATATATAGATATACCCCCCATTCCTCCAGCCGCGCTGCTTCCTGGCAAACAGTGCTCGCCCGTATGTGCATATCACTTGCCATGTGGGATGGCTTTGTTTGGATTTATTTAATATAGTAGAAGCGTAGTACAATAAATAACTTTCAATATGCGATATATCGAAAACTATTGCTAGTCGCCAATATCCTTTTAAAAGTTCTCCTAAAATATTGAAAAGAAGGTCGGTGCAAAATTTCAGCTTCATCAGTAGGATATGCTTTTCGAAACCTTATCCCTTGTTTTACGTGTTACAGTTTAACGACCTGCATTTGCAAAACGCCCAAAAACAAACCATCAATGGCTGGAATAGATCTGGCAAGCCGTTCATCCGCCTACGATACCCCAATGCTGATCGCCATATTATCGGTGCGATGGTATTGGCCCACCAATGGCTGGCATAGATCTGGCAAGCCGTTCATCTGCCTACGATACCCCAATGCTGATCGCCATATTATCGGTGCGATAGTATTGGCCCACGAATGGCTGGCATAGATCTGGCAAGCCGTTCATCCGCCTACAGTACCCCAATGCTGGTCGACGAACTATTGGCCGATTATCAGCAAACCGTTTAATGGCTGAATGCTGGCATTTTTGTTACGACAGGTGACCCTATATGGGTATAGCCGTAACACGATATTTTTCACCGACGGAGAGTAGAAAATCGCGCGAGCCTCGAAAAGCGACGGAGACACGGATCTTATGGACGCGCGTGCACGAATTAGCCAATTGATTTTGCTTGGCGCCCTCCTCACGTACTTTTTTGCACTCCGGATTTTCCTTGGTTTTTCTGGGGCCGGGTTGAAATTCCGAACTTTGAATGCTCCGACGGTTTAAAATTCCGAATTTTAATGTTCCGAAATTCAAGATGGCGCCGGGTTGAAATTGTGAACTTTGAACGGTCAGAACGTTCAAAACTCCGGAAGAATAGTACCCCGAAAGATCAAAACTCCGAAAGAATTTTACACGAAAGACCAAAACTCCGAAAATCTTAACACAGCCAAAATAATTCGGCTATGAAAGTTTTAAAAGTTTCAAAATTTTTAATAAAACGACGAATTATTTAAAGAATTTTTTGTTTATTAAGAAGTGATTTTGCGTCAATTTTGAAATTTGTGTAGACAATGTTATACATTCTACATAATTTACAGTTTGAGGGAGACTTTGTCCTTGAAAGCAGCGGGAGATGTTAGCGGCTCAACATGAGCAGCTAGAAGAAGAGGAGGGATGCCTCTATGGACCAGGCATTGCCGATTAGCGGTAATTATAAACACATTTGTGTAAACACATTACAAAACTTTAAACGCGTTTTTCTCGAAAACACGTTTTTAAAAATGGCTGACATTCTCCTGACCGCTGTAATTAACATATCGACCTGAAATTTGGAGAGCATACTCAGAAAATATGTCTTCACGGAATGACGGATCGTTTTTTCGATAGATACATTTTTGCATTTATTATTTATCTTTGTATGCGAAAAAAAACGCAAAAATTCGATTTTTTTTAAATTGCCGCCATTTTCCGAAATTTGTACTAAACGAAAAACCCATCCGTCATTCCATGACCAAAGGGTCACAGATTGATAATATGCTTTGAATTTGTGTTTCAGATCAACAAAGAGGGGGCAGTGATGTCAGCCGTTTACCTCCCGCGATTTGAGGACCTGTTTTCGCGGAGCTGCAACGGCCGCCATTTTGGTTTTTTTTTCAAAAAAAAAATTTTTTTAACGTTCTGTATATCATGAATAAAAGCAAGAAAAAACCGCACTCAAAAAGATTTACTCGTTTCCTTTAAAAAAAATAAAATGTAAACACCTGAAATATGGCACTCCAAGGACAAAGTCTCCGTTAAGGGGCTATAACAGTGTGACACTTTAAAAAAAAACGATTTTTTTGCCTTTTTCGACAGTTTATACTCTCAAGAATATCATTATCATTTATATAAATATCATTTTATTTTTCAAGAATCGATGGTTAAATCTTTAAACGCGTTTTTCTTGAAATGAGATTTTGCAAATTTGCTGACATTGTAACTCAAAGAGCAATTATCTGATTGACTTGAAATTTGAACTGAGTACTCTTGAATATATTTACTCTACAATGACGTAGGATATTTTTGATTGGATGAAAATTGACGATTTGGCATTGAAAAAACGACCATTTTATGGGCAAGAAAACAGACTTTTTTTCATAACTACGCCATTTTGTTAGATTTTGATGTTTTTCGAAAATCCTACGTCATTGGCCAGGAAATACCTTCCAGTTTAACGACATTTTTGCCTTTTTCGGTTTCAGCTACTCAATCGGCCGGAATCATGTCAGCAGTGGAGGAAATTTTTTTTCGGCGCCTCCGAAGGCAGCGCATAAGTCGCTTGAATCTCAAAATTTTTCTATGAAAAAACTATGTAATATAGGTCAAATATAGCTAAATATATTCTCAATTTTCCGAAACATTCAATTGAGTACTTTTCTTCCGAAAAATTCCCTAAAATCACCCGAATTATCAGCGTTAACACTGGCCCGTTAAAATTCCTAATTTTGATGTTCCGAAATTACAAGGTTCGTCAAGATTATGCCAGCGAAAGTCTGCACAGTTGACTGTAAATGATGTAGAACGTATGACATTGTCTACACAAATTTCAAAACTGATGTAAAATCACGTCTTAATAAAAAAAAATTCTTGAAATAATTCGTCGATTTATTGAAAATGTTGAAACTTTTAAAACTTCCATAGCCGAATTACTTTTTCGGAGTTTTGGTATTTCGTGTAAAATTGTTTCCGAGTTTTGATCTTTCGAGGTAGTATACTTTCGGAATTTTGAGCCTTCCGATGATTCGAAGTTCGGAATTTCGACCCTGTCCCGTTTTTCTCATCCGCTCGGTCGTTTCCTGAGCAGCGTGGCGTCGCATTTTCATCACGACGGCGAACCGAAGGTGACGAAATCGTTGGTCCTCCTTCCAGCTAGCTTTGGGAGTTCGCGTTTGTTTTTCGAGACTTTTTGACAATCGTAAATCGAAAATTTCGAAGTTTTGATCGTCTCTTGGGTTTCTTGTGACACAGCTCTTCTCTTTGAGGCAGGAAAAATAATGAATTTCCTGATAAACGTCACGCTCTGTATCGTTTCGATGTCAGCTGCTGACAAAAAAAGAATTTGTCGTTGCTTCGTTTCGTCGTTTTTTGTTATTCTCGTCGGTTTTCTCGTTCTCGCGTTTTACCGTATCTCCTCGTGTTTTCCGTCGCGTAACGAAGCATCGATAAAATCGTGCGGGAGAATGCGAGAGTGAAAGAGAGGAGAAAAACTCGGCGCGGATGATCCGTCTGAGGCTGATCAAGGGCTTGCGCCCCGTGGTATATAAAACGCTGGAGAAACTGACGATAAAGACGACGGTGAGGAGAGGTATAGAGCAAGGCGGAACGAATGATCGAAATGCGGCAGCTGCGAAAGAGCCAACACAGATTCTTCACTCACGCTAATGCCCGGGTATACTTTAATATACCGACGTGAGCCAGAAAGGTCTCGAAGAGCATCTCCTCTCCTTAATCTTTCGAACGAGCGAGACGCTTATGTACATAGGTATGCATATATATACATATTCGCTCCTCCACGTCGGCAAGAGGCCCCTGACAGATTTACACCTCAGCCATTTGTTGAGTAAACAGTTGTATATTTTAATTACGAGAGAAACGCGCAGCTCCGTTCACTGTGTGTGTGTGTGTTTCGACGTGTGTTTTTCTTCGGTGTCTCGTGAGTTCTTGATCCGGAAATTCTTAAACTTCTCTGGTAGAAAAATATTGCCGTCATGCGGTGCTTATGCACGTTTCCAAGTAATCCAACTCTCGTCTTCGAATAAAAAAGACTTTACAACGTGTAAACATCTCGAAATATATAACTCTGTGTGTTTGATGTTCGCATATTTGTTTTTCATTTTATCGCTTTCAACAGCCCGAGGTTCTTATTTCGCCGATAGTTTTTCTTTTTTCCCCTTTTCTTTCGAGTGCATAGTGCAGCATGGGGATAGGCATTTTTCGATGGAAAAAGTAGTGACCGAACGATTGTTTGTTTCCTGTAATCTACAGTTAATATTAGTTGTGTTTATAGTTTATTTGTTTCTGAGAGAATAGGAGGTTGCAAATGCCGCCCACTAAATGTGACTCTACCCCTGTCGATCTATACGTACTTGTATTGGGTGTACAACTTAATTCGGTCCGTTCTTTTGCTTAAAATATGCACTTATTTGAATGATAAAATGAATTAATACATTAATCAAAATATTGTCCATCGCTAGCCACTACTTTTCCCCATCTTTCTGGTAATTTATGAATTCCGTCGCGGAAAAAGCGTTCATCTTTTGAAGCCAATTTTTGATACCCTGTTGTGACGTGAAGCGTATTCCAGTCAAAGCGTTCTGCATCGATCGAAACAAATGGTAGTCGGAAGGGGCAAGGTCTGGGCTATAAGGCGAGTGAGCCAGAATTTCCCACCCGCTATTTTCCAAATAGTTTTTAACCACAATAGCAACGTGAGGCCGAGTGTTGTCATGTTGAAAGATTATGGACTCGTGTCTGGTCGCATATTCTGGACGTTTTTCGGCTATAGCTCGCTTTAAACGGATCAATTGTTGCCTGTAGAAGTCTCCCGTGATGGTCCCACAAGCATTCGGTGGGCTTCAGCTGCACTTTTCTTCCAATTGAAACAGAAAATCAACACTTCCCGCAAATGGTGCTTATTTGGGACGAAATTCGACATTTTCACCGCAGTAAAAATTAGACTTGATGCGCAAAACTCAAAGGTCTGTAAACGATATTTGGTTAAGAGATGTTGATACTTCACGATACAGCAAAAATCAGCTGTTGCCGTCAACCATTTATAGCACGTAGAGCCATCTTTTGAAAACGGACCGAACTAAGTTGTACACCTAATATAATAATCCGATAAATGGTCTCCCGTTGAGGCCGTATTCTGGGGTGAACACCCATTTTCAAGGTGATTTTTTCGGAATTAAATTTAAAGAAACGGTTGAATCTACAGTGTTGGCGTTTTACAGTTATATTTATACATGTTTGAAGTAACATCTAAACAATTTTCAAAGCATTTTATTCGAAATTGCATATGACATTTAATTTTGCGCAGGTCATGTTGCGAAAATGTTCAATCGTCGGACGTTGCCATTACGGCTGTCATTGTCACTTGAAACAAACTATTTTATTTTATTTTGTTTTTTGCGAATGTGGATGTCGGTCGACCCGCTATTAACAAAAAATTGTAAAAATTTATGAAATGCCGGCTTGTGAAATAAAGTACTGTAAAATGGGGTTACTTTTAACAGGTTTTGGAAGTTTTTTGTATGTAAGTTTTTTTTAACATCCTTACGGGGTTCGTCTAGTGTGTCAGATCAAAAGAAGAGAAAACGGCCTTGCATGACTTCTTTAAAGAAGAGGACGGAGTACTACTCTATGGTCCAGGCATAGCAGATTGATGGTGAGACAATTTTTTTATTATGAATTATATACAACAACTTTCAAACGCGTTTTTCTCAAAACACGATTTTTTCAAACTGCTGCCATGATATTTCAAAAACTATTTGATTGATTCTGCTCAAATTTATACAGCATCTTTAGTACATATATAACTACAAATTGAACTAAAATAATCAAGATTGCTTCCTTAGTTTTCTTTTTATCAGCTATATAGACCCCAAAAAATACGAAAAATTGAATTTTTTTTCTAAAGCGTAAAAAAATTATTATTTTGGAATTCTAACTTTATTGTAGTTCCATGTAGAGCCTCAAGTCTCACGATTAAAATTGCGTTTGGTTTTTATTTTATTTTAGATAAGCAGAACGGCCGGAATCATGGCAACAGTGGAACACCTCTTTTTATACATGTGTTCCTGTTGGGCGGTGTATCTCCGACTATATTCTATATAATGACTTCAAAAAATTCCCAAAGTTTCTTTAAATGTTAATGAAAATGGTATACAATTGATAAATTATATTATTTTAATGGTCTGTCAAAAAAAAAATTCCCCAAAAATGCATTAAAAAACGGCCTTTACACTAGACGACCCCGTTAATTCTAATTTTTTTGCTCCAATAGAACAATGTGGCCTTTGCCTATCAAATGCATAAGAAAGTCAAGTCCTACCTCCCTCCCCACATTTTTATATATATATTTTCAAATTGTCAAAGTAACCTCGAGTGTGGGGTTTCTTTGACAAGACATATAAATGCAACTTATGTCGAATATTAGGGGTTACTTTTACATCATTTTGATAAAAAACATTTAATATTTCATGCATTATACAAGGAATTAAATGAAAAACAACGATTTTTTACTAGAAAATTCTTATCTTTATAAAGGAAACATTTTACATAATAATATCAAGTACCTAGGGTACTATTATAGGCACTTAATCAGTCTTATAGTTATCATTGAGATAAAAATCAACTCGAGCAACATTATAATAAACTTAAAACGATACATGTATGGAAATACATTTAAAACGTATTTTGGCGTTTTGTTAAAGTAGTCCCAAAAACTGTCAAAGTTACCTTTAATGTCAATTTAACTCCGTTTTACGGTACACAGCTTTTTACAATAAAATTTTTGCGACTCGCGGCCCGGAAAAATAGTGATTATAAAGCAGTTAAGGAGATGGAGGGCCGAACGATAAATACATTTGTAAAAAATAGAATAAGGAATTTGGTAAAAATCGTTTGTTCCAGATGAAAACAAAAATTCTTGACACGGCTTGCGCAACATCAAATATTATGTACAATTTCGAATGAAATGTTTTGAAATTATGTGAGAAGTTACTTTAAACACGTATATATATGTAAACGTGGAATACTAGCACTGTAGATATAACCGTTTCTCTCAATTTAATTCCCAAAAAATCACGTTGAAAAAGGACGTTTGCACTAGAATACGACCTTGATATTCACAATAAATTATTCAACTTAAATAAATATTTTACCGATCCTCCACCAATCAACTTCCTAACATTCAATGACTACTTGACCTTCAATTACCATAAATACCTAGGTCCTCAACTATGGAGCTCCTTTGAAAGATTGCCAGAAGCAATCACAGCTTTCCAAAATCAAGTTACTGACCCAACTGCTTATTTTCCCATTCTGCGACATAACTCCTTGTACAAGCACCGGAGTATTTCCCAAATTAGCGCGGAAATTCGAGGCTCCGACATGTCACGTACGTACACACACACGTGTGTACATTCATACATATACACACATATATATATAAATACTGGAAGAGGGAGTCGGAAGGTTACCCGCAAAGGGTCTGGGCCGTTAGGGTCTGAAACGTAATAATTAATTGTGGCAAGAGGGTCGAGTCTCGCAGCTAGCTGAGTTGGCTCTCTCGTGTCCATTTGGACGAGGGTTCTCTCCTTTGCACCGCTGGCTAGCAAAATGAGGGACCAATAGCTGCTGTACATGTATGCCAGCGTCAAGTTTCTCCACAGGGTGAGCGAAGAGGTGGGGTGGTAAGCGAGAGTTCGCTCGGAAAACCATCGTTGTAGGTATTGCGTGTTGGCAATTCTTGGCTACCACCAGTTGCTGCGGAGCTTTCTGGGTCGTTGGAGAGCTAAGCGAAACTCGCTGGGATCACTTTGAAAGAGCAAATCTTACACACGCGCACCCTCGTATAATATGTATACATATAAATGTGTATATACACACACACACACACACACACACACACACACACATATATATATATATATATATATATATATATATATATATATATATGTATGTATGTATGTATGTATGTATGTATGTATGTATGTATGTATGTATGTATATACATATAGATATATATATATATTTATAGATATATATAGATAAAAAGGTCATTTTTGTGAATTTTTTCAAGGAAAACTATTTGAAATTTCGGATTGGGGTTTTAATTATCTAAAAGTATATACATTCAAAAATATGTTTAATTTTCTTTATTTAAAAATACCAAAAATATACAAGGATATTGTATGATCCTTGGAGTGTTTTAGAACTATCTGCGTATACGGCACCCACTGGCGTTTCTTCAAAAATCATCTAAAAAACCAAAAAAGATTATTGAATTAGATACTATAATCTAGTACTTGTCATAGCCGATTTTGAAAATATCGATTTATGACAAAATGGCGGACGTTTGAACATAAATAGTGATTTTTGGGCCAAAAATTAGTTATTATTTTGCCTATAAAACAAAAACTAAGTAACGGAAAAAATCCTATGACAAGTACTAGATAATGGTGTATAGAATAACCATAAAAAACCTCAAGGCAATCGGTTCATTGGTTTTCGGGAAATGTTGGGTACCGATTTGAAAAACGCGTTTGAAAATTTGGGAATGAATAAATCATGAAATTTGTCAACTTACATGGAATCATCGATACCAGGCCCATAGTGTAGGTCTTCTACGGTCGACGGAATGTTCATAGCTTCTAAATCCTCGACCTCGACCATCTAGGTGTATATCTGCCCTTAAAGTCTACTGTCATCGCGAGCTCACAGTATGACGGAAAACGAAGTGGGTGGATTTTGCACAAGCGTCATGTGATCAGTCTCTCGGTAAAACTGAAGTTTGTGGGTGTGATTGGGGCACGGATTTCAAGCCTTCGCGCTCGATTATACGCTCCAACATTCCGCGATACCGATCGGAAATCGGTAGACATTGATAGATGCATTATTATCGTTTCGGTCAATCAAGCTGCTACAGTTTCAATTTTTCGCGTCACGTGTTGCACACTCTTCGATTACGACATTCGTTGCTTCAGGGAGGGCAGTGCGTTGAAAAAATTCGAAATGCTGGCGTGTTCAGTTGTCGCAAATATCAAGCTAAACTAAAGGGTGAATTGCGAAATTAATTTTCCCTACGTGAGCGATAGTCGTGTCCGTATTGTCCGCGGAACAGAAAATTTCTGATGCTCACGGACTAATGGAAATCGCGGTTATGGAAAAGTTTGAACGGATATTCGAATGAACTTTTCGTGGCAGAGAAAGTTCGTTTTGCCAACGACACATGCAACTGACTCGTGGCTTAATTTGATTCGGGTTTTATTGACAGACAGATGCAAGGTAGCTTGGACAAGTTGTCCATGCACTAAATCGTGTGATCGAATGGACTGTTCTGGAACTTTTTATACAATGGGCGAGAAGGGTCGAAGGAAATAAACTATAACCACAAATAATATTAAAAATCAGGCAAAAATAATAATAGTATTGGACCTGCCCAATGCTACTTATTTCTGATTTTGTTGAAACACATATATGTGATTAAGCATTGAAAATTATTGCTCACGTATTTTCATTTATCGGCGAAAAAAACGGTTTTGAGGGAAGAAACCACCGAAGAAAGGTGTGTCACCTCTTAAGGCGTCATCACAGTGCAACATTTTCAAAAAATCGTTTTTTCTTCCATTATCTGGTAGTATAGACGATGATAAACATGGATCTGGCATCGCCGATTGATCGTAAGGAGACAATTTATATGAAAATTCCACACTCGAAACTTCAAACGAGTTTTTCTCGAAATGTCGTTTTTCGAAACGGTGTACACTCTCAAAGGAAGAGTTTTCAAGCTATCCGTCTCCAATTTCCACACAACATTCTTCACGCCATTCTTTATCTTGCTATGGAAGCTTTTTTTTAATCTTCATATTTTTTTTAACGAAAAACTGTCGAAAAAATAGGCTAATTTCGATACTTTTTTTAAAACCCGCCGCCATTTTATCAATTTTGATTTTTAAAGACCTCTATAGCATGACAGCCGCTTTCATATTGATTAATAATATTTTTACAAATTTTGTTTCAGATAATATTTACGGCCACAACCAATTTTTTTTAAGGAAAACTGTCGAAAACTGTTTTTCCGACAGTTTTAAAATGAATTCGATACTTTTTTTTTCAAACCGCTGTCATTTTGTTAATTTTCTTTGAAAAGAAAGCTCCTTAGCAAAATTGCGGCTTCAAATTTCAAGTCAATCGTATAATTGCTCTTTGAGTTACAATGTCAGCAAATTTGAAAAATATCATTTCGCGAGAAACGCGTTTGAAGATTTAACTATCGATTTTTGCAAGATAAAATGATATTGATATTAATTATATGAATGATAATGATATTCTTGAAAGCATAAACTGTCGAAAAAGGCAACAAAAAAACGATTTTTAAAAGTGCCGCACTGGTATAGCGCCTTAATTATCTTTTTCCAAATGTTGTTTCAGATTATATTTACTGCCACAACCGTGTACACCGTGAGGACTCCTTTTTTTCGAAGACTTTTTCAATCGTTCAAAAAATGTAAAAAAAAAACAAAAATAAACGTTTAAAATGTATTTTCTGTTCTTCATGAGTGCTCCAATTTGACGAAAAAAATCAGACAAATTAGCGTGTTTTTTAACCAACGACAAAAATCGCAAAAATACGCTATTTTTCGACTCGTTACACTGTAATGATCCCTTAACTTATATTTTCCCAATACTTCTATAGCGAATTTTGGTTTTTGTTTCATTCAAAAATATAAAAATACGTGTCTAATAGTTTTCAATGCTTTATCACATCTATGAGTTTCATCGAAATAATGTGTAGGCCTTAAGTGATGTTTCTTGCAAGTAGCATTGGTCAGGTCCAATACTCGGATGGGTTACCGCCCGAACCCACGCTGGCTTGCGCAGCCACTACCGAGCAGGAGACTGACCGGAATAGTAACATAATTGAAACGCGGTGAAAATATATGACCGCCCGTATCGACACGAGTTTACCACAGTTTCCCCGTGCCCTCCTGAGAACGCAATATAGTGCATTGGGAAACGGGTGGCCGTGGGAAATACTGCAGTGACAAGTGTGGATTAAAAGTAAAAAGGGATGGAAACGGAGGAACGTTGGAAGTAAGTGCATCAACGTACAGGTATATACGTTTTATCGAAACTTCAATACATTCTGTTCTTTCTTGCTGCTTACGATTGTTCGGCGATGTCAGACTTATGAGCAATCAAGAATCTTGCGCCGAGCAAATTCTTGGTCCCCACGTGTACCCCCTCCCCCCTTGCCGCGTATAAACGCAACCATATGCACTAAACATCCACCATTCCGTCTTTCTTTGATCTTTCTCGCTCCATCCTCTTCTTTCCTTTTTCGCGGTTATACACACCGCGCGCGTGCAGCCATCCGGATGAAATTAATTCCCGCCGAATGCCTCCTACTACACGTATCTCGACGTATCGTAGATCGTCGGAATGGTCCAGGAATTTTAGCATCTATATATATATATATATATATATATATATATATATATATATATATATATATATATATATATATATATATATATATATATATATATATATATATATTCGTCAAAAATGTGTATACGCGCAAAAGGGGAAACCGTTGGAATTTCAAAACAGCACGTAATCTGGTACACCATAATGAAAAGCGAACAGTTGGCTGCCTCGTATCCTCTTTGATGCTGCGTGAGCAGCCTCTGTCTACACAAATACAAAATCATTGAGTCACCGTGCATTCGTCGTCTTACGACGATCACAACCTGCCAACTGCAGTTTAAAAATCATAAACTTCGAATGTTCAGCTTGCGGTAGAGGCCATGTATTTTTATTCGCATGTAGGTATACTCGACGTTCGATGTTTTGCTTGAAACTTTTTTATCAACTGGTACCTACCGCGATAGCGATGCTTTGGGGGGATCTTTTGGGAGAAAAGTCGAAAATAAGCGAATTTTCAAGTTTTTTTTGTGTCAGAACCATTTATTCCAGATACTTGAAATGTAATGTACATTTTAGTGCAGCTTATAATTTTCCAAAAAAATTAGCATTGAAAAATGGCTGATGTACGACACATGCTTCAAGGACGGTTGCCGCCGGAGTTGTTCCACGGCGTACCACGTAACATCTGGTGCATGGATCCGATACATCAAAATTGAGGAGCTCTAGATTCTAAAGACCCAGACGCTCTATGTGAACCTAAAAAAATCAACGTCATGTCAAATTCGAAAAATGGTATGTGTTAGAAACAATGTTTTAGTTTTCATGAAATTTTTAATATTGTATTTGTTCATGATAAAGTAGCTTTTGTGAAGTAGTTTTCAAGCAACTTGAGGTTCACATAGACGATATTTATGTTATCTAAAAGTGTGCTAAATTTCGAAATGGTCGATCAGAGAGTTTTTGAGTTATCGTGTACGCGGTTTTCAGAAAGGTGGTTTTCAGGAAAGTGCGAATAAAATATTTAGACTAAAAAATGTTGTAACTCAGTGACCTCCTGATTAATCTACGATTCCGGGGTCATAAAGTAGTCCCTCACCTTGCTCGTGGAGTTCATGTTCGCCCATGAGCTCTTCTTCATTTTATAAAGGGATCTCCCCCCTTAAGGGGTACCACCACTCTAGAGTCAACCAAAAAAGCGTAAATTTAAGATTTTTTTTTACAATATTGAATAACGGATTTGGTTTCTTTTTTCAGGGTTTATTAAACAAATATTTAAGTATGTAAAAAAATGTATTGCTTTTTTGACAAAGCCAGTCTTCAAGAACGCCTTTTTTCGATACCTCGACAGGCGGAAGTGGAACTCCGAAAGCATAAGAGCTAGAACAAAAACATTCCTTTTTTCTTAATCTATATGTCATTGGCTAGAGAAGTACATGGAGTTTTTTTTAATCAATTTTTGCGAAAATGGCAGAGTTTCTCTGGCGTCCTCTAATGACGAATAAAGTCAGCCCAAGTAACTTTTTTCAGTCAAATTTTACCAAGTATAAATACTTGTTAAAAAATTATCAAGACAGCAAGACACCAAAATAGAGTTGCGTTCTTGCACAAATTATATTCCAAAATAAGGTCTCTCAATTTGTTTCCCTAATAGTCGATAAAAAATACAATAAACACAGAGTTAAAATTTGATGTTCTCTCAACATCGGATGCTGCTTTGATCATCACCTAGTCACCCGTCAGTAACCCCAAACAAACCCAAATAAAATAAAGTATACGTCTAATTGGTGATACATTTTCTAACTTCAATTTACAACAAACGTAAACCCCCGCTAGTGTGTTCCACATCACAATTCAGCTAGTTCGAGTTTATTTTCACAAAAATTTTGGCATAAAATGCAAATACGTATTCCTTGACACATTTATATTTGGCCACACCTCCGACCCATTGGGTCAATTTGACCCGGACAGTATTTCATCCACCAGCCCTTAACAACCCTTCGGTCGGTTCTTATTGAAAAAAATCCGCCATACACTACAAACATTTCTTAATATATCTGCATAATTAAAATTCGAAAACTATGAAATTGATTTGTATAAAATTATTGAAAACTTTCAGTTTTGGGAAAGTGAGCATTTTATTCCAAATTCGTCCGGGTCAAAACGACCCAGTGTGTCAAGGAAGGGTCACCGACGCAAAAAAACCGACGAACCCGACAAACGCCACGATTTTGAAAACCGACATGACATCAATGAAAAAAGATAACCCAAACGCGATAATGGCTACTCGATGGGTGAGTTTTTCCCGTCCTAATTACTGTGCACTCCCGATCTCCGGAATCTCCCGACCGTACGAATATGGTGACGAGATTGCGAAAAGCGTTGCGTACAAGAACATGGCAAAACACGTGAAAGCGAGGAATCGAGGAGTGCTACTTCACCGGGGAAATTGCGTACGGTGTTTGGTATAGAGTTGTCTCGTGTTTGCTGCTCGGAGCGGTTGTCGCGCAATTGGCCTATCGTGGTAGTTAAATTGGCCCGGAATACGAGCTGATTAAGAACGCCTATAAAATCTTAACGACCGAAGCTCGTATATGAAGAAGTTTGTCCCCGGTCCCCATCCCGCTTACCCTCGCAACCGCCCCCTCGAGCTTCGTGCCGGGCGTTGATGCAACGGTGAGTAAAAAAAAAATATGAAGGAGCAAACAAGCATTGCGATGGTGGTCTTATGGATATGCATGCACGGATCCGTTTATAAATACACACACATATATATATACAGGGTGTCCCTCTTATCTCTACCACCCGAGACCTTCCTGTGGAGCACCTCAAGCCGCATAAAAAACATTAGGGGGTCAAATTCGTTCAAGGTCATTCAAGGTCACTTATTAAAATGAAATACAAATCTAAATATCTCGGATCACTACCAAATATTTGGTAGAGATCCGAGATATTTAGATTTGTATAATCGACAGTCACCTTGAATGACCTTGAACGACTTTGACCCCCTAATGTTTTTATGCGGCTTTAGATGCTCCACAAGATGGTTGAAAAAAATGTACCATTGCATTTAAGGGGTTACCCCCACTTGCGATTTTGAAAAAATCGATTTTTTTATTGCATTTTTTTGAAGTATAAGTATCCGGGCCCATACTTCTGTATGGGCCCGGAATAGATGATTCTATGTAAGTTTACAAAAAAAAAATATTTTCTTCGTGTAAACTGAAATTGAAACTTTAAACGCATTTTTCTCAAAATGGCATTTCAAGAAGATCGGTTCATTAGTGTTCGAGTAATCTTGGTCACCGACTTCAGAAATGCCATTTTGAGAAAAATGCGTTTAAAGTTTCAATTTCAGTTTACACGAAGAAAATATTTTTTCTTCGTTACAGAAGATCGGTTCATTAACCGATCTTCTTGAAATTTTGCAGGCTTATTTAATACATAAAAATGTAGTCTTTAATCGTTCGATTTTTTTTTTTCGAAAAAAATGGCCGTTTTATAGCAAAAAAACGGCCGTTTTTTTTCGTTAAAATCGAACCATTAACTTTGACTGTCCGCCATTTTGTGAAAAATGAATATTTTTTAAAATCCTTCGATTAAAGACTAGTTTATACTTATATTTGACTAAATCCATCCGCATTTTTTTTTTCAGATGATCCACTTCGCCGCAATGTTGGTCACCGCAAACCGTGTATATAAAAACATTATTTCATTGACGGTCATTTGCCACTAAACAATGTAATATTTTTCAATAAAAAAATTACTGAAAGTTCTTCAAGATGTGTTCTTTAAGATGGTATATTGATCGATTAAAAAAGTGTTGTAGTTTTCTTTAAAAAAATTCATGAAAAAGGCCTTTTTTGCGCTACAAGTGGGGATAACGCCTTAAGAAAGTGGAGGTGACCTTCACTGTGCGTCAGCGCCTCCACCGAGATAAAAAAAATTGGTCGCATTTGATGGCTCCGTTTACACCGTACAACTTTTGTCTGGATTTTTTCTTTGTGACGTCGATAATTACCGAGTTATTTCGGGTGGCAGAAATAAAGTGGACACCCTGTATATATATATATATATATATATATATATATATATATATATATATATATATATATAAATATGTGTGTGTATATATGTATGTATACATGTATATATATGCACCTGCATATCTAGCGCAAAAGTATACGATTTCGTGAAACACGCGGCTTGTTCCCGGAACGTTTAAAATTATTTATTAACGCCGGTGTAATTACTGGACTTGGTGCGGCTCAAGATATATGTCCGCCGGATTAACGAGAACTCGCCCTCTTTATAGTACGGGCATGCGCACCAAGAAAACTACCGTATTTATAGCCCGATGGACTTTAATAGAGCCGCAATAAAGAGTCATTATATCTGCCGTAGAAATAGGCTTAAATTATTCGGCATGGCGTGTATACTGTTGATCAAACGTACGCGCAGATGTTCTCGTACGTATCCATCAGCTGTACCTCTAAATACATTACCGGCTCACAAAAATAGAGGGCACGGTCGAGGATTATAGATTTGTTGTGAAGGGTGTCTCAAAATGACCTGGCACTTTTAATTGCGCGCCATTTTTTTGTGGCGTACATGGAGTAATAATCTTTGACAACTGGCATCAGGAAGTATTGAGGTTCAGTCATGGAGAATTACACGATCGAGCAACGGATAGAAATTGTTATTTGCTGCATTGTTACTGCATATTTGTTGCCGACGAAGTTTCATGGTCGTGTTAGCTCGCGCTGCGGTGATGTGAATTGGCCACGAAGATCGTGCGATTTGACGCCGTTGGACTTGTTTCTTTGGGGTTTTCTGAAAGGAAAAGTGTATGCCAATGAACTACAGATCATTTTGGAGCTCAAGGAAGCAATTGGACCCACCGTTACGGGGTCTTCTCACACTCAGAAAAAAGATTTATTATGCTGTAATAAATTGGCACATTGGAACATAATGTATTGGAAATTAATAAATGTTTACTCGTATGGAGACAGTTTTTATGTGATTGTAACTACAGCATTTATTCGGCGTCACTAAAGATGTTTTTTTACGTGACGATTTTTCACATCAATTAAAAGCCATATTTAAAATAGGACATTTGTATAAATATTTCCTCAAATCAAATAAATACTACTTCCCAATCACGAAAACCTCTTATTTCGCGACTATGATACTAATGCGCGCATGCGCACTTTGCCCTTCAACGCGACGGGCCCGACAGCAGCCCGCTCGTCAGATGTAGCTCACGCATACGCTTACCACGTAGCTTCTTCCTATGCCAATGCTTTTAGCACAAGTGTCAGTGTTGCGTTTCGGCAGTGAAAAACTCGAAAGTGAGGAATGATTTAAGTGTAAGTAAGAATATAAAGTGAGAAAAAAACGTTCAAGTGAGAAAATAATGACGGACGAAATGACACAATTCCTCGAGAAAAACCAGCTGGGGGATTATGAAGAATCCTATTAGATGTTAAGAAAAACTTTGTTTGACGGATATGAAACACCTATTTCTTCTAACTTATATATCCTATTAGAAGTTAAGAAAAATTCTTAGTAAATTTTAAACATAAACTTAAATAGCAAATTTTCTTAGCTAGTAATAAAATCGCAGTAGGCCGACATACGAATAAGAAAACTTATTCGCCGGGAGACAAACTTCATTGTCCTCAATAAATCTTTTTTCTGAGTGCACTTTGGACGCTAAAATGGGTATTTGCATGAATTTTTTGATAGGTTTATATTATAGATATTGATATGAAAGTTGTTACACTTAAGGCCTTAGGCCACTCTAGAGGCCGAAAAAATAGGCTTTTTGGGGATTTTTTTTCAGAAAAACTACAAAATAAATCGAAAATTATTGTATACAGTCACTGATATGTATAATAAACACCCTTTTGTGTAATCTCGATTTATATTGTAGTTTTTCTAAAAACAAAAGTCCCCAAAAAGCCTATTTTTCGGCCTCTAGAGTGGCCTGACCCCTTAATAAATACACTTAGCAAAAACATTTGAAAAAAATATATATTTATTGAAGTCACTATTTATATACGAAAATGGTAGTTAAAAAAATATCTTTAAAAAATTGTAGGTCTGCGCTATTGATGAAATCTTGGAGATCCATCATCTGAAACAAAAAAAATCAAACGTTTTTAGATTCAGTATGTTAATGGCTATAGCGCATATCATACGATTTTTGATATATGCAAATTAACAAAATGGCGGAGATTTTTCGAAAAAACAAAATAACGTGTTTTTGCACCGTTTTTGGCAAAAAAATAGTAAATATGAAATTTTTTAATAATCCTTGATATGCGCTATAGAGATAGTTGTAAAGAATATGTGGTTAAAATTTCATAATGATCGGTTCAGTAGTTTCGAAAATTTTATCAAAATGCCGTTGAAAACGTTGTTTCGAGAAAAAACGCGTTTAAAGGTTATTAGGGTTACACAAATACATTAGAAAATGTGTTGTATGTATTTCGAAAGTGTATTTATTAAGTGTGACAACTTTTATATCAATATCTATAATATAAACCTATAAAAAAATTCACGGACATAGCCTTTTTTAGCGTCCAAAGTGAGAAGACCCCTTAAGTGATGTTCCTTGTAAGCTACGTTGTGCTTCGTTCGATGTAAAATAAAACACTGTCTTTCCAATTTAGCCTCATACCTGCACATGATATTTTACCTCAATGATCCATTTGCATTACGTGCGTCTGCGTGGACAGAAGTTTTTTTTGGCATTCGCCATCCAAAAGGACTATTGCACGGGTTAGAATCTTCACGCCAACGTGTGGCCCGTTACGTTCCTCCATCGTTGCAGTCGGTTAAAGTGCATAGTAATGTCGCCGCAGGGCGCTGTACCACGAGCTTGGACCATAAAGCATGATAAAGGCGTGAAGAGAATTCCAGAAGCGCGCTTTATGTGCCGGAAAATGCGACGCTTTTCATAGAACGCGTATATGTCTCGGATATGTAATGCGAGAGAGCGAGAGGAGGGGGGGGGGGGGGTGAGGGGAGAAAACACAAGTCCAGAACGCATGCACTGGCGCTGTGCTTTGCGTTGCTCTTGAGATTGTCGAGGGGTTTCGGTGTGGGTTGAGAAATGAGGCGAAGGAACTAATTCGTGCGGGTACGAGAACTTCTTACGAACCCTCAGGGCGGTCCGAGAAATACCTCTTGAACGCGGCCGTTTCATTTCTCAACGGCCGAATTATAAATGGCCGTGACGGTGTGTTGCTTTTCTACCAAAGTACTTTCTACTTCCGAGGCTCCTCGAAGTAACGCAGCTTCAACTTTTTCACAATTTTCAAGACAGTGATATAGATATACATATGAATCGCAATAAAAATAATAATCAGGAAGACTTTTTTCATTTCCAATGTTCCTTTCGAACATTGGAACAACTTCCAATGGTTTCGCCTTTACTCCGCACTGGTCAATTCGTATTGCATCTTGAGTCGCATTTTCACGAGGGCACAGGGAAACTGTGAAAAACCTGCGCTGATACAGCTGTATTTAACCGACTGCCAGTTACCATCGGAAGGTACTTTGGTGCGTTCGGCAGTCGCAAGCGCAGCCGCGTGGTCACCCATCCGAGTATTGGCCCCGGCCGATCCACTTTGACCAGATCGCGGTCATGGTAGAGTCCTCTTTACTCCGCAGCTCATAGCGGGAACCGAAATGAACGGAAGAATGAAGAACTCGATGGAGGACGACGAGGAGGCTGATGCGAAGAAGGGAGGAAGGAAGATTCTTTCATCGACAGGCTACGACGATGGGTGGACGCGGTTGGAGGCTCTGCGACGACCATTACATGGCAAAAAGCCTGGGTGAATTACGCTCCAGATACGCCGGGGACAGCTCTCTCGTATAGAAACGACGGAACGCACGAACCGCATCTTTATGATGGCCATTAATGTCCAGTGCAAAAGCTCTCCAGCGGGGAACGTCGTGATGGTCATAGCGCCGCCTTCGGAAGATCTAAATGATGCGTCAACGCTGTGTCTGTATATTCCTCTCTTTCTCTCTACTATTGACCTCCTTCGAGTCACTTTCTCTCATGGTCCTCTCTTTTATTCTCCTTAATATCTGACAGGTCCGTTGAAATGCTTCATGGAATTCCCCTTTGAATTGCAGGACTCGTCCCGGCCTCCGATAAATGTGCCACATTGACGGGAATTTCGATCGAGTGGTAAATATGAACAACTTCTGTTTCGTAATATTGCATTTACTTGCCTAGTCGAATATTCGTTCTCGTTTCGTCAGGTATGTGAAAAAATGGCTAACACGACTGTTAAAGTCGAATAGGGGAGACCCGGGCATAGCGAATAGCCTGGGCAAACCGAATACCCCCGCGCGCAGCATTTGCGCGTGCGGGTATTCGCTTTGCCCAGGCTGTTCGCTATGCCCGGGTCTCCCTTACTACCCGCGCGAATACCCCCACGCGCAGCGTTTGCGCGTGGGGGTATTCGCTTTGCCCAGGCTGTTCGCTATGCCCGGGTCTCCCTTACTACCCGCGCGAATACCCCCACGTGCAGCGTTTGCGCGTGGGGGTATTCGCTTTGCCTGGGCTGTTCGCTATGCCCGGGTCTCCCCTACTACCCGCGCGAATACCCCCACGCGCAGCGTTTGCGCGTGGGGGTATTCGCTTTGCCTGGGCTGTTCGCTATGCCCGGGTCTCCCCTACTGGCGCGCCGTGGATAATTTCTATTGCAATTTACCTCAAGGAGGGGGATCCGGTTTTATCGATCGAAAAATCGGTTTTCGGTTTTTTGCATTTTCTTGTAGTTTATAGTCTTGAAAATATTCCCTCCAAATATCGTTGAGAAATTCGCGAAATTGGGGGAGTTATAGAGGTTTGAATGGACGGGTGCGCCGCAGGTAGAATACAAGCTGCGAGTCAAACTTGCTGAAAGGAGGTCATCCTTCGGGGTCCAAGAAGCACGGAGTGCTGAGAGAGAGGCTGGCAGTGTTCAGTACGATTTTTACTCGGCGGGAGAAGGACCCCTATAGGGCGCCGGAATAGCCGATTGAGCGTAAGTGACTCAAATCAACGATGATTTCTACCGATTTATACCGAAACTTTAGAAGCGTTTTTCTTGAAACCACCGTTTCAAACTTGTATCCACGATATCTCAGGAACCACTGAATCGATTCACCAAACATTTTCACGGGGTTGTTCAGAATACATACCTACATCAAATACCGCTGAGAATAGTCTACATAAAAAATACGGCCTGTACAACGTATGGAAGACTAAAAAAACTGCAAAAAAATTCGTTTGCGTGGCGCGATTTTGTGATGTTTATTTTTCCAATGCGATCGAGCTACGGGCTGTAAATGGTCATCTGACAAATCAAAATATCCCTGGATTCTTTGTTTTGGATCAGTCAAACGGGCGCAATCGTGGGTACCGATGAAATGCTACCTCTTGCGGTCCAGCGTGCCAAGCGAGTACGACTCAACGAAATGTCTTATCAAAATTTGAATAAGGACAACAAATATCAATGAATATGTACGCAAAAGGACTTTTCAATAGGTATTCGAGCATGAAATTTTCACGAAAATTCATTTTAAAAATCCCGGTAAAACGGATGTTCCTCCTTAAGGAATAACACCACTTTAGGATTTTGCAAAAATCGGTTTTTTTGTTGAAAATTACTTTGGGGCCATAAAAACAATATGCAATTGGTCCTGTAGCGATTTTTTTTTGAAAGGTTCAATTATCGATTTTTCCGCAGCGCCTTGGACTACTTTCAGGCGTCTCGTACAACTTTAAAAGCGTTTTTCTCGAAACCACTTTTTTCGAATTGGGAGGACGGATTACTCGAACACCTTTGCATGGATCGATTAGAAATTTTTATAGTAGCTTCACAATTACATGCTCTATAGGAGTACGTAGCCGTTTTTGTGTTAAATGTAAACTTTTCTTTTTATAATCAATTTACTGATTATTTTTTGGGCAAAAAAATCGATTTATTTCTTTCAAAGTGCGCAATTTTTTTTAATTTGATAAAAGAAGCCCTATGTAGTCCCATAGCTAATAATGTCTAGATTATATTTTTTTTGTTTTTGTTCCAGGTCTTATACTGTACGAGAAAACCGTGCTCCCATGGAACTATTTGTAAGAAACACGTTTTTCAAGATGGGCTCTGTCGCCGCCATTTTGCATGAAAATTAAAACAAATTTTTTTTATACTTTAATTTGTGACAAATAAACGCTCTCAAAAGAAATCCTATTCTTTTTTTCATACTCCCAAAATAAATTGTCAAAGTTAAGCCTCATTTTTTGCCGGTAGAGTGGTGCCCCGGGTCTGCATGAGCTTGAGGTCCAAAAAGCAGAACGATTTTCAATATTTTGTCCTGATGAGACAATAGGGATAACGAGGTCCGTATTTCATACATAATTTACACATACTCTTGCCGAGTTTCACTTTTTTTATCGATAACTATTGATAAACAATGAAGTTATCATTACCCAAACAAAGTACCACAGTCGTAAAGTAAAAAAAATGTTCTTTTACTATAACAATAAACCTTCCTTACAACCTGATGCAATTTTTAAATATTGTCACTTGCAAAAACCCAACCTGTCCGAAAATTGCACTGATGTTCCCCGTACCCCTACGTCATGTGGTGAATCCGTATTTTACGGGGTGCAACCCTTAGTTTCGTAGCTTTCGCGAAACGAGAAGATTAGAAAATGCGAACAGAATATCGAGCGATCGGGAAGAATGTATCGATGCGTCGAGAGTGGGTTGGTCGAGGCGAAATGGACAAACCGGAAGGTGTGAGCCGAAAACCCGACTGTTGCGGGTAAGTAGAGTGGAGAGTGAGAGTGAGAAAAAACTAGAGGGTTTAAGGTAGCAGAAGGTGAGAGAAGGAACGAAAAAGAGGCGGAAGGAAGTAGGAAGTAGAGAAGGAGGAGTAACGGGGGAGAGTGCGCGAGCGAGAGGTATCCGGCAAACGAGTGTAGCGTATGATTTAAGGGGGTCCCGGAGCCCACCCTACATGCGCCAAGGATATGAGTTACTGCGCCATATAATTCCATAATTCAGATTCATACCCGGAGTTTACGGCGTCTGGGTAACAAGCAGACTGCGCCCGTTGTTTTATGGCTGTATATACCTCTCCTCTTCTACTCCTACGCTACCATTCGCCTCTTCACGTCCGCGAGATTCAATGCACACATACGTACATTTCCACATACGTATGTCGAGAGCAGCATCCCTCTTCCCGTTCCATCCCCCATGCGTTTGAGTCACCGTTCAGTTAGCCCTTTTCATTCTCTTCCTCTCCATCTTTATCTCTCCCTCTGCCCTCCCCGGGTCATCCCTTTTTATCCTACCTGTCATTTTCGTTGCTCCTTCAATTCCCAGGGCCCCCTCGTTCCTCGCTCTTTTTCTCACTCCTCCCGCGCCAGCACGTCACATCGAAGCGACCAAAAAATTCGCCAACCCTTCGTCGACCTTCGACGAGGTATATACATTTCAAAGAAAGCTCCCGAACAACGCCAATCGCCTCGTGTTCAAGGCGTACAGAGTTGTTACGAGCTTGGCTCTTCGTACACCCAACTCGGCGTACTCAACGTTGGAGCACACTCCCCATGCTCCATTCCATCCCTTCCTTCACTTACCCACTCGCGAACCGCTCCTCGATCTTCCAAGGGCTCTCCTCGGCGCGGGAATTCCACTCTCGCTCTATTTCGCGTAATTCATGCCCTCGCGAACGAGGCGCTCTCTGACTTTGTTCAAGAACTCAAGTGGCTTTTTTGATGATGTACAGACCCTCGTGTGCACGTACGTCTATGTGTCGCCCTTCTCTTGCTCTCTCGCTTTGTTCCATTCTATAGGTATGTACCCTCCGGAGGGGCTGCTGAAGTGATCTCTCACCGTGGAGATCTTTCAAAGCCCGTTTCGCATGTAAGCCTCTCGAGAAGAGACCCCGAGCACTTCTCAACAATCAGCCAAGTATTCCCATACGCACGAGCGAGACCGTCACGTTCACACAGAGCCACTTGCAATATTTATGTGTTAACTTTGGCAATATTTTTAACACGAGCGATTACTCGGGGACACTTAGCCTAGCAGGAATAGTACTCGAGAATCGAATCCGGTCGCGACGAAACCCAATCGGGTTCTCGATTCAGTCGTCGGCGACAATGAACGTCGAGACGGGTGGGGATCGCAAATTGGAATGATCAAGATTCAGAAGAACCGAAATTTCGAATTCAGTAATGACGAACGTTCCAATATGGATGGATCAATCTTACGATAATCTGTAAAATAGTTAATCGAAATTGTGAATACAAAAATCTCGAAGTTGATTTATAGCGAAAACAAATATCAGATTTAACAAAATAATGAGAGATACAATATCGATTCGCCTGTACACATACACCAAACAATTCGAGACGTCAAATCGTCGAATTGTAAATATTACGACAGCTTACAATTTCGAATTCATTAAGGCGTTACCCCCACTTGTAGCGCAAAAAAGGCTTTTTTCATGAATTTTTTTTAAAGAAAACTACAAAACTTTTTTAATCGATCAATATACCATCTTAAAGAACACATCTTGAAGAACTTTCAGTAATTTTTTTATTGAAAAATATTACATTGTTGTGGCAAATGGCCGTCAATGAAATAATATTTTTATATACACGGTTTGCGGTGACCAACATTGCGGCGAAGTGGATAATCAGAAAAAAAAATGCGGTTGGATTTAGTCAAATATAAGTATAAACTAGTCTTTAATCGAAGGATTTTAAAAAATATTCATTTTTCACAAAATGGCGGACAGTCAAAGTTAATGGTTCGATTTTAACGAAAAAAAAAACGGCCGTTTTTCGGCTATAAAACGGCAATTTTTATTGAAAAAAAATCGAACGATTAAAGACTACATTTTTATGTATTAAATAAGCCTGCAAAATTTCAAGAAGATCGGTTCATTAGTGTTCGAGTAATCTTGGTCACCGACTTCAGAAATGCCATTTTGAGAAAAACGCGTTTAAAGTTTCAATTTCAGTTTACACGAAGAAAATATTTTTTTTTGTAAACTTACATACAGTCATATATTCCGGGCATTAAAAAAAACTGCACTTCAAATTGCACTTCAAAAAAATGCAATAAAAAATCGACTTTTTCAAAATTGCAAGTGGGGGTAACCCCTTAAAGCAAAGGACCAAAAAGTCGATCAGTTAAAATAGCGATGGGCCAAAATGGCGAACGGTCCGGATGGCGAAAACTTGGGATCGAGCAATACTACTTGCGCTTCAGAATGAAGATGCCAGATGGCGTTAGTGGTCAGTCGGGTCAGGCAGCCATGCCATGTTCGCCATTTAGGTATTCGCCATTTCGGACCATCGATCATTTGCGTTTCTCAGATCTACACATTCGAAGTTTGTAGTCTCGATATATGGCTTTTTGCTATAGACGGTATTACGAATATTAGAGACTCACTTTTTTCTATTTCGGAGATACGAATGTTGAAGATTGTTCGAATCAGTATTTGTATGACTCAAACTGCAGACTATCTGCATATATGTTCTCGAATGGAATGAGCTCTCAAATAAATAATTCTTTGGTGTAATAGTTATTCGATTTCGTCATCCGTTGAAGGATAAAATTTCGTAAAATTTAACCCTCGTTATTTTGAGAGTTCATAATTCTGTCGTTTCGAAATTTTTGTCGTTCTATATTTGGTCATTCGACATTTTAAACCCCACTCAAATTTTCAACCGGAAAAACACACTCGGAAAGGTTTGCTGTAGCGCAGTCGGTTATTCGGTTCACAAAAATCCTCATAACTTGATCAATGTTGGCAGTTGTTCCAAAATCTTTATTGCAAATTAACCCTTCGTGGTTACCGTGGGTAAAATCGACCAGTCGATCAACTTTGGGCCCAAATGCACATTAGTTGCCGGCTTTGAATGGGACTTCTATCGCCATCTATCTGAAGATTGGAGTATCCTCTATACGTAACATTATTAGTACCTTTTTTAGAACGCGTACTAGGCCTCTATTTTTTCCCCAAAAGGACTATATCTAAAGAGTTTCAGATTCAAATTTTAGGTAATAATATTGAAAATTCGCGGAGTTATGATTTTTTGAGTGAGAAAGTGCATTTCTTTCGTCTTCATCTCTCTATGAATTGAAAAAAAAATTTTGCCATTTCATTTCTTATAAATAAATTCTCCGTACGTCATCTAGAATGTTCAAAGCATGTTCAGTAATATTTTGAACCTTTTTGGATAGATAGCTCGGTCACAATACTGGTTTAAAAATTGACTGGGTAGAATCAACCCAGTGATACCACCGTGATCGAAATGGGAAGTGTGACCACATAGGGTTAAAGTTACAATCGGCTATAAAACTATGCAATTCTCGAATCAAAAAACGATCTCAACTCAAGCGATCAAAAATCGTTTTTCTGAAGTTTCGAGCTTACGCAGACTTCTCAACCAATGAGGTCCACCCGGATAACGTCAGGGGCAAAAAATGGTTCCCTATAAAGCGCATCGTACATCGAGCTGCCACGCGATGTTGAAAAAATCCAAATCGTCATTCACCTGCCCGCACTAACGGTCATCCCCCATTGCACCCTCCGGTAAGTTATATCAGTTGCACTATCAACCCCTGTTCAAGTTTCCAATGTACATAAGAGCACGTATTCACCGAAGTACATGGGTAACCTGAGTGTATGTGGAACAGCGCAAAAGCATCGATGGTCGATACCGTCACAGCGCGGAACTCGAGAGAACTGCGCTTGACGTTTATGAGCGACGCACTTTCATCCCCCCATCGCTCGAGCAACGTCGCCGCGACACTCCACACCGCGCTATATGGAGGGTTGTACGTGAAATATCCCGAAGTGACGCGCGATTGGGGATGTTCACCAACCTCCCCCCCAACCTCCCCGCCCGCCACCCAGTTGTCCTCCCCCGCAAAGAGACACGACGAGGAGGAAGCTCACGGTAGTCATGTGTCTATGGACGTGTGTATGCATTGGTCACGATCGCGAGCAACGGGAGAACAGAATATTCGACGGAGATGCAAATACACCTATCTCTTCGTGAATTATTACCCTTACGAACGACTATCTCGCGTATGTCGAGAAGAGGGGAGGAGGCACATTGCGCGGGAGGAACTCTGGCACCTATACATATATATTAAAAATCGCAGACCGGGGCCAACGGAGAGAGGATTCAGACTATTCCTATCCAATGTTGAAACGACAGAGTACTAAATCATGTTCCAAAATCTCCGGGTCCCGATCCCAGGACACCAATTTTTTAAATCGTCCTCTTTCTATTTTACTCCCCCTTACTTTTTCTCTTCCTCTTCTCCCCTCCCCCCTTTCTCTCTCTCTTTTTTCTCTATTTTTGGCGTTCCTTACCTCCTTCCATCACTTCATCAGAGTTCCTTCGAATTTTTAAAACCAGATTATTCCAGCACCTGTTAAGGGAGACTTTGTCCTTGAAATTTTCAAAAAATCAATTTGAGCTCAACATGAGCATCTAGAAGAAGAGGAGGGATGCCTCTATGGACCAGGCATTGCCGATTATCGGTAATTATAAACACATTTGTGTAAACACATTACAAAACTTTAAACGCGTTTTTCTCGAAAACACGTTTTTAAAAATGGCTGACATTCTCCTGACCGCTGTAATTAACATGTCGACCTGAAATTTGGAGAGCATACTCAGAAAATATGTATTCACGGAATGACGGATCGTTTTTTCGATAGATACATTTTTGCATTTATTATTTATCTTTTTATGCGAAAAAAAACGCGAAAATTCGATTTTTTTTAATTGCCGCCATTTTCCGAAATTTGTACTAAACGAAAAACCCATCCGTCATTCCATGACCAAAGGGTCACAGATTGAAAATATGCTTTGAATTTGTGTTTCAGATCAACAAAGAGGGGGCAGTGATGTCAGCCGTTTACCTCCCGTGATTTGAGGACCTGTTTTCGCGGAGCTGCAACAGCCGCCATTTTGGTTTAAAAAAAAAAATTTACGTTCTGTATATCATGAATAAAAGCAAGAAAAACCCGCACTCAAAAAGCTTTACTCGTTTCCTTTAAAAAAAATAAAATGTAAACACCTGAAATATGGCACTCCAAGGACAAAGTCTCCGTCAAGCAGTGAACACCTTCTAGTACAGTTCGTACTGTCGCTGAAAAACCCCGTAATCGAAAAAAATAGGAGAAGGCTAGTTTTTTGACAGGTGATTTTGTGCCGTGGGTGCTAAATCCAAGTTTGCCTAAAAATCGGGGTGAAGGGTATTTTAAGGGGATGAAAGGGGGTGGGGTGGATTAATGCCAAACTACAACCCTTACGAGGTCGGCGCCGTGAGACAAAATGTGCAGAAAAATCCGGACTTTGGTTTTGTCTACAGCGCCGATATCGTGGAAGTTCATTTTGGGGGTGAAAAAGTGGGGTGAAATTTTGAAAACTCAGTTTTAATTCAATAACGCTTTAAAAACAATTCGTACACTTATTGTTCTCATGGAAACGTTGTAGCCCTTGAAAAGACGCGTCGATCGAGTCTTTCATCATCACTCTCCGATAATATCTTCACCCCCCAAAAAACGGTTAAAATACCAAAAAAATTGTTTATTGAATAACTCAATAACAATCGATTTTTCGGGTATGATTCAAAGGTACGAACTGTAGAGAATAATTTTCTCTATATTTTCGTTTCTATGGGCCATCCTTGAATTTTGATTTTCCACCCCCTCTCGGGGGTTGAATATTCAAAATGAAATTCTGGGAAAACTATCGACCGCACGAATTCGCCGCCGTGGAAGAATTTGTAGCTTGAACCCTCAGCTACATTTTTGTCAACAGCACCAAATTCGTATTTCTTTATTTTCGGTCAATAGTTTTCCCAGAATTTCATTTTTTATTTTCAACCCCTGAGAGGGGTTCGGGAACGCAAAATTCAAGGGTGGTCCATAGAAACGAAAATATGAGAAAATTATTCTCTATATTTCGTTTATTCAAACCATCCCCGAAAAATCGATTGTTTTTTTAGTTATTCAATAAACAATTTTTGTTTGATACTTCAACAATTCTTTTGGGAGTGAAGATATTATTGGAGAGGAATTATCAAATACGCGATCGCCGCGTCTTTCCAAGGGCTACAACGTTCCCATTTGAACAGAAATTGTATGAATTTTTCCTAAACAGTTATCCGATAAAAATTGATTTTTCAAAATTTCTCCTCACTTTTTCACCCCCAAAATGAACTTCCACGATTTCGGCGCCATGGAAAAAAATAAAGGAGGATTTTTCTGAACATTTCGTCTTCCGGCGCCGAACCCCAACCCCTTTCATGTTCTAAAAAAACCCTACACCCCGATTTTTAGGCAAACTTGGATTTAGCACCCGCGGCACCTACAAAATCACCTGTCAAAAAACTAGCCTTCTAATTTTTTCCGATACCAATATACAGCACCACTGTACTAATTTGTCTTATTCGGCATGATTTGGGATCTCAAGCCAGCTGGGCCCGACAATACCTCCATCACTAATATGGTACTTCAATTCGCGCTTATTATTGCTATTAATTTTAAGGCTAGTTTTAGTAGTTTAGTTTTACGGTTTATTACATCGCATTGCGCCTTCTTGATTTCACTAATTGTTATTTATTGATAAGAATTGTTCCATATTCTATCGTAGTTCGTTCGGATCATTTTTACTTTTATTACTATTTTAATATAGATCTAAGTTGCATGTATATTCGAGCTCTAAAACCGATTATTTTGTAAGTTTTTTCCAAGCTGTACTTATATTTTGCCCCATAGCGTGCTAGGGCATAAATAAACATTAATTAAATAAATAATTCTCTCCCTCTCTCTCTCTCTCTCTCTCTCTCTCTCTCTCTCTCTCTCTCTCTCTCTCTCTTTCTCGTGCAAGCACACCAAAAAATGGTAGGATGGCCAAGGATGGAGAAAATCGCCTAGAGTAAACTCTCGTCATTTTTCCTCCAGGAAATTTGAATTGCAACACGTCACTGACACCGGGCTGTTGAAAAAAGAGAAGAAAACCTGTCGCCATGTCGCGTGCCATTAAAGTTATTCGGATATTTCGGCTTGACTCCACTATAACCGCCTTCACCGCTTTGGACCTTTTTCTCTTAAGAGTTTTAAAAAGCGCGATTTTATAATAAATAATGTGTATTGGATAGAACGATGGAAAGATAAGTGGCGTTCTATCAACTTCTATCTCATACTATCCCAGGGTATTAAGTGAAACTGACAGCTGCGTTCTCTCCCATGGAATAAATGGAAATGGTCCAATCATTTTTATAAGGTAGAAAGCGGACGCCAATGGCACGGTTTATCGAGCTGTCACTTTTTTTGACGTCATTCACGCTTTCGCAAAGTACACGTCATGTGTGTTACGTTGAATGTGCATTCTTTCATGGGCTGTGAAATAAATCATTTTTTAAGGAAGAGAGCATCGCCTTTGTTCGGTCGCCTTTGCTGATTTAATTTTCGTTTAAGGCGCGACACCACTGTGACGGGTCAAAAAAATCAATTGTTTTAAATTTTCTCAGTCTACATATTCATGAATGTGAAATTATTTTTATGTTCAATCATTGAAAATTGACCAAGTTATAGACGATTTAGTGAGAGCAGGTAGCGCAACGATATACGTTTACTCAAACTTTCGATTGCGTTTTTCTCGCATTTCTCGACCTGGCCGGTATAGCAATTATAGCACTAGCTATAATTGTCCGATTTTTTATTTAAAAAACCCGAATTTTTGTTATAGCGGTAGCTTTCGTTGGGTGTAGTGCATTTTTAATGACGTTCAGGTTTTTTTAAGCTCCGAAATATAAGTCAAAATTCCGCCCAAATCACACCTTTTTTTAACACCCACCACTTTGTGCATTTTTTTCGAAAAACCGCTGCAACGAGGACTACTTTTATACAGATTATCAAAATTTTTAATTTAATTTCCTTTCTCTGTTGTACCTCAATAACATTGTTGATCTTTAAGGCGGTCCTCTAGTTTCTCGGGTCGAAAAAATCGATTTTTTTTCATAAATCACATCTACAACATGTGTAGAAAATGTGTGCCAAAGGATTTTTCGATATTCGAAGTGGTTCACAAGTTACGGCCCTGGAACGGAGCAGGTATACGGAGCAGGTATACTTTCAAACGCGTTTTTCTCGAAACACCATTTTTCGAAACGGTGACCACGATATTTCAGAAACTACTGCACCGATCTTGTTCAAATTTATACAGCACCTTTAATATGTTATAAGCCAGCGATTGAACTAGGATTATCATGATTGCTTCGACAGTTTTTTTTGTACGAGCGAAAAACTTAAGAAAAAATGAGTAAAAAATAGAATGTAATTTTCAAAAGTGTATAAAAAAGTCAATTTTTGTAATTTAGAATTCACTCTAGTTCAATCGCTAGTCTTAAATATGAAGATTAAAATGCCGTTTGGTTTTTTGATTTCAGATAAGCAGAACAGCTGCAATCTCGGTCACCGTCAAGCACCTCTTTTACTTGATGTCTTCCTGTCGGCCACTATAACTTTTATTCTATTATATATTTTGACTTCAAAAAATTTGTAAAGCTTATTTAAATGTTAATAAAGATTATGCAAAAACAATGAGATTGATTATTTCGATGCTTTGCCCGTAAAAAATTATTGAAAAAGCCATAAAAAACAGCCGAGAAACTAGAGTATCGCGTTAATTTTTTTAAATAAAAATTTTTTAAATAAAAACAAGTAGATAAAAAATAAAAAAAAACAACCACTTTCGGCCCATCACAATCCTCCCTAAACGATAAGGGGTACACGAATATCAAATATTTCAAACATTTACACACAAGGATATAAGTGTGCGTGCCCAGATTTCTGCAAGCTGCTGGGGGTGCCAGACACGCGAAAATTGGCGGGTGTTCCGGTGCGTCGCCTGTCAAGTCTCGTGAAGCTTTCCAGACCTAATGCAATCTCATATTTCGAATGGAAAAAAAATTATGACTGACAGCGTTGAGGCTGTACAACGGTTACCGAAAAAGACTTCAATCAGATTATCCATATACGTTCCGGCTCTGTCCGCCGGAACTCTCTGCTCTTTGTTCACCACACGTTGAAATCACGAAGCCCACCCGTGCACATACCTTCGACGATTTTCCACTTCGCCGTTCGTTAACGTCGGGACTCCCTGTTACGTGTGTCCTCGGTGTCTCGGATATACTCCGAAAGTAGACAGAATTTATCGTGCGGCTGTCGGAAACTGGCAGCTGGATATGTGACTCGCGATCTCCTGCTTCCGCGTCGCCCATATCGGCCACGAAATGGTAATTCTTTGGATATGTGACTTTTCCGAAAAATTTTTGTTTTCAAATAAACACAAACAAACCCAATATAGGCGTTGAAATGATAAAAAATGCCCTATTTCATCACGTTTTTCCACAAACTTCAAAACTTCATAACTTTTACCCATACTTTAACGGGGTCCTCTAGTATCTCGGGTCGAAAAAATCGATTTTTTTTTCATAAATCACATCTACAACATGTGTAGAAAATGTGTACCAAAGGATTTTTCGATATTCGAAGTGGTTCACAAGTATAAATCACATGCGCGAACTTTCAAACGCGTTTTTCTCGAAACACCATTTTTCGAAACGGTGACCACGATATTTCAGAAACTACCGCACTGATCTTCTACAAATTTATACAGCATCTTTAATATGTTATAAGCCAACGATTGAACTAGGATTATCATGATTGCTTCGATAGTTTTTTTTGTACGAGCGAAAAACTTAAGAAAAAATGAGTAAAAAATAGAATGTAATTTTCAAAAGTGTATAAAAAAGTCAATTTTTGTAATTTAGAATTCACTCTAGTTCAATCGCTAGTCTTAAATATGAAAATTAAAATGCCGTTTGGTTTTTTGATTTCAGATAAGCAGAACAGCCGCAATCTTGGTCACCGTCAAGCACCTCTTTTACTTGATGTCTTCCTGTCGGCCACTATAACTTTTATTCTATTATATATTTTGACTTCAAAAAATATGTAAAGCTTATTTAAATGTTAATAAAGATTATGCAAAAACAATGAGATTGATTATTTCGATGCTTTGCCCGTAAAAAATTATTGAAAAAGCCGTAAAAAAACAGCCGAGAAACTAGAGGACCCCGTTAACCCAAACAAATCCAAACAAACCCAATATAGGCGTCGTAATCTTCAAAAATGCATTATTTTATCACGTGTTTTCGCGAACTTAAAAGATCCCATAACTTTTTGTTGCGGTGGAGATGGGGGGGGGGGGGGGGAATTTCAGCTTCCCCCGACTGAACATCATTTATATATTCAGTCGGGGCCTATATTGGATTTGTTATTGGTGTAAAACCCAATGAATTAATTATTTTTCGGAAAAGTTACTTATCTAAATAATTATGAAGACTGCAACTGCAAATAGTACAGTCGTGTCATATATTGGAATCGGAAAAAAATTAGAAGAAGGCTAGTTTTTCGACAGCTGATTTTGTAGGTGCCACGGGTGCTAAATCCAAGTTTGCCTAAAAATCGCGGTGCAGGGTTTCTTTTTAGGGGATGAAGGGGGATGAGTGTGGCTCGATGCCAAATTACAACCCCTACGAGGAGGGCGCCGTGAGACAAAATGTTCAGAAAAATTCGGGCTTTGGTTTTGTCTACAGCGCCGAAGTTGTGGAAGTTCATTTTGGGGGTGAAAAAGTGGGGTGAATTTTTGAAAAATCAGTTTCAATTCGATAACTCTGTAGGAAAAATTCATACAATTTTCGTTCAAATGGGAACATTGTATGTCCTGAAAAGACGCGTCGATCGAGTATTTGATCATCCCTCTACGATAATATCTTCAGCCCAAAAAAAATGTTGCAGTATAAAAAAAAATTTTTATTGAATAACTTAAAAACAATCGATTTTTCGGGGATGGTTTAAATGTACGAAATGTAGAGAATAATTTTCTCTATATTTTCGTTTCCATGGACCACCCTTGAATGTTCCTTTTTCCAACCCCTCTCCGGGGTTGAAAATTCAAATTGAAATTCTCGGAAAACTATTGACCGAAAACAAAGAGATACGAGTTTGGCGCTGTGGACAAAAATGTAGCAGAGTGTTCAAGTTACAAATTGTTCCACGGTGGCGAATTCGTGCGGTCAATAGTTTTCCTGGAATTTCATTTTAAATTTTCAACCCCCACAGGGGTTGGATAATCCAAATTTAAGGGTGGTCCGTAGAAACGAAAAAATAGAGATAATTATTCTCTACATTTCGTACATTTTAACCATACCCGAAAAATCGATTGTATTCGAGTTATTCAATAACCAGTTTTTTGTTGGTATTTTAACAATTTTTTTGGGGGCGAATATTCTATCCGAAAGTGATGATCAAATACTCCATCGACGCGTCTGTTCAAGGGCTACAACGTTCCCATTTGAACAAAAAATGCACGATTTTTTCCTAAAGAGTTATTGAATTAAAACTGATTTTTCAAAACTTCACCCCACTGTTTCATCCCCAAAATGAACTTCCACAACTTCGGCGCTGTGGACAAAACCAAAGCCCGGATTTTTCTGAATATTTTGTCTCACGGCGCCCTCCTTGTAGGGGTTGTAGTTTGGCATCTATTCACACCCATCCCCCTTCATCCCCTAAAAGAAACCCTGCACCCCGATTTTTAGGCAAACTTGGATTCAGCACCCGCGGCACCTACAGAATCACCTGTCCAAAAACTGGCCTTCTAATTTTTTTCCGATTACGGGGGTTTTCAGCGACAGCACGACTGCACTAAAAGTCTAGACGGCATAATTTTTTTTCTTCCAAACGAGAATTCGTATGCAGCAATAAATCGAAAACGAGGTGGCACGTGTGCAAATCTGGTGCTCGAAAAATTTTATGGCAGACTTCAATTGTGTTAGCGTAAATACATAGACGTCGAGAGGTATTTCCAGAAAGTTATGGCCACGTTGAATGGAGAGGGAGAACCGGATGAGGCGTCCAACGCGATTTATCGCGATGAAACGGCTCGTACTTTTAATACTCCAGCTTATATACGTCTCATTATTAGACGGAGCAGCTGTTCGTCAACGTTCGGAGGATAAAAACCCGGCTGTGCTCGGAGGTCCAGCGATCGGCGGGCCGTCAGGCACGTGATAAAATCGACCCCTTATTTCACGCCTATATATATATCTTCCTGCGTCAACCCAACGATCGATAACGACGATACGGCCGCGTTGAAACCAATTTACGAGGTCCATTATAATTTACAGGACGCTGCAATCTCTGCGCGATGCCGTGCCAAGGCTAATATTAATACGAAGCTCGCGCGAAAAAGCACGTAGGCGTTTACCGACGCGGCGAGATACCTGGCTTCTTGAAACGCATGAAAAAAATATTTCGTCGTTGAAAAAAGAAAATTCAAACATTACCCGCTCGCATTTTTGTCAGGTGATTTTACCACATTCCCTCTTTGTCGCATTTTTCACGCGAGTTTTATTTCACCAAAATTGCCGATCTTCATGTATAGGGTGTCTCAAAATGAACTGACATTTTAATATGAAAAGTACGAATACTTTTATTCTAATATAAGGTACAAACATGGAGGTTATGTGTGGAACTCAATATCCGTTAAATGGCCGCCTCGTCCCTGTTTGCAAACGTCCACTCTGTTGACGAAATGTTCAATAAAATTTTGGCATGATTGCCGACTAATTTCATCAATGGTGCGTCCAATTGCTTCCTTGAGCTCCGGAATGGTCTGCTGATCACTAGCATACACTTTTCCTTTCCGAAAACTCCAAAGAACGAAGTCCAATGGCGTCAAATCGCATGATCTTGTTGGCCATTTTTCAAAAGGGTGTACACTCTCAAAAGAATAGCTTTCAAGCTAACCATCTCCAATTATTAAACTACATTCTTCACCCCATTCTTCATCTTGCTATGGAACCTTTTTTTCATATGTTTTAATCGACAAACTGTCGAAAAAATGACCTAAATTCGATACTTTTTTTCCAAAACGCCACCATTTTGTCAACTTTGATTTTTAAAAAACCTCCACAGCAAGATAGCGGCTTTCATACTGATTAATAATATTTTCGGAGTATCTCCCCGTCCGGATATCGGACGAATAAGCGAATGTTTATCGTCCGGATAGCGGCTCAGTTCACGCCGTATTTCCAGCAACGTACATATTATTGTGATTCGTCAGCTAGTATCCGGACGAATAACTTATATATAAGCGTCCGGATAAAATGTGTTAAATTGTTAAAC